>JAOWBW010000007.1:3423828-3561393 GCA_026119855.1 Campanula takesimana
GGAGTTTCTCATGAAAGAGTCCAATAACATTGACCATTAAAACATAATGATTCCAGATAAGGCACGTACCAAATACATCCTAAATATGATACCCACAAGTTAATCATAAAGAGCACAACCCAAACGGTCGCTCGCAAATGGCACAATGACTATTACCAAAATGACCCTAAACATTTACTCATAAAGATATACTAGGATTATGAACTCAACCATCTCATCACACCTGGAATTCAAAGTAGGAAATCAGAATGAATACACCTTAAGGTTAATCAAACCGTAAGTACCCAATTGCCAATTCACGCTTTACCTCCGTCCATAACGAACCAATTCTAAACACCCCAAATGAATCCAAAGGTTACCCTTATTAGAACATGATCACGACCGGACTAAACCCTACACTTTGGTGTTCAATAACCACCCTCTAGGTACTATAGGACATCGCCTAAAACCTAGACCAAGTCTTACTCGAAAATCAATTCGATTGGAACAATCACGAATACATCATAAGATGCCCAAACATTCCCAAACAATACTTGATCAAATTACATAACATCATTGTTCACAAAGGAACCAATTTTCAATTACTAAAGAGTTCCACGGTGCCCACTAAGTCAACTAGAATAGAACTACGGAACCTAGACCGAGACTACACATTGATCTTAAACCTCAACTAAAAGAAAACCATTATTATCTGTAACCATGCTTACAATATAACCATTTCATAGTACTCGAAAATATATTTCCAACGATAGTTTACTCGACTAAAACGGAGTCCGGATGAAAAAGTTACGGCCTCCGGAAGATTGAACGAAAAACAGACAATTTGATCAAAGTAGGAAATATCATAAAACGTCACAAGGGAGTAATGACAACCACCTAATACTCATTTACCACTTTTATAACTCTAACAACACTCCTTACACGGTTACATAGGCTTACGGTTGACTTCTTATTGTTCTGGGTGCTTACTTTTAAGTTATAAACATTTATGCCTAAAACAGGGGTGCTCGGCCGAGCAGTTCTATATGACTCGGCCGAGCAACCTCGGCTCCAAAATTATGACTTTCTGGTCTTCCCCGCTCGGCCGAGTCAATGGACGTGCTCGGCCGAGCACCTCCTAAATTCAGAAAAACGCAGAAGAACCCAGGTAACCAAATCAAACCAAATTTTACCCAAAACTTCACCATTTCTCTAATTATCAAAATCAAGACTTCCAATAAGCATAATGATGCACCAAAACAACTTGTGAACTTGAAATGGACTAAAATAACACATCTAGAAACCCAAATCAAGGTTTAAATCCCAACTTTCATATAATCACCATTTTTAACCAAAAATCCACATAAATTCCAAATAAATTCCAAACTCAATCAAACTTCAAATAAAACAACTACATCATTATATAAGTATGATATGAACAATTTAGCATATTAATGGGGGAAAAGCAACTTACCCGGATTTTCTCAAAGGTGACGAAACTCGAAATTTCTTGGCTTCTTACGATCCTATCGACGATCTAAACATGTTTCATGTTTTAAGAAATGAGAAATAATGAGAGGAAGAGGAAGAAAATGAAGAGAGAAGGTAGAGAAGAAAAACTTACCCAAATTCCATGGAAAGAGAGAGAGAGAGTTGCTGGGAGAGAGAGATGAGAAATGAGGTGAGGGTTAAAGAGTGAGGGAGGTGAGGGAGGGTGTAGGGAGAATTATTTGAAACATTACACTTAGACCCCTCCCCTACTACTACCCTTAACCAATAAACTTCCCACTAACAATTAAGACTCAACACTTCTACACTAGCACAAATGGCCCACATAAAATGCTAGGCATAAATTATTATGACACACAAAATGCACACATAATTATTTAAATAAATAAATAATTTAAATAAATAAATAAGCCATAAATAAATAATTAAATATTTATTTATAAGAAAATAGGGGCGGGTTTTCGGGTCGTTACAATCTACCCTCCTTAAAAAGAATTCGCCCACGAATTCACTCATCAAACTTCACCACACGCGGTCATAATGAGGCGACAACATATCAACTCGCATAAAGCACTTGTAACCCCAAATCAAGTACCTATTAAAGTTTTCAGACATCAATTCCATGACTCAAATAAACCCACACATAATGAACACATACATATCTCAAGCATATTCATATCAACATCCTAAAGTTAACTTCCTCTTTCATCCCGAATTTCACATTCTCAAAACTATCACTTGTTCACCAATTCTGAGACACAGCTGGTTTGATCCTAATTAGCATCACGCTCACCATCGACCCTTAAATCATCAACATCCATAAGCTTTACTTTTCCGGTTCACCCGTACGCATTGACGATCTAGACATCATACCAAGTAATCATACTACTACCCGAACAAATAAGAGAAGGAATAGGCTAACGATTATTGTCACCCCAATGACTCAATGATATACTCAAAAATTTACCGTCATCAACTATCCGATCGAATGAGATTCCACTACCACACTCACTTCCTTATGATATAAAACATAATACAGTAAAAAATCTTTGAATTTCTCAAACTACTTGCATTACCTCATACTTAGTTTTCTAAGGAAATATCCAGAAATTCAAAACATTAAGCCATCTCTGTCGCGACCCCGACCCCGCGGGCCCGGAACTCGCGAGCTGGACGTCGACTTACAACAATACACCAAAAATAATGAAGATAAAAATTCCATTTTTATACCCAAAATGTTTAAAACAAAGTTTTAGAAATCCAAGCTTAACAACAACAACAAACTACTAGAATAAGCTTCGCAAGCTCACCCCAAAATACAAAAGATTACAAATCTTAATGACGTCATTGTTGGTAAAACTATCCCCAAAAGGTTATACATTTAAATAATGCAAACCGATCAAACAACCTGCCCAAAATGTCAATCCTCTCGACGTCCTCCTCGATCCGCGAATCCTAATCCTTTTCCTCCTGGGGGGGGGGTTAAGGAAAACAATTTGAAACAAGAAACGGGGTGAGAATAAATCTCAGTAAGTTACTAATGCAACTACATGACATGCTAATATGCAATGACCAATAGCAATTAACATAAGACAGATAGCAGCGGAATAATAAGTGACATGCTGTCAAACAGTAATATCCAATAATCAATCATATAAATAAACATATAACAACAAATGAGAGGCTCCCTATCGCCAACCGTCCCATACCGGTTGGAAATAACGACCATCATCATCATGCAACACATAAAGCTGAAATAAACACTCATAGGTGGATACATAGCCAAGGTTTCACCCAACTGAAAGAACCAAATAAAGGTCGCTGCGCAGCTTCAATAATCAACAATCAACATCTTCATAGCAGCATGAAAGCTTGAAGAGAAAACCCCGGTACCGGAACCAATAACCATAAAAGTGTCACAAAGGACAAGGACCATGACATAAAGTCATGCCCGGTAGCTAGATACATTCACAGAGGAACGCTAACTTGACTTTTCCAAGGCCAATCTGGAAAAGGGTATAGTAAGGGCAAAACAATGGTCAATATTATAATGGACTTGGCTTTGCCATTATAATCTTTCCCATCGCCCGATGCAACAAATATGCCAGCTGGGCTTCTAATTAAATGCTAAGTAATAATATTTTAGCATGAATAAACAACTTAAGGTTCCAAAGTAGGGAACCACACCAATTAATCACCATAAAGATGCAAACGATTACTCATGAAGAGTTCAACAACAACGAACACAAGAAGTTTCTCATAAAAGAGCATAACAACGATAAACGGAATTTCTCATAAAGAGCACAACAACATTGATCATAAAAATAAGATGATTCCAAGACAAGGACCCATACCAAAAACATCCTAAAGATGATACCCACGAGTTATTCATAAAGAGCACAACCCAAACGGTCGCTCACCAATGGCACAATGACTATTACCAAAATGACCCTAAACATTTACTCATAAAGATATACTAGGACTATGAACTCAACCATCTCATCACACCTCGAATTCCAAAGTAGGAAATCAGAATGGATACACCTTAGGTTAATCAAACCGTAAGTACCCAAACAAATCCAAAAGGTTACCCTTATTAGAACATGATCACGACTGGACTAAACCCTACACCTTAGTGTTCCAAAACAACCCTCTAGGTACTATAGGATATCACCTAAAACCTAGACCAAGTCTTATTCTAAAATCAATCCGATCAGTAAAATAACTTTCAATTAAAGGGTCTCAAAGTATGAAGTCCTCACTTATATCCCAAAATGATCATAACAACTCAATAAAGTCACTCAATTGGATTTACAAAACTTGTTCACAATGGATCGATACAACTCCTCTTAACCTCAAACACCCAATAAAATCCCGAAGTATAAAACTTATAACTTAACTGAACAACCTATACCATCTTGTAGTACTCGAAGAGAGCTTCGAAACGATAGTTTACACGCCTAAAACGGAGTCCGGACGAGAAAGTTATGGCCTCCGGAAGATCGAACGAAAAACGAACAAACTGGAAAAAGAGGGGTGCGCGCGCCTCCTAAAAAAGTGATGCGCGCGCCTCCCTAGGTCAGAAAGCTGCGTTTTCGAAGCAGAAAAGGGTGCGCACGCCTCCCAAAATATGGTGCGCGCGCCTCCTTGCCCGGAGGGACGAAATCCGGCCAAAAACTGGGTTTCTACCATTTTTCTTACCCATTTTACATAACAATCAAAATCAAACATAATCAACCTTCCTCCAAGCATAAAGATGAACCCAAAACAACTTATAACTAGAATGGAAACTCAAATAATACCATTCATCAACCAAGATCAAGATTCAAACCCAACATTCCTAAAATCACCATTTTTTGACCAAAACTCCAAATAAATTCCAAATAAACTCCAAACTCAACCAAACTTCAAATATAACACATCAAGCATAATATAAACATGATATGAACATTTTAGCATAAAAATGGGGGAAAAGCAACTTACCCGGATTTTCTCAAAGGTTACGGAACTCGACATTTCTTAGCTTCCTACGATCCTATCGACGATCTAAACATGATTCATGTTTTAAGAAATGAGAAATAAAGAGAGGAAGATGATGGAAATGTAGAGAGAAGGTAGAGAGAAAACTTACCTTTTTTCACCCATAGAAGAGAGAGAGAGGGAGATGGCTGGGAATGGGAGTGAGGTAGGGGAGAGAGAGAGGGAGCTGAGGGGAAAAGAGGGAGTAAGTAGGAAAATTAGAGAATTTACACATAGACCCCCTCCCCTACACACTAACGCAATTACTTGCACTCTCTACTAACAATTAAGACCCAACACTTCTACACTAGCACAAAAGACCCAAATAAAATGCTAGGTATAATTATTATGAAACATAAAATGCACACATAAATATTTAAATAAATAATAATTTAAATAAATAAATAAGCAAATAAATAAATAATAATTATTTATTACCAATAAAATAGAGCCTAGATTTCGGGTCGTGACATTCACTCCCCCTTAAAGAAAATTCGACCCGAATTTTAACGAGACTTACCCGAAAGACCAAATAGCTACGGATACGATAGTTCTGCCATTTCTCAAATTCCTCAATTGTCCAATCTACCCCACTACAAGGTAACCTTAAATAATGCTTACGATAACACCACCTCTCGAACCGAATCATTACATCATTAACTTCATTACTAATCAAAATCCGTATTCAAAATCGAAGAATTCAAATTATTTCCACACATAATTCTCGAGGTATCTCAAGTTTGCCTTATTCATAACCTTAACTACACCGCAAAGGTACTTCCATTTGTAAATCGCATACTTAGTATTATTCCCCAGAAATTCCAAACATTACCATCTCGAGCTTAATTAGTTTTTTTTTTAAAATATGAAAAGCTAAAGAAATTTTCCATCCTCATAATATTCACCAAATGATATATCTCTAAGGATTCCCATTATAGTGCTCTCGTTCTAGATAGCACCTTAAACTAGGGGTGTAATATAAACCCAAAATTTTAATACAAAATGTTCACTTAAATCCATGACATAGTACCATCACCACATTACTTCAATCTTTGAAAGCTTAAAACAATTACGAGTACTCAATAGTCCGAAAAATAATCCAATTTTTTATCGTCAAGGGATTTCCTCTAATTCCTTTTCTTGAATTAATAATCCGCGCTTATATACCCCAAGGAAGTTTAGCAATCCCTAAATCTCCAACAGCTGACCCACATTAGACTTTCACGTATACATTCGTAAACTGAAAGATACTTAGGTTCAATAGTACTGCCATCATAATAAACCCATTAGCTAGTCACATTCCAACTGACCCAATACCAAATCATAGTATTCTTTAATATGCCCAAGTATTTATACTCAACTTTCTTCACATAGTTGTAATCCAAACAAGAAATGCCACCAAGACAAGATTTAGAACCATAGAACACTATTTAACCAAAATTTCAAAATGCCTTTAACATAAATCGAGAAATTATTACTCTCCCAAAATGTACTTAGTCATTTCTAACTTAACACGCTTACCACCATTAATGATCATAACTCCTACAACAAACTCACCATTCATAACAAATCGTACACCTTTCCATACTAATCCATTCCGATGCATTCACGGAGATGTACTAAAAGTGACCAAAATTTTCCTTAAGAGATCCTCATTGAATCCTCAACTCTTATAACCCAACCGATGCCATAAGGACATTGATCTAAATATTAGCACTACAACCTTGTACTATAACACTCAATTTAACCCAAGATTCTCCCCAATACTAGGTACTATTCAGAAATAAAATAGAAATTTTTTACAAACGATAAATACACCCAACAATTGGTATAGACATCCCATTGTCACCCACCTAAGTTATATATTCAAATCCCATATAAGGAAAGGTGAGTATAATTCTACCCAAGTGAACGGTCTCAAACGGTTTTAAGAAATTAGGAACGGAGAATATAACAATCCCCTACAACAATAGATTAAAGCAATAGTAACATCAAAATCTTGTAATAGCAACATGGCTAATTTAGCAGGTGAGACATAACCATACTTAAGCACATCATAAGCACATAAGACTTCATCAGATACCCTAAACTCCTCCATAGGAGTAAACACCTACTACACATAAGTCAAAGACTCAGAAGAAATAAATGCAACTAAATGCACAAAAACACATAAATGCGATGATCCTAAAATGCACGCGCTCGCTCTCACGACGCAAAATAATACCTCCTGAAATTATCCGTTACCTGGTGAGTGCTGATTGATCGCAATTACTCTACTCTATACCTTAGGGTTCCCCGAAGCATCTCTCTTCTGACCCGGTGAAGTACTGGTTCCTGTTCCTGATGATTGAACCTTAAACCTCGGACAATCTTTTATGAAGTGACTCAGTTGACCACAATTGATACATTTTCCCTGCTTCTTCCAACACTTGTCTTCTGAGTGTCCTTCCCTCTGACAATAGCCGCAGATCTTCCCATTTCGTGTCCCCTTATTAGAACCTTGATTTCCTACTGTTGGTTGCCCTTGAAGTTGCCTTCTGAATCGAGTTTGCACTCCAGAATTACCTCTGTTATCCGAATGTTGCTGTTGTGACTTACTCTGCCCTCCTTGCTTACCCGGGTTAACCATCTCAGTCTTCCTTTTGTGTTCCCCAATATCCTGGTGTTCAATCAAGTAGGCTCGATCCACCGCATCCTGATAAGTCTGAATCCGCTGTGCTATAAGCTGAGTCCGGATGGATGTCTTCAAACCCCTGATTAATCTCATCCCTTTCTGCTCCTCGGTCCGCACAAGGTAGTCACAACACCTGGCTAATCCTGTGAACATAGCCGAGTACTGTGCTACTGACATCACGCCTCACTCCAAGCTGAGGAACTCGATCTCTTTCCGGTTTTGATTCACTAGAGAGATAAAATGATCCTTGAATTTCCTCACGAACCACTCCCAAGGATATGGTACAAGAGTCGCATCCCAACTGGTCTTCAGTGACTTCCACCAATGTTCCGCAGTCCCCACGAGCTTATAAGCTGCAAACAGAACCCTATCCTCATCAGTGCAACCAAAGACCTCGTAGATTTTCTCCATCGATTCTATCCATAGCTCGGCCTTCTTCACATCAGGCTCACCGTCGCACTCACTTGGTTTCAACTTCAAGAACTGCTCCAACCCATATCGCGGAGGTGCTACATGTTACTCTCTCGGCCCTTGGTCTTGAATTGCTTTCACGGACGCTTCAAACCTGCCCTGAAACACTGCACGGTTTTCTTCCCGTATACCATTCTGATTCTGAGCCCCACTAGAACTTTCACCCGTTCTTCTTCTAGCCATCACAAACAAATATCTGCATAAAATACTCATCGTTACTCACTCTGAACCCATCTACCCTCCTAGGTCATTCTAGTCCACCTATACTTATACATAGAGCTAAACCATAGCTCTGATACAAACTGTCGCGACCCCGACCCCGCGGGCCCGGAACTCGCGAGCTGGACGTCGACTTACAACAATACACCAAAATAATGAAGATAAAAATTCCATTTTTATACCCAAAATGTTTAAAACAAAGTTTTAGAAATCCAAGCTTAACAACAACAACAAACTACTAGAATAAGCTTCGCAAGCTCACCCCAAAATACAAAAGATTACAAATCTTAATGACGTCATTGTTGGTAAAACTATCCCCAAAAGGTTATACATTTAAATAATGCAAACCGATCAAACAACCTGCCCAAAATCTCAATCCTCTCGACGTCCTCCTCGATCCGCGAATCCTAATCCTTTTCCTCCTGGGAGGGGGGGTTAAGGAAAACAATTTGAAACAAGAAACGGGGTGAGAATAAATATCAGTAAGTTACTAATGCAACTACATGACATGCTAATATGCAATGACCAATAGCAATTAACATAAGACAGATAGCAGCGGAATAATAAGTGACATGCTGTCAAACAGTAATATCCAATAATCAATCATATAAATAAACATATAACAACAAATGAGAGGCTCCCTATCGCCAACCGTCCCATACCGGTTGGAAATAACGACCATCATCATCATGCAACACATAAAGCTGAAATAAACACTCATAGGTGGATACATAGCCAAGGTTTCACCCAACTGAAAGAACCAAATAAAGGTCGCTGCGCAGCTTCAATAATCAACAATCAACATCTTCATAGCAGCATGAAAGCTTGAAGAGAAAACCCCGGTACCGGAACCAATAACCATAAAAGTGTCACAAAGGACAAGGACCATGACACAAAGTCATGCTCGGTAGCTAGATACATTCACAGAGGAACGCTAACTTGACTTTTCCAAGGCCAATCTGGAAAAGGGTATAGTAAGGGCAAAACAATAGTCAACATTATAATGGACTTGGCTTTGCCATTATAATCTTTCCCATCGCCCGATGCAACAAATATGCCAACTGGGCTTCTAATTAAATGCTAAGTAATAATATTTTAGCATGAATAAACAACTTAAGGTTCCAAAGTAGGGAACCACACCAATTAATCACCATAAAGATGCAAACGATTACTCATGAAGAGTTCAACAACAACGAACACAAGAAGTTTCTCATAAAAGAGGATAACAACGATAAACGGAATTTCTCATAAAGAGCACAACAACATTGATCATTAAAATAAGATGATTCCAAGACAAGGACCCATACCAAACACATCCTAAAGATGATACCCACGAGTTATTCATAAAGAGCACAACCCAAACGGCCGCTCACCAATGGCACAATGACTATTACCAAAATGACCCTAAACATTTACTCATAAAGATATACTAGGACTATGAACTCAACCATCTCATCACACCTCGAATTCCAAAGTAGGAAATCAGAATGGATACACCTTAAGGTTAATCAAACTGTAAGTACCCAAACAAATCCAAAAGGTTACCCTTATTAGAACATGATCACGACTGGACTAAACCCTACACCTTAGTGTTCCAAAACAACCCTCTAGGTACTATAGGATATCACCTAAAACCTAGACCAAGTCTTATTCTAAAATCAATCCGATCAGTAAAATAACTTTCAATTAAAGGGTCTCAAAGTATGAAGTCCTCACTTATATCCCAAAATGATCATAACAACTCAATAAAGTCACTCAATTGGATTTACAAAACTTGTTCACAATGGATCGATACAACTCCTCTTAACCTCAAACACCCAATAAAATCCCGAAGTATAAAACTTATAACTTAACTGAACAACCTATACCATCTTGTAGTACTCGAAGAGAGCTTCGAAACGATAGTTTACACGCCTAAAACGGAGTCCGGACGAGAAAGTTATGGCCTCCGGAAGATCGAACGAAAAACTGACAAACTGGAAAAAGAGGGGTGCGCGCGCCTCCTAAAAAAGTGATGCGCGCGCCTCCCTAGGTCAGAAGGCTGCGTTTTCGAAGCAGAAAAGGGTGCGCACGCCTTCCAAAACATGGTGCGCGCGCCTCCTTGCCCGGAGGGACGAAATCCGGCCAAAAACTGGGTTTCTACCATTTTTCTTACCCATTTTACATAACAATCAAAATCAAACATAATCAACCTTCCTCCAAGCATAAAGATGAACCCAAAACAACTTATAACTAGAATGGAGACTCAAATAATACCATTCATCAACCAAGATCAAGATTCAAACCCAACATTCCTAAAATCACCATTTTTTGACCAAAACTCCAAATAAATTCCAAATAAACTCCAAACTCAACCAAACTTCAAATATAACACATCAAGCATAATATAAACATGATATGAACATTTTAGCATAAAAATGGGGGAAAAGCAACTTACCCGTATTTTCTCAAAGGTGACGGAACTCGACATTTCTTGGCTTCCTACGATCCTATCGACGATCTAAACATGATTCATGTTTTAAGAAATGAGAAATAAAGAGAGGAAGATGATGGAAATGTAGAGAGAAGGTAGAGAGAAAACTTACCTTTTTTCACCCATATAAGAGAGAGAGAGGGAGATGGCTGGGAATGGGAGTGAGGTAGGGGAGAGAGAGAGGGAGGTGAGGGGAAAAGAGGGAGTAAGTAGGAAAATTAGAGAATTTACACATAGACCCCCTCCCCTACACACTAACGCAATTACTTGCACTCTCTACTAACAATTAAGACCCAACACTTCTACACTAGCACAAAAGACCCAAATAAAATGCTAGGCATAATTATTATGAAACATAAAATGCACACATAAATATTTAAATAAATAATAATTTAAATAAATAAATAAGCAAATAAATAAATAATAATTATTTATTACCAATAAAATAGAGCCTAGATTTCGGGTCGTGACAATCTCGAGCTTACTCAACTTCTTAAACCATGAAAAGTTAAAGAAATTTCTCATCCTCCAAATGTTCATCGCGTGACTATATCTCTAAGGATTACCATTAAAGTAGCAACTGTAACGATCCAAAATTTTCACAATCTTTGTTTCAATAAATAGTAAATATATTACAACTTACAACTCTAAAAGATATTACAAAGGATCGCTAATAACCCGAAATATTCAATAAACTGCTCCGTCCCAATACAAAATCATAGCACCCCTTTAATATGCCCAAGTATCTATACTCAACTTCCTTTACAAATTCTTAATCCAAACGAGGGCGCCACCAAGAAAAGATTCAGAACCATGTGACAACTGTTCACTAAAACCCAAAAACGCCTTTAATATTGTTCGAGAATTTCTTACTTTCTAAAAATATGTGTAGTCCTTTAAACTGAACGCGCTTACTATCATTAATGATTATAACTTCCACAATATACTCATAACTCGTATTGCTTTAACTCAATTCCAGTCATGTATTAAAATGATCCCAAAAGTATCATAACTCAACTTCTTATTATGACCCGTAATAAATTAAGTATTCCCTCATACTAAACAATTCCGATGCACTCACGTAGATGTACTAAAAGTAAAGAAACATCTCCTATCAAGAAATTCTCAAATTGAATCTTTAACTCTTTTAACCCAATCGATACTATATGTCCACCGATCCACCTATCAGTATTGTAGCTTATATTAACTCATCATATAACCCAAGTTCCCTATCGATCAAGCGACATATTGCCCCCAATATAAATTATACCCAAGACTTCAAAATTAATATTGCCAACAGAATAAGCTAAATTCCATGCACAACCTTCTAATAAAGATTTTCTAATTTTCAATATAGAACCTGAACATTATATATACTTAGTATGCTCCTAAACAAGTCAAACACACTAATATAGAATTATTCCCCACCTGTCGATGGCACCCAAGAAATTCGAGACACCTTGAAAGCTGGGCCATACTACTTAATTCGTCAATATCCTATATAGGTGACATAACCAATTCACCTTACCTCAATCAGTATAAATCACGAAATTTCGTACTCGAGAATACACCTCAACATAAATCACTTAATAAGAACAAACATACGAACATAGCACAAGACATTTCCACTTTACGAGATAGGTACGTCCAAGCCATCAAAACTCGCACTCTCGATTCCCAAGCCGACTAATCCCCAATGGAACCAACACTATTGACACCAATCCTATACTTGATAAACCACAAGAGAAGAAACACTCGACGTCAATATCACGACTCATAACTCAACCAACTTCTAACTTAACTTCATACTTTCAAGAAAACTTAGTTTGTAAACCACTCAAAATCATAACACCCAAGTATTGAAACCTATTCAATATCAGAGTTCTTATTCCCCTTCAAGATCTAAAACCATTGCTCTGATACCAACTGTCACGCCCCGGAAATCTCAAAAATCCATAAATATAAAATTTACATAATATACATCTCCAAAATACAAAATACCCAACACGGGCGCGTGAATTCAACTATGAAATCTATACCATCAAACAACACCTCAACGAGATTATAACTCGGAGACTAGAAACAAACACGGAAGCAAGAACAACTATTAACAAAAATCCCCAAAGTGCAACCGTATATTCAAAACACTGAACGACTACGAACCCACAATAATATGCGCAAAGGCTCCGAAGGGCAACTATCCCAAATGCGATCAACCTGCTCAGAAGATTCCCGCTACAACGGACCTCACAACACTACCACTTGCTTTCCTGGGGGGGGGGGGTTAAGGAAAAACAATTTGAAACAAGAAACGGGGTGAGATAAAATCTCAGTAAGTTACTAAATGCATCTACATGGCATAATATCATGCAAATCAACGATATAACTGAACAAGTAAATCACATAACAACAAATGAGAAATCCCTATCGCCAACTGTCCCATACCAGTTGGAAATAATGACTAACTCATCATGCAGCACATAAGACTGAAATAAACACGTAACAAAGGATACTGAGCCAAGGTTTCACCAGACTGATAGAACAATCGCTGCGCAGCTTCAACCGATCAACCAATCAACAGTAGCAGTATAACAACTGAAGAGAACCCCGGTCAGAACCGACCAATCAATCAATCAACCCATTAAACCATCTTCATAGTAGCATAAAAGCTGAAGAGAATACCCCCGATACCGGAACCAATAACCAAATGAAGTGTCACAAGGGACGGGAGACATGCCACAAAGTCATGCTCCAAGTAAAGCTAAAATGCACACAAAGGAGCTAGCTCTTCTCACATCCAAGGCCAATCTGGAGGAGGGTAATAATGGGGAAAAACAATGGTCAACATCACAATGGACTTGGCTGTGCCATCATAATGTTTCCCATCGACCAAACACACAAAAAATACCAGCTGGACTTTCAAGTAAAGGCTAAGTAATAAAATACTAGCACAATAAACAACCATTGATTCCAAAGTAGGGAATCATACCAATTAATCACCATAAAAGATGCAAACGATTACTCAAGAAGAGTTCAACAACAATAGCACAAGGAGTTTCTCATGAAAGAGTCCAACAACATTGACCATTAAAACATACTGATTCCAAGATAAGGCAAGTACCAAATACATCCTAAATATGATACCCACAAGTTAATCATAAAGAGCACAACCCAAACGGTCGCTCGCAAATGGCACAATGACTATTACCAAAATGACCCTAAATATTTACTCATAAAGATATACTAGGACTATGAACTCAACCATCTCATCACACCTGGAATTCCAAAGTAGGAAATCAGAATGAATACACCTTAAGGTTAATCAAACCGTAAGTACCCAATTGCCAATTCACGCTTTACCTCCGTCCATAACGAACCAATTCTAAACACCCCAAACGAATCCAAAGGTTACCCTTATTAGAACATGATCACGACCGGACTAAACCCTACAATTTGGTGTTCAATAACCACCCTCTAGGTACTATAGGACATCGCCTAAAACCTAGACCAAGTGTTACTCGAAAATCAATTCGATTGGAACAATCACGAATACATCATAAGATGCCCAAACATTCCCAAACAATACTTGATCAAATTACATAACATCATTGTTCACAAAGGAACCAATTTCAATTACTAAAGAGTTCCACGGTGCCCAACTAAGTCAACTAGAATAGAACTACGGAACCTAGACCGAGACTACACATTGATCTTAAACCTCAACTAAAAGACAACCATTATTATCTGTAACCATGCTTCCAATATAACCATTTAATAGTACTCGAAAAGATATTTCCAACGATAGTTTACTCGACTAAAACGGAGTCCGGATGAAAAAGTTACGGCCTCCGGAAGATTGAACGAAAAACAGACAATTTGATCAAAGTAGGAAATATCATAAAACGTCACAAGGGAGTAATGACAACCACCTAATACTCATTTACCACTTTTATAACTCTAACACACTCCTTACATGGTTTACATAGGCTTACGGTTGACTTCTTATTGTTCCGGGTGCTTACTTTTAAGTTATAAACATTTATGCCTAAAACAGGGGTGCTCGGCCGAGCAGTTCTATATGACTTGGCCGAGCAACCTCGGCTCCAAAATTATGACTTTCTGGTCTGCCCCGCTCGGCCGAGTCAAGGGACGTGCTCGGCCGAGAATCTCCTAAATTCAGAAAAACGCAGAAGAACCCAGGTAACCAAATCAAACCAAATTTTACCCAAAACTTCACCATTTCTCTAATACTTAAAATCAAGACTTCCAATAAGCATAATGATGCACCAAAACAACTTGTGAACTTGAAATGGACTAAAATAACACATCTAGAAACCCAAATCAAGGTTTAAATCCCAACCTTCATATAATCACCATTTTTAACCAAAAATCCACATAAATTCCAAATAAATTCCAAACTCAATAAAACTTCAAATATAACAACTAAAGCATTATATAAGCATGATATGAACAATTTAGCATATTAATGGGGGAAAAGCAACTTACTCGGATTTTCTCAAAGGTGACGAAACTCGAAATTTCTTGGCTTCCTACGATCCTATCGACGATCTAAACATGTTTCATGTTTTAAGAAATGAGAAATAATGAGAGGAAGAGGAAGAAAATGAAGAGAGAAGGTAGAGAAGAAAAACTTACCCAAATTCCATGGAAAGAGAGAGAGAGAGTTGCTGGGAGAGAGAGATGAGAAATGAGGTGAGGGTGAAAGAGTGAGGGAGGTGAGGGAGGGTGTAGGGAGAATTATTTGAAACATTACACTTAGACCCCTCCCCTACTACTACCCTTACCCAATAAACTCCCCACTAACAATTAAGACTCAACACTTCTACACTAGCACAAATGGCCCACATAAAATGCTAAGCATAAATTATTATGACACACAAAATGCACACATAATTATTTAAATAAATAAATAATTTAAATAAATAAATAAGCCATAAATAAATAATTAAATATTTATTTCTAAGAAAATAGGGGCGGGTTTTCGGGTCGTTACATGCCTCCTCAAGCCATACGGCTACTTTAGGAAGGAGGGTAAAATTGTCTGTTTTACCCTCTGACCTTTATCTTATCACTCAAGGACCCTTTTTCAGCCGAGTTTCTCAAATAAAATCAATAACAGAATTTTTCCGTTAAATACACACACACACATATGCACATTTTAACTAACTTAGGGAGACTCGGCTTTGTCCGAGGCAACTTGAGAGGACGTAAAAACTCCTCCCAAGTTGTAACCTGACCTCCGAACCTTTAAACTCAAACCTTTGTCATTTTGTTGGGTTTAAAATTAACAAAATGTGGCGACTCCGTTAAATTTGACCGGTTCCCGTGTTTGGCATTTTGTCCTCGTGCGAACTTTGCTTGTTTCGCCCCCGAGGGCGGGATCCTTACAGTGGCGACTCCGCTGGGGATTAGAGTGCTTTCGGACTTCTTTCTAGAAGGTTCGGGGGCATTCTTGTGTGGGTCAAACTCCCGTTCCCGTTAGTTGACTTCTTGCATATTTGTGTGTGTTTGCTATTTCTGTTTGAACTGTTTTGAGTACATACGTTCTGGAAACACAATAAACTGGGGCTTGATGATCAGAAGTTGGAGAAACTGAGAAAAATCTTCACCCTTACGCTTTAGCCGTACGGCTACTTTGGGTAGGGACCAGAATGTTTCCAATTAACAGTTTGGTACAGGGCTGCGACATTCTGGGTGCCCCCTCTGCTTCTACTTGTCCAGGTTCCAAATTTACAGTCTTACTTGTGCACATTACCTTCATTCTTTTGGCCAAAACTTGGTTTTAAAAGGTAATAAAACTCGGTTATGCATGATCTTTTGTCAATAAAATGGTTTCCAAAACCTCGTCGTGCATAACCCCTTTTTGTAAGGGTTTTCTTGAGTCTCCTCGTTGTGCACAAATTGCTTTGTACAAAAGGGTTTCAATGTAAAATATTTCTTTTGCAAAAGTTTGATTCAAAATTCTTTGTTGTGCACAACTTGGTACATATACAAGTTTTGGTCTTTGTTTGCTTATATTCTTTGATTTGTTGTGTATAGATTGCTCAATTCATGCTTGTTCATACTTGTTCATATCTTGCTTATGCCATGCTCATGATATCGAAAAACGAATTGAAAATATCTCTTTTTACTCAAAAAAGGAGCATAGAATGACTTCACACCACGCGCACTTGACCGTGCACGTTCCAAATACCATTTAAACCCGGGGTGGATGCCACGATGCAGCTCGTTGGGCGCTCTTGTTCCCTTCGATGCGCGCACGGGTCCATCCCACCTTCCCTTCCGAATCGAGTCAACCACACTTGTCCATGACACACAAATACCGTGACTATGGTTGGTTTTTGGTCTAAATCACGTTACCACGTCCTTGATACGTGCTCAAAGCTAATTGTGGCCGAATTAATGCCCGAGTTGTGACTCCTTGATGAAATGCAAGCGTGGCCTAACCAGCCTCCAACTCGTGTGTTAGTGACGACCGCAATTAGCAAGGGCCATGTACTAAGGATAGGGTGACACTGTGTCGTTAAGCCCTAATGAACGAGTTATTTTAATCATCCTTAAGCCCATGGTCAAGGATCGAGACGCCTCATTCAAAATGAGATCATGACGGAATGTCGGCGCAGCCTTCGGTGTAGCCTTTGAGAAAAGTCTTGATTCCGACTGGGGCTTAACCATGATTAGGATGACCCGCATGTTGGGAACCTTACGATGCACTAGACCCTAGGTTCACTTCTTTTGATCGGTGGAAGCCGCGTGCCCTATAGGACCCTCGCCCGGGATAGTCCGTCCTTGGGAGCGTGCAATACAGGTGAAAAACGAGGGGTCTATAGGCGTAGTGATGGCCTCCACTGATCCAGGATTTAGACCAGTTGCGAAAAAGAAGAGAAATCTTTTCCAACCATTTAGGAATAAAATGCGTTTCAAGTAAAGTTGAATGAATAAGTAATTACACGTTGCATAAGCTTACTCCGTTTTTGCTTCCTGTCTTTGATACATTGCATTGTTTCCCTAACCAGTGTCGCCTCCGTTAAGTCATGTTAAGTCTTTGGAAGGATCCATGTTATCCTTCAAGACCGCCGTTAAGTCCTGTTAAGTCTTTGGAAGGATCCATGTTATCCTTCAAGACCGCCGTTAAATCCTGTTAAGTCTTGGTAAGGATCCATGTTATCCTCCAAGACCTCCGTCAAGTCCCGTTAAGTCTTTGGAAGGATCCATGTTATCCTTCAAGACCGCCGTTAAGTCCTATTAAGTCTTTGGAAGGATCCATGTTATCCTTCAAGACCACCGTTAAATCCTGTTAAGTCTTGGGAATGATCCATGTTATCCTCCAAGACCTCCGTCAAGTCCCGTTAAGTCTTTGGAAGGATCCATGTTATCCTCCAAGACCGCCGTTAAGTCCCGTTAAGTCTTTGGAAGGATCCATGTTATCCTTCAAGACCGCCGTTAAATCCTGTTAAGTCTTGGGAAGGATCCATGTTATCCTTCAAGACCTCCGTCAAGTCCTGTTAAGTCTTTGGAAGGATCCATGTTATCCTCCAAGACCCCCGTCAAGTCCTGTTGAGTCTTTGGAAGGATCCATGTTATCCTTCAAGACCCCCGTTAAGATCCCCGTTGAGACCATAGGTCCCCGCAAAGATCCCTGTTAAATTCTAGGAATGGTCCCTTAGGAAGTCAACCAAGTCCTTGGATGGATTCTCGTTAAGAAGTCAGCCGTGTTTGTCCTTCCCTCTTAAGATTCTAAACCCATTTGAACTACGGTGACCTGAGCCTCTCATTGCGTGGGACTCCTTCCCTCATATTGAGGGGAACGTAGGCAACTTCGGCCCGGTCAAATATCTCGAAATAGAGGATTCTAAGATACGTGCAACCATTCACCCAGTGTTTATCCAAGCCTAAAGCTACCTTTTGTCTTCCCCGTGGCTCAGATGAAGTGGAAGAGAGTATCATGTCGCCGACTGGTGCATGTGGAATCAGAGGGTTCCCCGGTCACTGCAACTCCTCCGACCCAGCACCTCAGAAAGATCACCTCAGTGGACAGTAGCCTGAGAAATGACGTTGCAGACAACCCGGATAGCCCTACAAAAGAAGAGTTGCCCCGAGCTCTAGAAACCCCCGGAGCTAAGAAAGAAGTCATCACAGAGAGCCACAAAGAAACGCAAAGTCCGTTTCATGAGTCGATGAGACAAGAAGGTGTCGCAGCTCTGTTTCAAATTGATGGGTCTTTCACAAAAATTGCCGACCACGAAGAAGAGGTAGAAATTGCCCAACCTCCAAATTGCAACCAAGTTCCGTCTCCTCATACCGAGACCCCCATTTCTTCGCCCCAACGCGCCGTCATCCAAAATAAGCCTCACGCCCAAATCCTCCTCACTCCACCTCGTCCCAAATCCACCATATCCCATGGGACGCCTCCTATAAAACCCCAAGCACGATCCACTCAAAAGGCCCGCAAACCACCATCCACACCGGTTACGTCCCTAGCATCATACTCACAACACTTTTCCGATCGTATCCCTTATCGGCTTGATGCCATCAACCAAGTCACCAGAGCTCAGTCACTGTTTAGACCGTACATGGACACCCGAGCAGGCATCACCAACTTGCCTCCACCAGGTTTCCCGATGAGATCCCACGGAGACCCATATCATTTCCATGGTCCAAGACCTTTTGGACCACAAGCTCCTTGCATGCCTCCAATGTATATTCCTGCAAGCCACCAAGGTTATGGTTATGGGTATGCCTACACCCATGCACCTCCGCAGAATCCTCATGTTGCACCTCAGTTGGGCACGCTGTTGGGAAAGAGAAAGCAAATGGAAGATAAGTTTGAAAGGACACTCGATGGGCACCCCTTTGCATCGAGTAGCGGTGATTCTCATCCCCACCACGCTCCGGTCAACAATGAACGAAAAGCCAAAGGCCGAGCCAAGCTCCATTTCACAAGGTACGAGGATTTTGGAATACCCATAAGCAAGGTGTTTGAGAAATTGGTTAAGCAAGGCCTTGCAAAACCTCTTGTCAACTACCAACCCACAAACCCCAAGGGACGTCTCGACACAACTGAATGGTGTGCCTTTCACAACTACCATGGGCACGACACCAACGATTGCATCGCTTTGAAACGCCTCATCCGGGAAGTTAATCGCGCAAGGAAAGCTTGAACGCCATGGTTTGGGAAATTGATGGTGCTTTGGTTGCTGTGACAAAGGATGAGCTTCAAAACCCCTTCCATCGCCCCCTTTTAGGAAGAGTCAAAGTCCATTGTTAGGACGTGTGATAAGTCTTTAGTGAAAGTCGGTTAAGATGTCTGTTAGGTTTAGTTAAAGTCTTGATTCCCCGGTTGATGCCATGTGGTGACCATTTTGGGTCCATTGTCAGTTCTCATTAATAAGATTATTATTGTCATTTTTGCCTTGTCAAAAAGTTTACAAAAATGTGTGTGTGAGTTTTTCACCCAAAACAAGAAGTGAGTCTTTCAGAAAAAGAAAAATGGAGATCAAGTTTTCTCAAAATAAAAGGTCGTGTTTGCCTAAAAGGTTAATCCGCTAATGAAACATGCTTCTCAAATCATGGTTAATAATTTCACCTTGAGGTTTAAAATGCTAAAGTCCTTTGCGGTTTTGTCCCCCGGAAACATCGTCCAAGGATCCCACATCCGAATTGGCGTCCGAGACAACCATACACATGAGCGGGAAGACCAAACAATTGGGACACCGTCCACAAGAAGAGGCCCGAGCTTCAGGAGCCTGAGAGTGGCTACACCAAATGGAAGACTGTATCCTCGTCAAGTGCCATACACGAAGGTTATGCACTTTGGAAAGGGAATCACCAAAAGGATTCGCCAACAGGCAAGCTCCCAACTCGCCCTCATGAGTAGATGACCCCGGTAATTGCAACGCCCAGCCAAGTAGAGGCCTCGCGACATCTTTCCCGACGACATGGAACCCGAGTTCCCCGTGGAAGACATGGAATATGCCGCCAACAACCCCTCCTACAACTGTGGAAGAAAATGGATCATCGTGCTTCATGGGAACCCATCCTTAAAAAAAAATAAAAATAAAAATGTGAGTCTTCCAGCCTCATAGGTTCTAGAAAGAAAAGGAGTCCATTCTGGACCGTGTCTTTTTATTTTTACAGAGTTCCACACTTGGACATGTATGTACAAAGTTATCTAAATAAAAGAGTCATTTTCCTTCTCTTCTCTCTAGACTTGAGACATTATTTGCGATATATGTTTACTCTTGAAATTGCTTTGCTTGTTATTATCAATTGATTGCTACGTCCCCAAAATGACCAATTGACTTCTAAGCATACTAGTCAATGACGACTCATTAAGGATGAATGGACCTAACACAAATGAAAAGTGCCAAATGCAAACAATTAATCTTGATATGAATAAATGTTGTGATCAATTGGCATCAAGAAACCATCAATGGCAAATCTTCCCTCATACATTACCCCGATACACAACCCGATACACCTTTCCTATGCAAATCCTTGATGCGCATCAAAGGCATCCCGAGACAATGAAAAGGCGAGGATGTTGTTGCTCAAACACCAAGATTCAACCACGATCGCGCGTGCGCAACCAAGCAAATGACTTCCCAGATCTTCAAAAGTCAAAGTAAGAAGTGGAAGAATTCCACCAAGGGGCTACAAATGAGCCAATGTCCAAGATAGCAAGTTGGGGGTAATGTTTCCCCTCTCTCTAAAAAATGATAAGAGAGAAAGAAATGGATAATGGAAAAAAGGAAAGTAAATGAATATTGGCAAAGAGGAAGTTTACCTCAAAAACTCACCAAGTTCACTGCAAAAGTCCACCTCAAAGAACATCCCGAGGAGTTCACCACAAAGAAAAGCGATCTACATCAGCAAAGCAAAAACATCATTCGAAAGGACACCAAACCCAGCAAAAGAAGGCCCCATGGCCGAACTACGGCGACCTGAGCTCCTCAAACTGAGGGGAACGTAGGCAACCTTCGGGTCCGGTCACAGCATGAAATGAATCCATCAAACCTCGATCCTCCCAAAATGACCCGGTTCTCTTCCTTTGGTCCTATCAATGACCAATTTCCCAGATAATGACCAATCTCCCCATAAACACCTTTTGATCTTGCCATTGATCGAATCTTAATCTAAATTGATTTTAACTTAATAATAAACATGGTCCATTCCAGCAATCATTTGATGATATTAACTAGGGCAAGTTTCAAATGTCTCAACAAGTCTTCTTCTCTCTACATCTTAGGAAAGAGCTAAACACTTGTATTCTGTCGAGCAAGGGCTTCCTCCCGTTCCATGATAATACATTGTTCACCAAAATAAAGGGACTCTCTCCCGCCTAAATAAAGGCCCTTGCATGTCTCCTCCAAAAAAATACTTTAAAGTCCCCGTTCTATCGAGTCGGCTGGATCACTCATAAAAAAGGGAAAAGAAAGAGACGCAAAAAAAGTAGCCCGCTAGGCTGAAAACCCGCAAGGGCGGCCTAGGCAAAAGAAAGGGTGCGTCATGAAAAAAGGGATGGGTTCCTAACCTCACTTCAAAGGTCAAAAGACGATATTGGGTCTACGCAAACATCAAAAGTCGGAGGACGACATTGGGGCTACCTCCACATCAACGAGGATCACAAGGACATGGGGCTACCCCGACACATATAATGACATTGGGGATACGCCGCCACCGACGCCGACAAGGACATGGGGCTACCCCGACATCAACGACAGGAAGGACATGGGGCTACCCCGACACATACAATGACATTAGGGATACGCCGCCACCAACACCGACAAAAACACGGGGCTATGCCCCCATCGACGACAGCAGCAACAAGGATGACATTGGGCCTATCCCCACGACAGCGACAAGCCAATATCCTACCACCGGTGACTTCTCAGCAAATGGACCAAATCCAAAGGACTTTATGCATAACCAACCTCATGGTTAAGTTAAAATCAAAAATTTGACTAAACATGTTTCGTTAAAAGATTTGCCTTCAAAAGTAAGCATTTTCAAATTTGGCCATTTGGCATCATTTATCAAAGACAATGTTTCAAGCAAAATGCTTTTGATCTCCCCTCAAAATGATTTTTTTCAGAAGTCTTGGACCCTTTTTGTCCACAATGAGTCTTGAAGGTCACCCTAGGCTCTTTCCCGGTATCAAGAAAATGTGTCAACCATCCCGTAGTGTAGGCTTGACCAAATCTTCGTCCCCCAAGTGACCCTTTAGGTTAAAAAACCTTCGTCCCCAGAGTGACCCCTTTAGATTAAAACCTTGACTTAGAATAGTCGTTATAGGCTAGAGCCTTTGTCCCGGCAGTCCTTAGTGGGACGTAAGACCAATTTGCCTTTGTCAAACTCCCCAAAGGTGGAGTTGACTCGGATGTTTTGTCCCGGCAGTCCTTAGTGGGACGTAAGACCAGTTTGCCTTTGTCAAACTCCCCAAAGGTGGAGTTGACTCAAATGTTTTGTCCCGACAGTCCTTAGTGGGACGTAAGACCAGTTTGCCTTTGTCAAACTCCCCAAAGGTGGAGTTGACTCGAATGTTTTGTCCCGGCAGTCCTTAGTGGGATGTAAGACCAGTTTGCCTTTGTCAAACTCCCCAATGGTGGAGTTGACTCGAATTTTTTGTCCCGACAGTCCTTAGTGGGACGTAAGACCAGTTTGCCTTTGTCAAACTCCCCAAAGGTGGAGTTGACTCGAATGTTTTGTCCCGGCAGTCCTTAGTAGGACGTAAGACCAGTTTGCCTTTGTCAAACTCCCTAAAGGTGGAGTTTACTCGAATGTTTTGTCCCGGCAGTCCTTGGTAGGATGTAAGACCAATATAGTCATTATAGGCTAGAGCCTTTGTCCCGACCGTCCTTAGAGGGACGTAAGACCAGTTTTCCCGTCAAACTCCCCAAAGTTGGAGTTGACCCAAGTAAAACCTTGACTTAGAATAGTCATTATAGGCCGGCCCCGACATAAGCCCAGTAAAACCTTGACTTAGAATAGTCATTATAGGCCGTCCTTGACATAAGCCCAGTAGAACTCCTTTACTAAGAATAGTCATTATCCCCGGCCGTCCTTCGTAAGTCCAACCATTTAGTCAACCCTCTCCCATAGAGCCAAGTTGACCATATCCCGCCTCTGACCCCGAGAGTCATGCTTCCTTATAAGTCAACCCTCTCCCATAGAGCCAAGTTGACCATGTCCCGCCTCTGCCTCGCCAAGAGTCACGCTTCCTTGTCTATGTCCCGGTAAGTCAACCCTCTCCAATAGAGCCAAGTTGACCATGTCCCGCCTCTGCCTCGCCTAGAGTCACGCTTCCTCGTCCATGCCCCCAGCAAGTCAACCCTCTCAATAGAGCCAAGTTGACCCTATCCCCATGCGAGTAAACCCTCTCCAGTAGAGCCAAGTTGACCATGTCCCTCCTCTGCCTTACCAAGAGTCATGCTTCCTCGTCCATGTCCCGGCAAGAGCCAAATTGACATGCCTTAGCCTCTGACCCCTTGGTGTCATGCCCAAATGCCTTAGCCTCTGACCCCTTGGTGTCATGCCCAAATGCCTTAGCCTCTGACCCCTTGGTGTCATGCCCAAATGCCTTAGCCTCTGACCCCTTGGTGTCATGCCCAAATGCCTTCGCCTCTGACCGAATGAGTGTCAAGCCCGAACCTTCGCCTCTGACCGAATGAGTGTCATGCCCGAGTTCCCCACCCGACCTCGACGGTCGTCTATAGGTTTAAGTAACCTTAAATATCTCACCCCGAACTACGTTAGGCTTGATTCCCCGCGAACGGGATACATAGGAATCCTATACCACTAGGTCCAGCCATGCAACCAAAATCGGTTAAAGCCGTCGTCCCGTTAGATTGGGATGCTTATTTTTATCGACAACCCCGCTCCTTCGAAGCGACGTTGCCGAGGGGCTCTGTAAGTACCCCAATCTGAAACCGACCTATCTTAGAGGTAGCCTTAGCACCGTTTTAGGGATAAGCTGATAGGCCAGGACCTCCCTAGGATAAGCTATAAATTCCAGGACTACTCTGGTATAAAATTGGAAAAATCCAGAAGCTCGCCAGGCTGATCCGTACGGATGCTTTGGGGACTAGAGGGGCCTAGCCGTACGGCTGGTTTGGGCGCCCTCAGTCCCTATAAATAGAACCCCTTGGTGACCATTTCAGGGGGGGAGAAATACACATTAGAGAGGTCACTCTGCTGGAATTACCACAGAGTAGGAGTAGAGTGATCACAAACCAAAAAGGAGAGAAGAAAGGAAGATTGGCCATAACCATCATAGGTAAAGCCACCTCCCCCCTCCTTTCTCTTCATCTTACTCCTATTTTCTTTCTTATATCTTGGTTATACATGTATTTATTCTTCATTCATGCAAAGACTTGTCCATTTCAAGCACCTTTTGTTTCTTGCAAGACTTGTCCATTATCAAGCACTATATATCTATCTATTACATTACTATCTTGTCCAAGCTATGAGAAATTCAAAGGTGCCCTCCATACCTTGTATGGAAGAGGTTCTAAACCTAGACACTCATAGACTTGTTGATTTTAATTTACATTCCTTATTCATTTAAATGTTATGCTTATTTGGCCATGATAGTCATGAGGGTGGTGGAACCTTAGTATCCATCATTTTCCTCTTTGGTTTAGCCTCAAAATCCCACTTTTGGGTCATAAAGATTCAATCTTTATATGTTATTTTGACTCTTGGAAGGATTTTAAGTCATAAAGATGTCATCTTGGTGATAAAGTTCCAATCTTTATTCACCAAATGACCAACTTTGGTCCAAAGGGGACATTCATCAACTTTCTTGATTTTCTCCTATGATTGCTCATGATCACACCCAAATACTTGTTTTGGGGAACCAAGTGATGATCATTTAGCATAGGAATGATGTTATAAAACTTGTAAAATGATTTCTTGCAAACTGGGATCACAAACAGTTTGTCCAGCTTCAGACAGAATACCCTGTTTCTGTTCTGAACTGGACTGTTCTTGTGCAAACTATAAAACCCCAGAATTGCCTCCTCAAGCCGTACGGCTACTTTCGGAAGGAGGGCAAAATTGTCTGTTTTACCCTCTGACCTTTATCTTATCACTCAAGGACCCTTTTACAGCCGAGTTTCTCAAATAAAATCAATAACAGAATTTTTCCGTTAAATACACACACACACATATGCACATTTTAACTAACTTAGGGAGACTCGGCTTTGTCCGAGGCAACTTGAGAGGACGTAAAACCTCCTCCCAAGTTGTAACCTGACCTCCGAACCTTTGAACTCAAACCTTTGTCATTTTGTTGGGTTTAAAATTAACAAAATGTGGCGACTCCGTTAAATTTGACCGGTTCCCGTGTTTGGCATTTTGTCCTCGTGCGAACTTTGCTTGTTTTGCCCCCGAGGGCGGGATCCTTACACCCGGGTTGATCCAGGCGCCCGCCTACCTAGTTTTTCCTGTGGCCAAACCTTCTGGTCAAATGAGCGCCCGCCTGCCCCAACCGCGCGCCCGCCCGCCCTCCTGTTCTGGAAATCTGCCTTTTTGCTTGTTTAGACTAGGTTGCTTCCTTAGTTTAGGGTTTTATTACTCTAATTAACTTAAGTTAACTTCGTGGAACACTTTATTAATTGGAATTGGTTCCTTTGTGAATAAACATGTTATGGAATTTAATTAAGTATCGTTTTGGAATGTTTGGGCATCTTTTGATGTGTTGTTTGAATTGGTTCACCTTTTTGGTGGTTTAATTGAAATGGTTCCCTACTTTGGAATCATGAGTTGTTTATTTAAGCGAGTATTTATTACTTAGAATTTGTTAGAAAGTCCAGCTGGTATTTGTGTGTTTCGGGCGATGCGAAAGATTATAATGGCAATGAGCTGAGTCCATTATAATTCTTGACCATTGTTTTGCCCCCTTATTACCCTCCTCCAGATTGGCCTTGGATGTGAGATGAGCTAGCCCCTTTGTGAGCATTATAGCTATTGGTTTTGGGCTTTGACTGTGTGTCATCGTCCCCTTGTTGTTATTAGTTCCGGTACCGAGGGTTTTCTCTTCAGTTTTTATGCGACTATGAAGATGTTGATTGGGTTGATTGTTCAAGCTGCGCAGCGACCTTTATTTGGTTCTATCAGTTGGGAAACCTTGGCTCAGTATCCATGTGAATTGTTTATTTCCGCTGCTATTTGTTATCTGTTGTGTGCTATGTACTATATGAAATTTTCTATTGTTAGAAGTTATTATTATTGCATGTTGCATAATAGCATGTCATGTAGTTGCATTAGTAACTTACTGAGATTTTATCTCACCCCGTTTCCTTTCAATGTTGTTTTCCTTAACCCCCAGGAGGAAAGGATTAGGATTTGCGGATCGAGGAGGACGTCGAGAGGTTTGAAATATTTTGGCAGGTTATTATTGATCGGTTTGAATTATATAAATGTGTAACCTTCTTGGGGATAGTTGTACCAACAATGACGTCATTAAGATTTGTAATATTTTGTATTTTGGGTGTGAGCTTGTGGAGCTTACACTAGTTGTTTTATGATGTTGTTAAACTTGGATTTTCCAAACCTTGTGTTAAAATCTTTTGGGTATAAAATGGAATTTTTATCTTCAGTATTTTAGAGTTTATGGTAGTATGTCGACCGACGTCCAGCACGCGAGTTCCCGGCCTGAGGGGTCGGGGTCGCGACAGTTGGTATCAGAGCTATGGTTTAGCTCTATGTATAAGTATAGGTGGACTAGAATGACCTAGGAGGGTAGATGGGTTCGGAGTGAGTAACGATGAGTATTTTATGCAGGTATTTGTTTGTAATGGCTAGAAGAAGAGCTGGTGAAGGCATCAGTGGGACTCAGAATCTTAATGGTCTATGGGAAGAAAACCGTGCAATGTTTCAGGGCAGGTTTGAAGCAGACGTGAAAGCAATTCATGACCAAGGGCTGAGAGAGGAACATGTAGCACCTCCGCGATATGGGTTGGAGCAGTTCTTGAAGTTGAAACCAAGTGAGTACGACGGTGAGCCTGATGTGAAGAAGGCCGAGCTATGGATAGAATCGATTGAGAAAATCTACGATATCTTTGGTTGCACTGATGAGGATAGGGTTCTGTTTGCAGCTTATAAGCTCGTGGGGGCTGCGGGACATTGGTTGAAGGCACTGAAGACCAATTGGGATGCGACTCTTGTACCATATCCTTGGGAGTGGTTCGTGAGGAAATTCAAGGATCATTTTATCTCTCTAGTGGATCAAAACCGGAAAGAGATCGAGTTCCTCAGCTTGGAGCAAGGCATGATTTCAGTAGCACAGTACTCGGCTAAGTTCATAGAATTAGCCAGGTATTGTGACTACCTTCTGCGGACCGAGGAGCAGAAAGCGATGAGATTGATCAGGGGTTTGAAGACAGCTATTAGGACTCAACTTATAGCCCAAAGAATTTAACTTTTTCAGGATGCGTTGGACCATGCATATTTGATAGAGCAAGACATCGGGGGACACAAGAGGAAGACTGAGATGGTTAACCCGGGAAAACAAGGAGGGCAAAACAGGGCTCAACCACAGCGATATTCAGATAACAGAGGTAATTCTGGAGTGCAAACTCGTTTCAGAAGGCAACTTCAAGGGCAACCAACAGTAGGAAATCAAGGTTCTAATAAGGGGACACGAAATGGGAAGATCTGCGGCTATTGTCAGAGGGAAGGACACTCAGAAGACAAGTGTTGGAAAAAGCAAGGAAAATGTGTTAATTGTGGTCGGTTTGGGCACTTTGCGAGAGATTGTCCTAGAGGCAGATATCAACCATCCGGGAGTGACGCTGGTACTGCACTGGGTCAGAAGAGAGATGCTTCGGGAAACCCTAAAGGTTCAGGGTAGGGTATTTGTGATCAACCAGCACTCGTCAGGTATTGAGCAATTTCAGGAGGTATTATTTTGAGTCGAGAGAGCGAGCGCGTGCATTTTAAGATCATCGCATTCTCATGTTTATGTGCATTTAGTTGCATTTATTTCTCCTGAGTCTTTGACTTATGTGTTGTCAGTGTCTACTCCTATGGAGGAGTGTAGGATATCTGATGGAGTCTTATGTGCTCATGTTGTGCTTAAAGGTCGATATAACTTACCTGCTAAATTTGTCATATTGCTATTATAAGATTTTGATGTTATTTTGAGAAGGGAAATGTCATGCTTTAGTCGATTGTTGTAGGAAAATTGTTACATCCTCTCTTCCCTTTTGCCTAAAATTGTTTTGAGACCGTTCCTTTGTGTAGAGTTAAGCACATCTTTTCTTATTTGGAATCTGGCTATTTCGCTTCGATGGGTGACAATGGATGTCTATACCAAGTTGTTGGATGTATTTATCATTTGTAAGATTTCTATTTTTCTTCTGAACAGTACCTAGTATTTGGGAAAAGCTTGGGTTAAATTGTGTTGTTATGGTACAAGGTTGTAGTACTGATAATTAGATCAATATCCATATTGTATCGATTGGGTTGTAAGAATTGAGGATTCAATTGAGGATTTCTAGGTAGGAGATTTTTGTTTACTTCTAGCACATCTACGTGATTGCATCGGAATGGGTTGTTATGAGAGAATACATGATTTGTATGAGTGATGAGTAGATTGTGGGAGTTATAATCATTAATGGTGGTAAGCGCGTTAAGTTCGAGAGGACTAAGCACATTTTGGGAGAGTGATAATTTCCCGATCTATATTAAAGGCATTTTGAATTTTGAGTTTTGGTTAAATGGTTGTTCTATGGTTCTAAATCCTTCTTGGTGGCGTTCCTCGATTTGGATTAAGAGTATGTGAAGAAAATTGGGTATCAATACTTGAGCATATTAAAGAATACTATGATTTGGTATTGGGTCAGTTAGAATGTGGCTAGCCAATTGGTTTGTTATGATGGTAGTACTATTGAGCCTAAGTATCATTGAGATTATAAATGTATACATGAAAGACTAAGGTGGGTTAGCCATTGAAGATTTAGGATTTGCTAAATTTCTTTGGAGTGTATAAGCGGATCATCAATTTAAAGAAGGAGTTAGAGGAAAGCCTTGGAGGTAAAATGTGGATTGTTTTACGGATTACTGAGTATTTGTAATTGTTTTAGGCTTTCAAAGAGTTGGAGTAATGTGATGATGAAATTATAGCGTGGATTTAAGTAAACATTTTGTATAAAATTTGGAGCTTACGTTGTACCTCTAGTTTAAGGTGCCATCTAAGGTGAAAGCACTATAATGGAAATCCTTGGAGATATAGCCACTTTGGTGAATACTATGGGGATGAAAAAATTTCTTAGCTTGTCATATTTTAAGAAGCTGATTAAGCTCGGGATGGTTTAATGTTTAGAATTTCTGGGAAGTAATACTGAGTATACGTCTTACAAATGGAAGTATCTTGACAGTGTAATTAAGGTTATGAATAAGGCAAACTTGTAGTATCTCGAGAATTATGTTTAGGAGAAATTGGGGTTCTTCAATTTTGAGGATGGATTTTAATTAGTAGTGGGGATAATGATTGAAGGAAGTTAAGTGCGAGAGGTTGTTATGTTGTAAACATTATTTAAGGTTACCATATGATGGTTTAGAATGGACAATTGAGAATTCGGGAAGTGGCAGAACTATCGTATCCGTGGCTAATTGATCCTTCGGGTAAGTATTTCTAAAATTCGGGTTAATAAATAGAGCTATCTATGACTAAGGATTTATTGCAATTTTAGTGATATCGCCTTCAAATTATAGTTTGTTGTTATGGGACCAAGTTTAGAAATGATGATAATGGGTTACCAATGTTGGATAGTTTATGTTCTTCGAAAGGATAAAAATGAGTTAGTGCAAGTGGGTTAAGAAATACCAAGACTACGATTTTATTATGTTTTTTTACCTAAGGAAGATAAATTTGGTAGTGGAGTTGATTCCAAATACTATTAGGATAATGAAAAAATAAAACTTATGGATGTTGATGATTTAAGGGTTAATTGAATCATGGAGACTATGTCTGAATTATCTAATAGGTTCTTGATTGGGATTTTGAGTGCTAGATGAGAATCGATATTTTGTAGCCTCGATATGACTATGTGTTATGATTTTGATAAGTGAATTCGCGGGCGAATTCTTTTTAAGGAGGGTAGATTGTAACGACCCGAAAACCCGCCTCTATTTAGTGATAATTATTTAATTATTTATTTATGGTTTATTTATTCACTTAAATTATTTATTTATTTAAATATTTATGTGTACATTTTATGTTTCATAATAATTTATGCCTAGCATTTTATTTGAGTTATTTGTGCTAGTGTAGAAGTGTTGGGACTTGATTGTAGTAGGGAGTTTAATTGTAATGGTAAGTAGTAGGGGAGGGGCCCTAAGTGTAACATTTTAAAAACATAATCATCCTACTCCCTCCATTTCACCTCCCTCCCTCACCTTTTCTCCTCACCCACTCCATCTCTCCCAGTCATTTCTCTCTCTCTCTACCATTGTTGGGTAAGTTTTCTCCCCTCCTTCTTCCCTCATTTTAGTCATCATCCCTTGGTTATTTTTCAATTCTCATATCACGAAAATGTTTAGATCGTCGATAGGATCGTAAAGAACAAAGAAATTTCGAGTTCCGTCACCTTTGAGAAAATCCGTGTAAGTTGCTTTTCCCCCATTTTTATGCTAAAATGTTCATATTTAGTTTATGTAACGCTTTAGTTCACATATATGTCATTTTGGATGAGTTTGGAATTTATTTGTATTTTTGTTCATCTTTTGTGATTTTGAGATTTTTGGGATTAAATCTTGGTTGAGGTTTCTAGATGTTGTTATCTAGGCCCTTGCAAGTTATAAGTTGTTTTGGTACATGATTATGCTTAGTGGAAAGTTTGGTTGTGGTTGATTTTGAGAAATTTGTGAAATGGTTTGGAAAAATGGAAGAACCCAGCTGATCCTCTGCCCAGCCCGTCGACCAGGCGCCCGCCTACCTAGTTTTTCCTGCGGCCAAACCTTCTGGTCAAATGAGCGCCCGCCTGCCCCAACCGCGCGCCCGCCCGCCCTCCTGTTCTGGAAATCTGCCTTTTTGCTTGTTTAGACTAGGTTGCTTCCTTAGTTTAGGGTTTTATTACTCTAATTAACTTAAGTTAACTTCGTGGAACACTTTATTAATTGGAATTGGTTCCTTTGTGAATAAACATGTTATGGAATTTAATTAAGTATCGTTTTGGAATGTTTGGGCATCTTTTGATGTGTTGTTTGAATTGGTTCATCTTTTTGGTGGTTTAATTGAAATGGTTCCCTACTTTGGAATCATGAGTTGTTTATTTAAGCGAGTATTTATTACTTAGCATTTGTTAGAAAGTCCAGCTGGTATTTGTGTGTTTCGGGCGATGCGAAAGATTATAATGGCAATGAGCTGAGTCCATTATAATTCTTGACCATTGTTTTGCCCCCTTATTACCCTCCTCTAGATTGGCCTTGGATGTGAGATGAGCTAGCCCCGTTGTGAGCATTATATCTATTGGTTTTGGGCTTTGGCTGTGTGTCATCGTCCCTTTGTTGTTATTGGTTCCGGTACCGGGGGTTTTCTCTTCAGCTTTTATGCGACTATGAAGATGTTGATTGGGTTGATTGTTGAAGCTGCGCAGCGACCTTTATTTGGTTCTATCAGTTGGAAAACCATGGCTCAGTATCCATGTGAATTGTTTATTTCCGCTGCTATTTGTTATCTGTTGTGTGCTATGTGCTATATGAGATTTTCTATTGTTAGAAGTTATTATTATTGCCTGTTGCATAATAGCATGTCATGTAGTTGCATTAGTAACTTACTGAGATTTTATCTCACCCCGTTTCCTTTCAATGTTGTTTTCCTTAACCCCCCCAGGAGGAAAGGATTAGGATTTGCGGATCGAGGAGGACGTCGAGAGGTTTGAGATATTTGGGCAGGTTATTATTGATTGGTTTGAATTATATAAATGTGTAACCTTCTTGGGGATAGTTGTACCAACAATGACGTCATTAAGATTTATAATATTTTGTATTTTGGGTGTGAGCTTGTGGAGCTTACACTAGTTGTTTTATGATGTTGTTAAACTTGGATTTTCCAAACCTTGTGTTAAAATCTTTTGGGTATAAAATGGAATTTTTATCTTCAGTATTTTAGAGTTTATGGTTGTAAGTCGACGTCCAGCTCGCGAGTTCCCGGCCCGAGGGGTCGGGGTCGCGACACATGGACTTAATTTCAGATTCCATGGCTCCAATCCATTTATCTGAATCAGGAGCGGACATCGCTTCTTGATAGGAAGTAGGTTCATCATCAACTATGACTTCCACTTCATTACTATCCGTCATTAGAAATCCATATCTCTCAGGTTCGGATCGTATCCTACCAGTTCTGTATGGAACATGAGTATTCTGATTAGGTTCCACAACTCCTTGTGAACCTTGGTCAGATCCAATCATCGGTTCCATGTAATTTGCGGGTTCTTGAACCTCTTCAAGACTAATTTTACTCCCACTAGTTCTTTTGGAGAGAAACTCTTTCTCTAGAAAAGCACTATCTCGTGCAACAAACACTTTGTTGTCCGTGCGGTTGTAAAAGTAGTATCCTTTAGTTTCCTTAGGATAGCCCACAAAATTACATTTATCAGATTTGTGTGCGAGTTTGTCAGAGATCATCCTCTTGATATATGCCTCACAACCCCAAATCTTTATAAAAGAAAGATTAGGCTTCTTTCCTTTCCACATCTCATATGGAGTCTTTGGAACAGATTTTGTTGGAACATTATTTAGTGTAAGAGCAGCAGTTTCTAGTGCATGTCCCCAAAAGGATAAAGGAAGATCAACTTGACTCATCATGGAGCGGACCATATCCAATAAGGTCCTATTTCTCCGCTCAGACACACCATTCCATTGTGGTGTTCCAGGTGGAGTTAATTGTGAAACAATTCCACAATCTTTAAGATGATTGTCAAATTCTTGGCTTAAATATTCTCCACCACGATCAGATCGAAGTGCTTTAATAGTTTTACCAAGTTGATTCTGTAATTCATTTTGAAATATTCTAAATATCTCAAAAGATTCACTTTTATGCTTCATTAAGTAGACATAGCCATATCTACTAAAATCATCAGTAAAAGTTATGAAGTATTGATATCCTCCCCTAGCACTGCTTCTCATTGGTCCACAAACATCAGTATGTATGAGTCCCAATAAGTCACTAGCCCTTTCACTACTCTTAGTAAAAGGTGCCTTAGTCATCTTTCCAAGTAAACAAGACTCACAAGTTTCATATGATTCAAAATCATGTGAATCTAAAAGTCCGTCCCCATGGAGTTTTGACATACTCTTCTCATTAATATGACCAAGACGGCAATGCCACAAATAAGTATGAGTTTGGATTTCTTATTTACATTATAGATATTATCATTGTTTCTACTTTCAACATCAAGAACATAAAGGCCATTAAATGAACATGCAGTACAATAAAGCATATCATTTAAATAAATAGAAAACTTCTTATTCTTAATAAGAAAACTATAACCTTCATTATCCAAACAAGAAATTGAAATAATATTCCTACTCAAATCCGGAACGTAATAACAATTGTTCAAAACAAGAATTAATCCGCTAGGTAAAATGACATCATATGTTCCTACGGCTAATGCAGCAACTCTTGCTCCATTTCCCACGCGTAGGTCCACCTCGCCATCTTTGAGTAGCCTCCTATTCCTTAGTCCCTGCACATTTAAACAAATGTGAGATCCACATCCGGTATCTAATACCCAGGAGCTAGAAGTAGAAAGTAAAATATCTATAACATAGATACCTGAATTAGACGCAGTCCCACTGCTCTTCTTCTTCTTTAACTCTTCCTTGTAAACCTTGCAATTTCATTTCGAATGACCAATCTCATTGCAGTGGAAACAGATTGCATCCTTTTGGGAAGCAGTTTTAGCCACATTAGCGTTGGCAACAGTTGCCTTGCTAATCTTGGGTTTGACAACTTTTGCCTTACCCTTTTTGCCTTTTGAGCCCTTTCCTTCTTTAGATACAATGAGTACAGTAGCGACCTCTTTACCGATTTTCTTTTCTGCCTGCTTAAGCATCCCATGCAATTCAGACAATGTCTTATCCATCCCATGCATATTAAAGTTCATGACGAACTGGTTATAGCTTTTGGGCCATGAATTAAGAATAAAATCGGTAGCCAACTCAACATCAATTGGATGGCCTAGCCTCTCTAGTTTCTCAAAGTAAGCCTTCATCTTTAAAACATGAGGGCTCACAGACTGTCCTTCGCTCATCTTGCATGAGACCAGTGCAGCTATAGTGTTGAACCTCTCTTGCCTTGCTTATTCTTGAAACATATCATTCAACGAAGCAGCAATGTCAAATGCCTCCAAGTGCTCAAGAGTCTTCTGAAGCTCTGAACACATGGCCGCAAGCATAAGACAACCTACCTCACGAGAATCATTTACATGTTTCTTGTAGGCGTTTCTCTCATCCTTGGGTGCATTAGAAGCAGGTTCTTCTTCAGGAACGGCCTCTTCAAGAATATAGAGCTTGTCCTCATGCTTTAGAACAGTTCTAAGGCTACGGATCCAATCCGTGTAGTTAGCTCCATTTTCTTGAAGCTTTTCCTTCTCAAGGATAGATCGCAGTGATAAGTTTGTATTTTGTGCCATTATCTACAATTATGCAAACATATAATTAAATATAAGTACCAACTTAATTAAAGATATTAAAATATTAGTATTTCACAAATATTCCCACTAAATTATATACCCTTCATATACATTCAATGTATAATATAATTTAAATGGGCTAAGATCCATATATCATTTAATTTTACGTCCGCGAGGGCAAGATGCATAAAATTAAATTATTTAGGTAGATAACTCCTTATCAATCATATCATATATGACTCTTAGGTCTTTTATGACATTATATCAAGACATCTTATGTCATGCATGTTTTAAATCTCATCTGTGCCTTAGGCCCAAAACTCTTTTGATAGCCTAATTAAGTCAACCCACTTTAAACGCATAGGAACCACTCTTTCACTCATCTTGTTCATACATGAATAAAATCAATGCACCTCGCGAGGGTTAGAGCGCGCATGAAATTACCCATGTAATCCCAAGTGTCTTAATCATGGGTTGGCACGAAACTTAAATTTTAAGAAGGTTCACAACATATAGCATATAACACATTTATGATCACATAAGATAAACATGTTATCCTTAAAGCATCGGTTAATAATTTAACTAATCCAATTAATTAAATTAAGATTTCATGTGATCGATTTATGGGGATAAATTCTTTTACACATAATTGAGAGCACGATTGTACGGTCGAAACTAAGCCAGAAGGCATCCACAATCCCGTACCAAATTTAGAAACTAGAAGAAACAACTATGTAAGGTCGAAACTAAGCCAATAGGCATCCACAATCCCTTACATAAAGTAACTCGATTCTAAGTTCTTTTGTCCCATCAATTCATGACTTTGACCTTGATACTTGTTTTCAGGAAACACGGTTTCTCAAACCAGCCATCTGACAAACAAATTCAATCCAAAGTGATTTTAAACAAAACTTTTAATTTCAGGAAACACGGTTTCTAAAACCAGCCATCTGAAAAAAAAATATGTTCAAAATCATTCTACTCGGCCGAGCCCTTTGAGGTGCTCGGACGAGCACCTTTGTGTTTCAGAAATCATGCCTTCTGACCCTTCTTGCTCGGCCGAGTCTTATGAGGTGCTCGGCCGAGCACGCCGTCAGAACAGATTTTTTTTTTCATTTTCAATTTTAATCCTAAAATTGCTTTCCCGATTCAATTAGGGTTTGGTGTTCATGATGATCAAATCACCATGTTCATCAAAACCTTGAATAAACGATTTATTCATGAATCAAAGATTATCAACAAATCAATCCAATTAATTTTGATAATCTAAAGGAACATAATAATCAAATTATTATTGCAATCTTAGATCCCACATAACGTATTTAAACGTTGCGATTTTATGATTTCAATATATCTCATATACAAACATAAAACTCAGATCACATAAACATCATGAAACTAAATTCATATAGCATGTCAAAACATATAATCCAATTATATCATTAACATGTTATTATTAAAATAATCATGATGAACGGGGCTCTGATACCACTGTTGGGTTTTGTGCAATCATGCGCAGCGGAATAAACCCAAAAGCCTAGATCCGATCAAGATGATTAAATTAACATGGAGATGAATTTAGAATACTAACCGTGATGGAGCTTTAAAATTTTGGATCTTTGAATCTTTATTCTTCGCGCTTCTTTGAATCACGAACGCAGGAACACGACCTCAAAGCTTGGATCACGAACTTGGAGGAGTTGATGCCAACACCCTCTATGTTTATCCACACGCGGACGAATTTCAAGAACGATTCTTGAACCGGATTGCTAGACCCAATAGAAACTCTTTCTATTATGAAGGCTATATGAAAAACAATGTTCTTATTCTTTGGGAGGAAGAAGAACTTATTTTTCTCTTTCTTAGAGGCTCTCTAATTGATCTAGAATCAATACATACCGATTAGGTCGTTGTTAGGAGTTTATATACTCATTAGTCCTAAACCTTTTAGGAGAAATAGGTTAAAACCCGTCACAACACGAAATCAGTCTTTTGGGCCCGAACAGGGCCTGCTCGGCCGAGTCATATAAGGCGCTCGGTCGAGCACCAGCAGAAAGTTGTTTTTAGCCTTTTTAAACAATTCATCCTTTTGTGTGTGACCCCATAGGATTATATTAAGTTGGCAATGAGTCAAAAAACATTTGTACTCATAAATCATGAGCTGACTCTAGCAAGCCATCATGATTACCCAATTAATATAACTTGTCAAAGTTCGCGAATCCTTTATAGAACATATTACAATCTCTTTGTTCGCGATGTCTATTGAACGTAAGCCATGGTCAATGGTCGACTTACAATGTTCAATGCTTTATCGATCCCGAATGTATTGATAGTACAAATCTTATTTGAGCACGGCCATGCATTTCATCAATACCATTCATCGAGTGGCCAGAGCTTGACATCTCTCTTGACGAGGAACAAATCCCATCTAGACTTATTACCTTTCCCTACATGAATCCGATTACGCCAATCATATTCTTTATAGCTACCCGGTTAGGGGTAACGTTTGAATATGTCAAACGTAATGTTCATCAGGTGGAAGACTGTGATAATCTCAGGTCTAAAAGATTCCAGTAATATAACTATATGAGACTTAATTATGACATTGTGACCATGACATAAATCTCATATGGGTCAGTCCAGTATTTGTTCTCCAACAAATACCCATAAGTTTAATTGTATCTCATACACCATAATCATCATATGATTATCTATTAAACTTATACTAACAATTAATCATAATTATCAGGGATGGGGATTATTATAATAAACATGCAAAAGATATAATAATCAAACTTCAATATCTTTATTAAAACATAATAAACAGATAACATTAATTGTTCTCATAACGTGCCTAGAGCATACAACACCAACAGTTTCCTTCCATGGACCAATCCTCGAATTGCTTCACCATCTCAGGCACCCCTTTGAAAGAGTACTCATGTGTTATTGTGGTTTTGGTAGGACCGGGCATTATGAGCGTGTCTAGGAATGCCCTTCTCACGGGGTTGGCGGTCATCCCTCGGAATCTTACAAGATCCTCTTGGAGCTTGTCCCAGTTGGTTACCATTGGTTCCCCCTTCGTTGGGGCTTCAGCTTGGATTCCTCCTTTCACAAAGTAGTGGCTCATATCAAAGGTATATGGGCGAAGGTTGGGAGTTTTGTAAGAGACTCCTTGAGCTCAGGCTTGGTTTTCCTTCGGGCCATTTCCTTATCCATTCTAAGGTCCTCGGGAGTTGGCTTATACCCCAAGCTGTGGAGTGTCTTTTTCTCCTTGATCTCGACAATTTTGTGAGTCCCTTGGAGCTCCTTTCCAAGGCCAAGTCCTGGGAGGTAGTGCATCAGATGCATCATCTTCATTGCGGGGGGAATTCTATCCTCGGTGAGTGTTAGATCCACACAACAAATGTTGGTCTCGGAGGGTATTCCTGTGAAGCCAGTTAGAATCATACCGTTCTCCTCGTGCTTAATTTCCAGCACAGGAATCCCGTTGGTGTTGGTTCCTTCCATAGTAACACTGTCCCTATAAATAATCGTTAGGTTACCCCCTTACACATATTTCACGCACTGATGAAGGGTGGAAGCCACTCCATTAACTTTGTGGAGCCAGGGACGTCCTAACAAAGTGGTGAAGGAGATAGGGATGTCAAGTACTTGGAAGTCAGTTGGCATCCTTTGCTTTCCAAACCATAGGTTCAAGGTGACTATCCCTAGGACTGATCGGGCCGTAGAGTCATAAGCTTTGACAGTGATCGTGGAGGGCCTCAAATCGTCAGTCTTAAAGCCGAGGAGATCCATCATTTTGGCCGGAAGGACATTCATGGCGGAACCGTTGTCAACCAAAACCTGTGGGAGGCGGCGCTCGTCCAACTGCACCGTAATGTAGAGAGCTTCGTTGTGGTTAACCCCAAATTTAGGCAAATCCAAATCGGTGAAGGTGATGATGTTTCCATATTGAACACTCCCAATCATTTGCACGGCCTCCTCGGGGGTAGCCGTGGTAGGCACCATGGTTTGAGCCAGGCATTCCTCCAACTTGAGCTTATGCGGGTAAGACGACGTAAGGAGAGACCAAAGAGATATGTTGGCTTGGGTCCTTTTTAGTTGAGTAAGGACGGGGTCTTCCTTTTCAAGATCCGTATTCCCTGTCTCTTTGGCCAAAAGGAGAGGTGAGCAATGCTCCTGTGGTGGAGGATTCTTGGGATTTTCCGTGTGCACCTGCCTGGAGCGGGTTAACATGCTTACCTTCGCAGAGTCATCTACTTCCTCCTTTTCTTTCATGGGCATTGGTAGATCCTTGGTAGAGTAAGGCCACACCACTTTTCTTAACTCGTTTACTGTAGTCATTGCTTTTGAGGCATAGGCTAACTCACGGATTTCTTTGAGGGAAACAGGGCGGATGTGTCGCTTTTCCCAAACTTCTACGGTTTCTCGGAGTTTTTCCAAAGTCAACATACAGCAAAAGTATTCCGGAAACATCGACCCATTATCGCCAAACTGAGGTGGTGGTGATAGTGGTGGCAAGGATAAGAAGTCATCTAAAGGTGCGAAGTCTTCCACCATTCCTGGGGATGGGACACGGGGAGGCATATAGGAGGAGGACACCTCGTCGTCATCACTTTCACATAGAAACCGGAGTTCTTTGTGAGACAAGGAGCGGATTTCCCCTCTCATTTGGGTGAGGTGCCCTTCATAATGAGTCATTCCCAGGCTTCCCATCATTTCGGGTACATTTTCCTCATCGTGGTTGCATACCCTTCTAACCAATCTTTTGCCGGCCGAGGAGCTACACGGTTCCGTGACATGGAAATGGTCATGATGAGGGGGATAACACCCGTTTGGACTATGGCTTTGGCCTTCCACCTCATCTTTGACGGCCTTTTCTAATTCTGCCATGCATTCCTCATATGTTAGATTGTGCTCAGTGAGCTTAATCACGACCAAATCGCTGGCATTTCAGTGTGGGATCCTTTCACTCAGTATATTGGCCACCATACAATCCGGGGGGTACTTCATCTTTCCCTCTTTTACACATGCCCACAGGATGTCCTTCCACCTTTCCCCGATTTCCAACAGTGGGGTGTTAAATTCCAAGAAGGTTACCGGTGCTGGTCCTCCAAGCTCAATCATGTTCACGCTGTTTTGCCCGAGCTCAATCATGTTAATGGCGCTGTTTTCGGGGAAGGGGTTGTTGAATACATTTAGACCACGAGGGTGTTCAAGCTTCCCCTTGTCAATCGGGTCAAGGATGATGCGTTTTACCACAGAGCAATCATCAGTGTTGTGGCCATGATAATTGTAAAAGGCACACCTTTTGTTTCTGTCGAGGTGTTTCTCGGGATTTCTGGGTTGATAGTTAACCAAAGGTTTCACAAGGCCTTGTTTGACTAATCCTTAAAACACCTTGCTTATAGGCATCCCGAAATCTTCAAACCTCACATACGGACGCCTCTCTGAGTTTCCAGCCCTTTGCGGGGCTTGCCCCGGGTTTCCCCTTGGATGTTGTTAACTACCGCTGAGGTTTCTTTCCCTTTGCCGATGGTCAGAGGGCCGGTAGGAGCTACCACTGCCCTGAGCGGAGGCTTGCTCACTGAGGGCCTTTTCAAACTTGGATCCAGCGGTTACCATGGCCCGAAGATTAGGGTAGAAGTGGTGACCGATCAAAGCCCGCAGTTGAGGTTTCAGGCATGACTGAAAAATATCAAGCTGCTCATCCTCAGTAGGCGGATTAGAAATTTCCCCAAGCTTGTAATTCCATCTCTTGTAACATTCCCCAATCGGTTCATCATTCTTTTGCAAGGTGCCTTGCAAATCAGTGCGATTAGTTTCCCATTCCAAGTTAGACCGGTATTTAGTGAGGAATGCTTCCTTAATCTGGTCCCATGTGACCCGAGATTCATCCTTTAGGTTAAAGAACCATTTGAGTGCATTTCCTCTCAGAGATAGTTGAAAATGATCGGCCATTTGTTGCACGGTACAACCCTTTGCCCTTATTGCTAGGGTGTAGGCATTGAGATGAGTTTAGGGGCAAGCGGTTCCATCGAACTTATCAATCTCTAGCATTTTGAACCGGTGAGGAAGAGGGACGATCTTATCAGGATATGTGACTCCTGAGGTGAACTTCTTTTCGTTCATTCCTTCAAACCTTTCATCCATTTGTTTCAGCCTTTCTACCAACCACCCCATTTAGGGGTCTATGTGCGGGCTAGAGTTAATGGATCCCATAGTTTGGGTTGTCACTGGCATCACTATTGGAGGCACGGGGGTGGATGGTATACCGGAGGAGGATTTTGAGGTGGTGCATGGGTGTAGACATACCCATATCCCGGATTATTTGTGGGGATTCATGGTGGAGTGGCTTCGGAAGCTTGTGCCACCGGGTATTGAAATGGGTATGGTACCCCTCGGTAGACAATCAGCAAAGCTGGAGGTGGTAACCCGGCGGTGGTCGGAGCTAAAGGTGTTCGTCTTGTCGGGATCGAACCATATAGGTTGAATCTGGGTGGACACATGGGAGATCCTTCCGGCGGGATAAAAGGAAACTGTGTGGTAGGCACACTTTGGTGGATGGTGGTTTGGAATTCGGGACGTGAGGCCACCACATTGGGGTAAGTTTGGGGAGGGGGAACTCGGTTATAACCCTGGGGTCGTACATTTTCAACCTCTTCTTCCTCCGTGATTTCCACAAAACCTCCATCATTCTTAAATACGACGGCTATCCCTCTCTGTCTCATGGCTTCCACAACCCTATTCTGCATATCTTCCTGTTGTTTTCTGACACTTTCTTCCCTGGCCCTGGCGGCCTTTAGAGCTTGTACCAACTCTTCCCTGGTGAGCCCATTAGGATCGACTGTGTTGTCACCCCCACTACAACTTCCTGCCGGACTAGTCATTCGAAGAAGTCTGAGTGAAGCTGCTGATGAACTGTCAGACTCGGCACTAACCAGACGACGACCCGGAACCCTGACCCACTTCCTACGAGCTGCGGAGGAGAAGGAGGTCCATTTCAGACTTGGGTACCAATTAGGGTTGGTGTTTGGGAAGAGGCTTAGGCTCATGTAACATGAAATTTTTACTGTGTTTATTTATCATATATTTTTGTTCCTGTTTACTTTAAAACACATTTTATTCCTAATTGGTTGGAAATGATTTCTCTTATTTTTCGCAACTAATCTAAACCCTGGATCAGTGGAGGCCATCACTACGCCTATAGACCCCTCATTTTTCACCTGTCTTGCACACTCCCAAGGACGGACTATCCCGGGCGAGGGTCCTATAGGGCACGCAGCTTCCACCGATCAAAAGAGACGAACCTAGGGTCTAGTACGTCACAGAGTTCCAATGCATGGGCCATTCTTATCATAATTAAGCCCCGGCTAAGGTTAAGATTAACTTAACGTTTTAACGAAATTCCAGCATGACCTCGTTTAACAAGGGGTTTCGGACCTTAGCCTTGGGCTTAAAGATGATTAGGATGGGTCAAGCATTAGAGCTTAATGACGCGGTGTCATCATATCCTTAATACATGACTTTGGTTAATTATGGTTGGAATTAACGCGTAAGTCAAGGACCGGGTCAAAGATGACCTTGGTCACACCTGCTTTCACAAGAAGTCATGACTCGGGCGTTAACTTGGCCATAATTAGCGTTTGTACATGTATTAGGGACGTGATGACGTGATCTAGACCAAAAACCAACCAAGGTCACGGTATTTGTGTGTCACGGACAAGTGTGGTTGACTCGGCTCGGAAGGGGAGGTGGAATGGACCCGTGCGCGCGAGAAGGGCACAAGAGCACCAATCAAGCTGCATCGTGGCATCCATCCCGGGTTTAAAGGGTTTTTTTGAACGTGCACAAGGTCGAGTGCGCATTGTGTGAAGCCTTCTATGTTCCCTTTTTGAGTCAAATAGAAATTTTCAATGCGTTTTAATATCATGAGCATGAACAAGAGTATATACAAGACATGAACAAACAATTTAAACAAGTAATTTGCACAAGTAATCAAGCAAATATATGAACAAACGAGAGTAAAAAATTTTGTACATGGAAAAGGTTGTGCACAACCAAAGGTTTTTGAAACCAAAATTTTACAACAAGAACAACCTTTTGAAAATCATTTCTACAAAAAGGTTGTGCACAACAAAAGAATTTGAAGACAAAATTTTTTATGAAAAGGGTTATGCACAATGAGGTTTTGAAAACCCAATTTTAAAAAATTTGTGCATAACCAAGCTTTGAAAATTCATTTTTGGCTAAGAAAAAGGAGGTAAATGTGCACAAGTAGAGGCTGTAAATGGAACCTGGACAAGAATAAGCAAAGGGGGACCATCAGAATGTTTCTGCCCTGCACAAAATTGTTAATTTGAAACATTCTGTGGGCCCGGCAAAACCAGTCGTACGGCTAGAGGAGGAGATCCATTATTTTTTGCAAATTTTCAGCTTCTGATCATCAAGCCCTAGTCTATGGCAATCCCAGAACAGTTTCACTCCCAGAAATCAAAACAGAAGCATAAAATACACACAAAAATGCACAAAGTCAACAAACGGGGACGGGAGTTTGACCCACACAAGAATGCCTCCGAATCCTCTAAAAAGAAGTTCGAAAACACTCTATTCCCCAGCGGAGTCGCCACTGTGAGATACCCGTGGGAAAGATGGAAAAGGTTTCCCCTCGAGAATCAAACACGGTGTAATTCCAAAAGATAACGGAGTCGCCACATTTGTTAACTTTTAACCCAACAAATGAAAATGGTTAGAGATTTACAAGTTTGGAGGTCAGGTTACTGCTTGGGAAGAGTTTCAAGTCACCCAAGCCGCCTCGGACAAAGCCGAGTCTCCCTTGTGTTTGTTAACGAAAATTTCATATGTGTGTGTGTGTGTGTTTAGAAAACGGGAGAAACTGACTTTAACAGAAAACAGTTAGGATTTTAACAGAAAGGGGGGTTCTTTTGTAAACATTCTGGATTAAAGGGGGACTAGACTGAAACACGCCCCTGGACAAAGTAGCCGTATGGCTAAAGGGGGTCTTCTTGGGAATTTTAACAGATTCCCAGGAATCAGTCCAGTTCCATACAGAAACAGAGCATTCTGTCTGAAACTGGACTGTTTGGTCATTTCCAGCCATTCTTTTGTAACAAAACACAAATTAAATCATCCCTATATCATTAATCACTATATTAGACACCAAAACAAGAATTTTGGATGTGATTAAGACAATCATTGGCGAATTATTAAGAAAAGTTGATGAAAGTGGCCTTTGAGCCAAGATGGCGTTTTTTATGAGTAAACATTCAAACTTTACCATCAAAATGGGATCTTTATACAAGATTAAACCTTTAGGGACAACAAAATGACATAAAGATTGAATCTTTATGACCTAAATGTGGGATTTTAGGCTAAGTCAAGGTTGCGATGATAAAGATTGGAACTTTATCACCCAACATGATCATCATGGCCAAATACAACATAAGATACATGCTTTCACCATGAAAATGGATCATCAAGCTATTTAAAGACAAGAAATTAACAAATCATGATCTTCTTTAGGTTTTATCCCTTTTCACATACTTGGATGTGAGGGCACCTTGAATCATTTCATGATTTGGTTCCAAGATACATAACAAGAATATAAGGTGCTTGAAAGGACAAGACTTGCAATATAAGAATGCTTGACAAGGGCAAGACTTGCAATACAAAAGGTGCTTGACAAGGGCAAGTCTTAAAATGCAAGTAAATAAACAATATGAGCAAGAACAAAAGAGTTTGAGATGGAGAGAAGATGGGGAGAAGGAGGCTTCACCTATGGTGGTTATGGCCTATCTTCCTCTCTTTTCACTCAAGTTTTTGGTGGTGTTTCACTCAGACTGAATTCTGTAGAGTTTCACCTACAAAACTATATTTCTCCCCCCCCCTGAAATGATCAGCAAGGGTCTCAATTTATATGGACTGAAGGTGCCTAAACCAACCGTACGGCTAGGCCCCTCCCGCGTCCAAACCATCCGTACGGCTCAGCCTGGCGAGCTTCTGGATTTTTCCAAGTTTAATCCCAGAGCAGTCCTAGAATTTTCAGTTTATCCTAGTGAGGTCCCAGCCCATCAGTTTATCCCTGAATGGTTCTAAGAGTTCCTCTAAGTTGATCAATTTCAGATTGGGGTACTTACATTGTCGAGGATGCCTGCTGCAAGGATGATTGGTGGCAAGCCCGTCTTTCTCTTGAGAGGGGGATTCATGAGGAAAAAGTGTCCAAACTCAAGGCTCGTTTGCAATAATTCACCGACAACAAGGAAAAGGTCAATGGTAAAACATGCTCAAGTGGCCCGTCCCTCAAAAGTAAAAAAGGTGCCGCCAACAACCGAATTTTCACTCCTCTCCTAGGAGTACCCCAAGCCGAAGCATTTGAAACTTTGGTGGCAAGTGGAAAGGTCAAACCTTCGGAAGGGTACAAGCCGAAGATAATACCGAAGAATCATGCACATAGTGATTGGTGTGGCTACCACAAGCATAGTGGCCATACTACCGAAGGGTGCTTCTCTCTCCAAAACGTCATCCAAGATTTGATCGACAATGGGGAATTTACCGTGGGTGAAGAGCAACCGTGAAACAAGGAATGACTTAGGGGCTACAACAACAAGGACTACAACGACAAGGACGACGATAGCAATCTCCGTTTCTCTTTCTCTACCTTGAAATAGGATTAAAAAATGAGTCAACTATCCTCTAGAGTGTGCATTAATGTTTTCTCTTGTCCCATGTTAAATTTTGAGTCAATTAAGTCATCAAATAAAAGTCGTTCTTGTTCTCATACTCTCTTCCAAGTTGTTCAATATAATTCTTGGCAAAATGATGAAAAGATTTTTAAACAAGTTTTGGAACGAAGGCTATCACTTGAATGCCTAGGGGCTAAAAATCATGACGAAGGCGACAAAATCAGCGACAAATCCAAGACATCAAGCGCCAAAGCAAGGTGGAACTACAACCATGGAGAAAAATTAAGCAATGTTTCAAATGGGGATTAAAAAAAAATCGCTAGGTTGAAATCCTCAAATCAACCTAGGTAAAAGTTAGAGCACAAAAAAAAAAAAAAAAAAAATCCCCTCAATCAAAGAAGTGCAAAAGATCAATATCATTTTCCAAGGACGAAGCGACATCAACAAAAATCACGACGAAACAACAATTCATCACAACAAAAGGAGCACTCACAAGAAGTACGGTGACCTGAGCCTCAACATTGGAGGAACGTAGGAAACCTTCGGGTCCGGTCTCATGAAAGAAAGAAGATATGTTTAGCCCTAGTGCGTAATGGTGATTGGCCTTCATCTCGAACTTGTCAAGACATCTTTGTACGAGTCATTTTCCAATGAATTAATCACCTCAAAATTGAACAACTTTCCTAGATTTGAAATCATTTCACGTTCCTTGTCGAGTCTAGGGGCTTCTTATCTTTCAGCAATACTCCCAATTTCTTGCAATCAAATTGGGGCTTTCCTTCTCTTCTCTCTTAATGAATTACTTGCCTTCGTAAGTCATTCAATAAATAAAAATACATGTCAATACTAGGGGCTACTTCCCTAGTCGAGTCAATGTCACTCATCATTAGTGACAAAAGGTCTCCACTGCAAAATCACATGTCTCTCATCCTCATCTAGAGTCAATGCACACTTCCTCATTAATTGAGTAAAAAAAAATGAAGATGCAATAGAGATGCCCACTAGATTGAAAACCCGAAAGGGCGGTCTAGGCAAAAAACAGGGTGCGTTATAAAAAAAATGAGAGAGTAAGAGAGAAAAAGGAAAGAGAAATGGAGATCCCCGGCCTCTAAAGAAGACAAGTTATACATTGAATCTCCTCAGCAAGTCAATTCACCACGGAGTCAACTTCGGAATTGCAAAAACCTCGACAAGATACGACACAATCAAATGTCGTTTTGGGTTGTTCGCATAAGAGAGATTGTTCTTTCAATGTGCATTTTTTGGGCTCATGTTAAAGAAGGCCCGTCCGAGAATGAGATCATGATTGATATGGGGTACGAGGTTTCATAAATAGTCGCCAGTGAGTTGATTGGTTTGGGCAGCGAATAGCAACAACATGTAATTCAGTTTTCAAGCCTCTTCAAGCATGTGCCCCTACAGTATGTCAATAGACTTCTCGCGAATGGAGTAGCTCTTGCCATGTCCTCTTATATTTGTTCCCTCACACGAGGATGAGAATCTTTCTTTACTCGACAAATGATGACGCCCTAGGGTCTATGTGACTCAAGAACGAGAGCTTCATTTGCTTCATTTGATAGTTAATGATCCCTGGGGGATACGCTTAAGAAAGATGTGTGAGACTATCCTCAAAGTCTCTCAAAAGGGAATGTCGAGAAGCCTTCTTATCATGTGTGCTCGTGCCTACTCCCCCAATCAATGATAGGCCTTTCTTGCTCTACTTACAATATGTGATGGCACTCTAGGGGCTAGACTCAAGTTTGAAAGGCCCCCTGGGCAAAAATGCAATTCACTTCACTCCCCCAACGGTGTCCTTAGCAAAGTCATGTGCAACATTTGAAGCTTCCTCTAACAATTTGGCACCGAAAGTCTTTTTAAGAGGCTTCGACAATCTTTTAGGCAATGATACTCGATGCAATGCAATGTGGGGATTGGTCCAAACTTAAAGGGTCTCTCAGTACTTCACGTCAAAGGTCTTCTGGTTTGAAAGGAGGGCTCCGGTGTTATGAATGAATTTGATGATTCTCATGTTGTGACTCATGACGAGATTATGAAGAAAGTCTTAGAGAAAAGGAAAAGGATTCAAGGAAATGCCAGTATGTTAACTCTACAAACGGAGTTATGGCCAATCCAAATATTTCTGCAATTTAGCAACCCCTTCTCTGAGATCAAAAGCACAATTTGCATCCGCACAAGTTGCATCCGCACGAGTTGCATCCGAAGATCCGTTATTAGTTCAACACAAGAAGACTCAAGCAAGCATACCCATTTGGGACCTTATCACACCAATACCTTATCATCCGCGACCTCGACGACGCCACAAGACACTACTGCATCTTTTGACATAAGCTTCCCGCCATTTGGGTACCGACCACAATGAGGCCATTCATCTCCCCAGTAAGAGTAATAAGGAGATATCTATCAAGAATTCTACCTGACAGTGCATCCGCTCTCAATACCAAGCCAATTCCAAGACATTTTTGGGACTTTACATCGAAAGGTCTTCACATTCTTGAAGCTCGCAAACAACAAGTACATGACATTTGGGGCTTAGTAATATTTCGAAGCTTGGTATCAATAATCTCCTATTAGGACTTACTCACGTCAACAACAAAAGGCAATTTATTTGAATGAGCCAAGAGCTGATCTATCTTGGGGTTATGCAAGTCACTCAAAGTTTAGCATCAAACGCATTCTAGGGGATTTACAATCAGCAACCCTTCGGTATCTAGCGAATCAAATATCTTTTGAAGCCCCATAATTGACAAATCTCTTGGGGCTAGACATCAATCTTTGTTGGTATAAGATACCAGCGGGAAACGGAAAACTCCCCTCGAGAATCTAACACGGAACTTTATGTTCAAGAAAATGGAGTCGCCACGGTAAATTAATTTTAAACTCAATTCAACGGAAAAGGTTAGAGAAAATGAGTTCGGAGGTCAGGTTACGTCTTGGGAAGAACTTTTTATCGTTCACCCAATCCGCCTCGGAAAACCGAGTCTCCCTAAGTTTGTTGACCAAAAAAATGTGCAAGTGTGTGTGTGTGTATTTTGAAAATGGGAGAAACCGCCTTGTTTTTAGAAGGTGGTTTTGGAAATAAAATGTAGGCATATTAATGCCCTTTTTTGTTTTGATACTTTGAATAAAAGAGATAAACTATCCAAGTAAAACAAGGTATTCTTAGGGACGGACTTTTACTTAGCCATGGAAAAGGCTAGCAAAGTCAAGAGGGACAATCTTGGTCATCCTATGCATCAAACCCGTGTAAGAATAATCAAGACAAAGGTCAAGGCCATGGTTTGAGCAATCATTGGAGAATAATGGCAATAATACCTTTACTTGGATAGAACCACAACTTATATGAATAAGGATTAAGACCCTATCATCTAAATAAGGTTAATCTTTACAAGATTTGGAATTAAGATTTCAAATAACATACATGAACATTTAATAATATATAAATAAATATATATATATAGAGAGAGAGATTATGATAATAAATAAACAAATACAAGATAAATGTACAAGGCTCTCTCCATATGTGCAATGGATCACCAAGCCAAAATTAAAGGCATAAATGTAAATGACTTAAATGTAAATGACATTTAATAAAGACAAGAATTAAAGATTGAGGCTTTAAATGTTACAAATCCCCATCTTCATATTGTTCATCATTTTAATGCACCATTAAAGTGCAAGATGACATTTTAGGATCATTTCGGTGATTTCGGTCCAATCATACGTATAAAGATCACATTTTTATAACACAACAATAATATCAAAGTCAAGATCCCAACAATAAATTATTAAACAAGGGAGTAAAGACTTTCAATTAAAAGATTAAGGCTAAAGATCAAACATTTAAGGCAAGTTTGGTGTAAATCCTTTGGATTGAACCAAGTTTTCTTCCTTTTGGGTTCTTTGGGTTTACTTAAGATGGGTTGATCTTTGTGTGTTTTAGATTAAATAAGACTAGAGATAAGAGTGATGCTACTTTTAGTAGTCTTTCACTATTATCTAAAGAAAGTCACAATCTGTCACAAAGAGAAGTATTTAATTTGAGAGAGAAAGAGGGACTACAATTTTAGAGAGTAACTTTTCTAGGAAATTCTTGTTCAAATGAGAGAGGATGAGCTCTCTAATTATAGGATAAATTGGGGACATGTTTGCAACTTAAAAGTAACACTTTGGTCCCTCAACTATTAGCTTGTTATTTGCTTAGGGGCTAAGCAAAGAGGAGATAATTTGGTGCACAAAAACTATTGGGAATTGATCATTTTAGGGACTGAAGTCCCCCAAACCATCCGTACGGCTGGGGATTTCTCGTGCCTAAACCATCCGTATGGCTCAGACTGGCGAGCTTCCGGATTTTTCCAATTTTAATCCCAAAATAGTCCTAAGATTTATAATTTAATTAATTTAAGGATGACTATCCGGATCGGGGTACTTACAGAGCCCATCGGCAACGGTGCTTAAGGAGGAAGCAGGGTTGTCGATAAAGAAAGAATCCCGATCCGGTGAACTACCAAGATGGGAGAGAAGGTGACTGAGGTGGTCAAGTGGCTGGACCCTTATCTTTAAAGGATTCCTACGTATCCCTATCTGAGGGAATCAAGACGGTCGTAGTTCTAGGGCAAGAGACTTTAAGGCTACTCAAACCTAAGGGTGACCATCAAGGTCGGGTGAGGAACTTAGCGTCTCAAACAAGGGGTGACCATCAAGGTCGGGTGAGGAACTTAGCGTTTCAAACCTAAGGGGTTTTGTGATGGTAGCCTAACCGAAAGGGGGATATCTGTCATCCTCTCCTAAACCTAGGTGTATATATGTCATCCTATCCTAGAAATAATTTGATAGGGGGATATCTGTCATCCTCTCCTAAACGTAGGTGGACATCTGTCATCCTCTCCTAAAAATGATTTGGTAGGGGGATATCTGTCATCCTCTCCTAAACCTAGGTGGATATCTGTCATCCTTTCCTAGAAATGGTTTTGGTCTTACTTGGACTTGACTCTCATTTGGTCAAAGTCGGGACATTTAGACTTAACTCTCTTTTGGTCAAAGTCAGGATTTGGTCAACTCGACTCTACGGGGAGGGTTGACTGAAGGATGGACTTGACTCTCATTTGGTCAAAGTCAGGATTTGGTCAACTCGACTTTGTAGACACCCCGCCTTGGACCTCTCACCCCGATTGCATACATAGTATTTTTATTTAACTTGTTTTTGTTAATTTCTGTTACTTCTGTTAAGTTCCTAACTGATTCCGTTAGTTTTGGACTGAACTGCATAACAGAATTAACTTTCTAGTCCATTCTGTCAAAATTGCCTTTTCAAAGCCGCGCGCCTCCGCCTTTTGAGGTCAGAAGCGCGCGCCTTCCGATGGTACATCCGGAAGCGCGCGCCTCTGGGGCGTCAGTTATAGATTTTCTCCCAAGAATCCCTCTCTTGCTTATTTTGCATGGATTTCACCCGGGAAATATTTCTTTGTGACCGCGAATTGGCACCAAAAACATCCCCTTTCAACTATAAAAACCCCTCCAATCCATCATTGGAGGGGATCTCTTCTCTACTTCTTTTTGGACTCTTTTTACACTCTTTGGACCTTAATATCACATTTTCACTACACCTACACTATACACAATTCTCTACACAAATTCTCCAACAAGAGTTTTTATACAACAAATTGTTCTACAACAATTTCATTACAACAACAACACTTTCAAGTCAAGGTTCCAAGTCCTCTTTCTCAAGGTACAACTCCATTTTCTTCCTTTGTTTTCTTCTTCTTGATGTATGCAATCCCCATTAATGGGACATGACCAACATGACTACTTCACATATTGAAGTTAGTTAAGGTTATCTCCCTACATTTTAATCTTAACTTTAATTCACCATGTTAATTTCTCTTCATCTCTTAATGTAATTCTTTAACATTACTTGTTACATGTAATCTTTATCATTAAATAAATAAAACAATTCTATTTTATTTCCCCTTTATTTCCTTTTTTCTTCTCATCACAATTGTTAGCACATTTCTATTTAATTAATTGAAGGACATGTAAATATTAGAACACCAATAGTAGCAAGACCCGCGTAAGCGGGGCGGAGTGGGTGTTTAAGTACTTCCCACTCCGTCACCTAACCCCCGAACCCTTCTCTCCCGAATCTCTGGTTTTGTACATAAATTAGGCTATTTCTAGGTTTTTCTTATGTTCCTTTAAAAACATAGGTGGCGACTCTAAACAATCTAAAACAAGTTAGACATCCTAGGATAATTCACCGCTCTAGCCAAGCCGTGGTTCCCCGGGGTATCTACAGTGGTGACTCCGCTGGGGACGATAGAGGGTTAAACTTGCGTTTTCATTTTTGGTATTCTTTTATTCTGTTTTCTGGGCATTCTGGTAAAAAGGGTAGGAAGCGCGCGCCTCCGGCCTTCTTAGCCTAAAGCGCGCGTGGCCGATCCTTATTACCAGAATCGCCCGCCTCCTTTCTTGTCCTTCAATTCCATGTTCCTGTGCTAACAAATTCTGCAGGGGAAAGTTTTCTTAATTAAGGGTCAAGGCAATCCCTTGAACCCACTGATTTGCAGGTTCTCACCCAGAAGCGGGCGCCTCTGCCCTGCTTCCTCTAACGCGCGCGCCTTACGCATAGGCAACCCAATGCGCGTGCTTCTGGGCGCATTCCGGGAACAGAACAGTGCACAGAAACAGAACAGAATGACAGTGTGTGGGCACCGGGCCTGCATACAATTTCTTTTACTTTCTGTTTATTTTTATCGGTCACACGGGTGATTCGAAAGTTGTAAATTACGTGCTTATTTGTTTTTTTTATTTCCTTTGAAAAAAAAAAAATGTTTTGTCACATGTTAGACCTCACACTACATGCACATATTCTTATCAACTGCTCACTATCGAGTCGCACAAGTCCAACCCCAAACCCGTCGAGGCCCGTCCTAGGAAGTTTCAAGCTCCACCCGACCTTGACTCTTCCGAAGCGGTCAACCTCAGCCCGTGGCGTAGTTCAAGACTACATGCCGGGGGTGACCTTTAAGCCTCATATTCAAGCCGAGCACAAACCACACAATTCTAGTTAGGGTCTAACACTCCGTGACTCAAGTCGGTTTTCATGTGCCGAGATTTCTCTAAACTAATGTCTTCAAATCATACATGCCAATTTGTTGCAATGGACGAAATAAAACTCCGTCCCCAAAAGTGGCTATTTTGGACGAAAATAAAAATCCGTCCCCGCATGTATGATTTACTACATTAATTTAGTTTAATCCCGACACATGTAGGGCTCACAAGCGTGGTGGAATCCGATGGGTATATGGGACCGCATGAAGGTCTATATACTAGTGTGACGATTCCACTATTTTTTCTAGAAACCCCAAAAAGGACTCCGTCCTTCCGACTTTTGTAAATAAAAAAAAAAACAAAAACAAAAAAAAGAGTCGTTTTTCCTTATGTGGTTTAGTCTTTTCTTGTTTGTGGGTGAAATCATTTTACTCAAAAGGTGTTTGTGGGGCCAATCTAAGATCAACCGTGCTCTTCCAATAGGTCCAATGGCTTCCAACGGCAACAACAACAACGTTGGAAATGATTTCGTGTCCAACGAAGGGTTACTCAACATAATGAAATCAATGGGGGAACAAATGGATAGGATTGTCGAGGATGCCCGCCGTAAAGACAATTTGTGGCAAGCCCGTTTCGATATCGACAAGAGGATTCACAAAGAAGAGGTTTTCTGAACTCAAGGCCCGTCTTGATTATGAAAGAAGAATTCACAAGGAAGAGGTTTCCGAACTCAAAGCCCATTTGCAAGAGCTCACCGACAGCAAAGTAAAGTTCAATGATAAAGCATGCTCAAGTGGCCCGTCCCTCAAAAGCTACAAAGGTACCGCCAACAACCGAGTTTTCACTCTTCTCCTAGGAGCAACCCAAGCCGAAGCATTTGAAACTTTGGTGGCAAGTGGAAAGGTCAAGCCTTTGGAGGGGTACAAGCCGAAGACGATACCGAAGAATCATGCACATGGTGAATGGTGCGGCTACCACAAGCATAGTGGCCATACTACTGAAGGGTGCTTCCTTCTCCGAAACATCATCCAAGATTTGTTCGACAACGGCGAATTTACTGTGGGTGAAGAGCAACCTTTAGAGAGTGCCAACATGCAAGAACTCATCAAAGAAGAATGATTTGGTTCCGAAATGGGGCTTCTACAAGAAATCATGCCACAAGGAGACTACAACGACAATGGGGACTACAACAACAATCTCCGTTTCTCTTTCTCTACCTAGTAGTAGGAATTAAAAAAAAAAAAAAAAAAAAAGAGTCAAAGTCCTCTAATGTGTGCATTAAAGTTTTCTTTCATCCCACTTGTGTCAATAATCAAATAAATGTCGTTCTTGTCCTCATACACTCTTCCAAGTTGTTCAATCTAATTCTTGGCAAAATGATGAAAAGATGTCTAAACACGTTTTAGAACGAAGGCCATCGCTTGAACGCCTAGGGGCTAAACATCGACGACGGCATCAACAACGAAGACATCAACAATGACGAAATCAAGACAAAGAAAGGTGGAGCAATAATCATGAAGCAAAGTTTTCAAAAGGGGATTAAAAAAAAAAAAAAAAAAAAAAGCTCGCTAGGTTGAAATCATCAAATCAACCTAGGCAAAAGTTAGAGCACAAAAAAAAAAAAAAAAAAAATCCCCCTCAATCAAAGAAGATCAACATCATCATCCACCAACAAAGGACGAAGCTACGAAGCAACAATTCCATCACGAAGAATGGAGAATCCACAAGAACTACGGTGACCTGAGCCTCTACACTGGAGGAACGTAGGCAACCTGCGGGTCCGGTCTCATGCAAGAAAGAAGATATGTTTAGTCCTAGCGCGTTATGGTGATTGGCCTTCATCTCGAACTTGTCAAGACATCTTTGTACGATTCATTTGACAATGAATTAATCACCAAAAAGATTGAACAACTTTCCTAGATTTGGAATCACTTTCCGTTCCTTGTCGAGTCTAGGGCTTCTATTCTTTCTGCATACTCCCAATTTCTTGCAATCAAATTGGGGCTTTCCTTCTCTTCTCTCTTAATGAATTACTTGCCTTCGCGAGTCATTCAATTCAATAAAAAATACATGTCAATACTAGGGACACTTCCCTAGTCAAGTCAATGTCACTCATCATTAGTGACAAGAGGTCTCCACCACAAAATCACATGTCTTATCTCCTCAGCTAGAGTCAATGCACACTTCCTCATCAATTAAGTCAAAAAAAAAAAAAAAAAATGATGAAGACGCAAAAGAGATGCCCGCTAGATTGAAAACCCGAAAGGGCGGTCTAGGCAAAAAACAGGGTGCGTCATAAAAAAAAAAATGAGAGAGTGAGAGAGAGAAGGGAAAGAGAAATGGAAATCCCCGGCCTCTAAAGAAGACAAGTTCTACATTGAATCTCCTCAGCAAGTCAATTCCCCACCGAGTCAACTTTGGGATTGCAAAAGGCTCGACAAGATATATCACCATCAAAGGTTGTCTTGGGTTATCGGCATCATTCTCCAGCAGTGTGCATTTTTGGGTTCATGAAAATAAGGCCCGTGGTAACCAAGATCCATCCGAGAACAAGCCCATCATAAAAGGGCACGAGGTTGCACAAATAATCCCTAGCTAGTCAATTGGCTTGGGCAGCAAATAGCAACAACATGTGTCTCAGTTTTCAAGTCTTCTTCAAGTATATGCTTCTAAAGTACGCCGAAAGGCTCCCGAGAAATGGAGTAGCTCTTGCCATATCTTCTCATGTTTATTCCCTCACACGAGGACGAGTCACTCTCGCTTTGCTCAACAAATGGTGACGCCCTAGGGGCTATGTGACTCAAGAACAAGGGATTCTTTTGCTTCATTTGGCAATCAATACGCCCTAGGGGCTATGCTAAAAAAAGATGTGTGAGACTATCCACAAAGTCCCTCAAAAGGGATGTCAAAAAGCCCTCTTGTCATGTGTGCCCGTGCTCGTTTCCCCAATCAAGGGTGGACCTTTCTCGCAATCAATGATGGCACTCTAGGGGCTACGGTCAAGTCTTAAAGGCTCCCTCGACAAAGAGCAATTAACTCCCCAGAAGTATCCCTAGCCAAGTCATGTGCAACATTGGAAGCTTCCTCAATTCGGCACCGAAGATCTCAACGGGCTTCGCAATCTACAATCTTTTGGGCTACGGCATTACAGTAATCCGAGCAAAGGGCAATATTGGGGCTTCACGACCGACAGTCTTTTGGGCAACAATACTCGAGCAACGCAATTTGGGAGTAGTCTCCATGAAAGGGATCAAGATTTAAGGGTCTCTCAACACTTCAAGTAAAAGGCCTCTTGGTTTTAAATGAAGACTCTGATGTTATGAATGAAGTTGATGATTTTTGTTAGAACTCACAGCGAGATTTTGAAGGAAGTCTTAGAGAAAAGGAAAAATATTCAATATGCTAAACTCTAATCAAAACAGGGTTATAGCGGGAAATGCCACGGCCAATCCCAATGTTTCTGCAATTCAGCACCCCCTTCTCCATGATCAAAAGCACAAGGTGCAGCTCAGATAAAGTTGGGCCACAGCACTAGTTGCATCCGAAGATCCGTCATTAGTTCAACTCAAGAAGAGTCAAGCAAGCATACTCATTTGAGACTTTATCACGCCAAGACCTTATCCTCCGCGACCTCGACGGCACCGCAAGACATTACTGCATCCTTTGACATAAGCCCTCAGCCATTTGGGTATCGACCACAATAGGGCCATTCATCTCCCCAGTAAGATCAAGAAGGAGATCTCTATCAAGAATTCTACCAAACGGTACATCCGCTCTTAATGCCGAGCCAATCACGAGATAATTTGGGGCTTTACGATGAAAGGTCTTCACATCCCGCCATCTACAAGCCCATGACACTTGGGGCTTTGCAATCTCTCGAAGCTTGGCATCAACGATCTCCTCTTGGGGCTTGCTCACTACAACAACAAAGGGCAATTTAATCGAATGGGCCAAGAGCTGATTTATCTTGGAGCTATGCAAGTCCCTCAAAATTTGGGGTTTACAATCAGCAACCCCTCATCTCGGCATCAAAAGCCTTTTGAAGCCCCATAACCGACAAATCTCTTGGGGCTAGACATCAATCTTCGTTGGGCACACCAGCGACAACAGAATTCAAGCGAGGCAATCCAGACTTCGACTGAGCATGACTTGATCTTGGGTTGGCTTTACAAACACACAATGGCTAAAATGGTTCACCCACGAAAAAAAAATAAAAAAAAAAGATTTTTTCTTTCTTTTTCTCCTTCTATGTGCAAAAGTATGTGCTTTGCTTTGCTTTGCTCCTAGCTTCTCCTCCAGCATTCTCCATCATCCTTGAACTACGCTGGTCTGATTCTCTTAAAGGGATACGTAGGCAGCCTCTTGGCACGACCAACCCATCATCCAGAGTACCATCTCGCCAACCCAACATCAAGGGCATTCTCTCATCAACATCCAAAGAATGGACATTCTCCATCAAAGCATCCTCCGCGGACATCAGAAATCCATCTCCACTCAAGCGGCAATGGTAAGTGAAGGTATGAATACATCCAAAGCTTTCTTCAAATCACACCGCACACAAAAGCAATTTCTCCATTCTTGCAAAATCTCTCTCTCAAGCAATCTCTGCTTTTCAAATCACAACGCACCACAAGCACAATTTCACACTTCACACAAGCACGTATATTCGTAAAGCACACATATAACAGGTACCACAGCAAATGCGGCTTCAAACAGCATACAGCAAGTGCGGCTTCAAACAGCAAGCAATTGCGGCTTCAAACAGCATACAGCAAGTGCGGCTTCAAACAGCAAGCAAATGCAGCTTCAAACAGCATACAGCAAGTGCGGCTTCAAACAGGAAGCAAATGCGGCTTCAAATAGCATACAGCAAGTGCGGCTTCAAACAGCAAGCAAATGCGGCTTCAAACAGCATACAGCAAGTGCGGCTTCAAACAGCAAGCAAATGCGGCTTCAAACAGCATACAGCAAGTGCGGCTTCAAACAGCAAGCAAGTGCGGCTTCAAACAGCATACAGTAAGTGCTGCTTCAAACAGCATACAGCAAATGCGGCTTCAAACAGCATACAGCAAGTGCGGCTTCAAACAGCAAGCAAGTGCGCCTTCAAACAGCAGAAAACAAGCAAGTGCGGCTTCAAACAGCAGAAACAGCAAATGCGGCTCCGAACAGCAATTTTGGTCCATGGTGAACCACTAAAATCACCATACCTCTTCCATCAGCAAAAGTCGCTCACACAGGGAGTGCATTTCTATCCCTTGCAATTTCAAATTCCTGCTTTATCGAGTCTTTGTTTTCTCTTGTCGATGTCCTCGGCGGTTGTCTTTCTTTCGTCGACGCGTTTTGCCTCGCAATCCATGTCGCCGAGGGGCTCTGTAGACACCCCGCCTTGGACCTCTCACCCCGATTGCATACATAGTATTTTTATTTAACTTGTTTTTGTTAATTTCTGTTACTTCTGTTAAGTTCCTAACTGATTCCGTTAGTTTTGGACTGAACTGCATAACAGAATTAACTTTCTAGTCCATTCTGTCAAAATTGCCTTTTCAAAGCCGCGCGCCTCCGCCTTTTGAGGTCAGAAGCGCGCGCCTTCCGATGGTACATCCGGAAGCGCGCGCCTCTGGGGCGTCAGTTACAGATTTTCTCCCAAGAATCCCTCTCTTGCTTATTTTGCATGGATTTCACCCGGGAAATATTTCTTTGTGACCGCGAATTGGCACCAAAAACATCCCCTTTCAACTATAAAAACCCCTCCAATCCATCATTGGAGGGGATCTCTTCTCTACTTCTTTTTGGACTTCTTTTTGGACTCTTTTTACACTCTTTGGACCTTAATATCACATTTTCACTACACCTACACTATACACAATTCTCTACACAAATTCTCCAACAAGAGTTTTTATACAACAAATTGTTCTACAACAATTTCATTACAACAACAACACTTTCAAGTCAAGGTTCCAAGTCCTCTTTCTCAAGGTACAACTCCATTTTCTTCCTTTGTTTTCTTCTTCTTGATGTATGCAATCCCCATTAATGGGACATGACCAACATGACTACTTCACATATTGAAGTTAGTTAAGGTTATCTCCCTACATTTTAATCTTAACTTTAATTCACCATGTTAATTTCTCTTCATCTCTTAATGTAATTCTTTAACATTACTTGTTACATGTAATCTTTATCATTAAATAAATAAAACAATTCTATTTTATTTCCCCTTTATTTCCTTTTTTCTTCTCATCACAATTGTTAGCACATTTCTATTTAATTAATTGAAGGACATGTAAATATTAGAACACCAATAGTAGCAAGACCCGCGTAAGCGGGGCGGAGTGGGTGTTTAAGTACTTCCCACTCCGTCACCTAACCCCCGAACCCTTCTCTCCCGAATCTCTGGTTTTGTACATAAATTAGGCTATTTCTAGGTTTTTCTTATGTTCCTTTAAAAACATAGGTGGCGACTCTAAACAATCTAAAACAAGTTAGACATCCTAGGATAATTCACCGCTCTAGCCAAGCCGTGGTTCCCCGGGGTATCTACAGACTTCTACGAGGAGGGTTGACTAAAGGATGGACTTAACTCTCATTTGGTCAAAGTTAGGATTCGGTCAACTCGGCTCTACGGGGAGGGTTGACTAAAGGATGGACGAGACTCTCATTTGGTCAAAGTCGGGATTCGTTCAACTTGACTCTACGGGGATGGTTAACTAAAGGATGGACTTGACTTTCATTTGGTCAAATTCGGGACATTTGGACTTGACTCTCCTTTAGTTAAAGTCAGGATTTGGTCAACTCGGCTCTACGGGGAGGGTTGACTAAAGGATGGACTTGACTCTCATTTGGTCAAAGTCGGGATTTGGTCAACTTGACTCTCATTTGGTCAAAGTGGGGACTTGGTTAACTTGACTCTACGGGGAGGGTTGACTAAAGGATGGATTTGACTCTCATTTGGTCAAAGTGGGGATTTGGTTAACTTGACTCTATGGGGGGTTGACAAAAGGATTGATTTGACTCTCATTTGGTCAAAGTGGGGACTTGGTCAACTTGACTCTACAGGGAGGGTTGACTAAAGGATGGACTTGACTCTCATTTGGTCAAAGTCGGGATTTGGTCAACTCGACTCTACGGGGGGGTTGACAAAATGATGGACTTTGACTCTCATTTGGTCAAGGTCAGGATATGGTCAACTCGAATCTACGGGGAGGGTTGACTAAAGGATGGACTTTGACTCTCATTTGGTCAAGGTCGGGATGTGGTTAACTCTATGGGAAGGTTGATTAAAAGGATGGACTTGACTCTCATTTAGTCAAAGTCGGGACTGGGTCAACTCTATTGGAAGGTTGATTAAAAGAATGGACTTACGTTGCTTTGGACTACCGGGACAAAGGTTTCAACCTAAAATGACCACTCTGGGTCGAGGCTTGACTTGGGTCAACTCCATCTTTAGGGAGTTTGACGGGAAAACTGGTCTTACGCCTGACTAAGGACTGCCGAGGACAAAGGCTTCAACCTAAAATGACCACTCTGGGTCAAGGCTTGACTTGGGTCAACTCCATCTTTGGGGAGTTTGACGGGAAAACTGGTCTTATGCTCGACTAAGGACTGCCGGGGACAAAGGATTCAACCTAAAATGACCACTCTGGGTCAAGGCTTGACTTGGGTCAACTCCATCTTTGGGATGATTAGCACATTTCCTTGACATCGAGGAGAGCCTAGGGGCGACCTTTAAGACACATTGTGGACGAAAAAGTCCAAGACTTTGGAAAAATCATTTTAAGGGGAGATCAAAAGCATTTTGCTTGAAACATTGTTTTTAACAAATGATGCCAAATGAGAAAATTTGGAAATGCTTATTTCTAAAGGCAAATCTTTTAACGAAGCATGTAAGTCAAATTTTTTATTTTAACTTAACCGGGAGGTTTGTTATGCATAACGTCCTTTGGATTTTGTCCATTCATTGAGGAGTAGCTGATGGTAGGAAGTGTGCTTGTCACTGTTGTGGGGATAGCCCCAATGTCATCTTTGTCGTTGATGTCGGGGTAGCCCCATGTCCTTATTGTCGTTGATGTGGAGGTAGCCCCATATCCTTGTTGTCATCGATGTGGAGGTAGCCCCAATGTCGTCCTTCGACCTTTGATGTTGACGTTGACCCGTTGTCGTCTTTCGGCCTTTGATGATGTTAGGAACCCATCCCTTTTTCATGATGCACCCTTTCTTTTGCCTAGGTCGCCCTTGCGGGTTTTCAACCTAGCGGGCTTCTCTTTTTGCATCGTTTTGTGGCACACCCTGTTTTTTGCCTAAGCCGCCCTTGCGGATTTTCGACTTAGAGGGCTACTTTTTTGGTACCTTTCTCTTCTTTTTTTTTTATTTATGAGTGATCCAGCCGACTCGACGGGACGGGGACTTAAGGTATCTTTTTGGAGGAAACATGCAAGAGCATTTTTTGGGAGAGAGTCCCTTTATGTTGGTGAACTCTTTGAGCAATGTATGATGAAATGGGAGGAAGCCCTTGCTTGACAGAACATAAGTGTTTAGCTCTTTCCTAAGATGAAGAAAAGAATACTTGTTGAGACATTTGAAATTTACCTTAGTTAATATTATCAAAATGATTGCTTGAATGGACCATGTTTATTATTAAGTCAGGATTATGACAAGCAATTAGCCTTAACATGTACAAATGTTGTGATCAATTGAGATTAAGATTCGATCAATGGCAAGATCGGAAGAAAGAATGTGTATATAGGCCAAGAAATGTGTTTACGAGGAATCGGTTATTTTGAGGAAGACCGAAAGAGGTGGTCTGGAAACCGGTCATTGATGGGACCGAGGGAAGAGAGCTTGGTCATTTTGAGAGGACCCATGTTTGAAGGTTTTGTTTCATGTTATGATTGGACCCGAAGGTTGCCTACGTTCCCCTCAGTTTGAGGAGCTCAGGTCGCCGTAGTTCAGCTATTCATCATCTTTTGCTAAAGTTGGTGTCCTTTTGAAGGATGTTGTTGTTTTGTTGATGTAGATCGCTTTGCTTGTCGCGACCCTGAACCTCGCGGGCCCGAGATCGTGAGCTGGACGTCGACTTACTAAACAGGACACCAAAATATCGGAGATAAAAATTTTCATTTCATAACAAAAGATGGTAACACAAGGTTTTGGAAAACAAATTAACAACGACAATGTACTAGTGTAGGCCCCATAAGCTCACACTACAAAATAATAAAATATACAAATCTTAGTGACGTCAAAGTGTGGTACAACTATCCCAAAAAGAGTTACACATTTATATAATGTAAACCCACCAATACACTTGCCCCAAAAGCTCAACCCACTCGACGTCCTCGTGATCAGCGAGTCTAATTCCTTGGTCCTGGGGGGGGGGGGTTAAGGAAAAACAAAGATAAAAGAAAGGGGGTGAGATAAATCTCAATAAGTTACTAATGCAACTACATGACATGCTAATATGCAATAAGCAATAAACAATAACAAATATCACTTAGCACATAGCATTTATCGATCAACAGATAGCAGCGGAAATAAACATTTAACAAAGGATATTAGCCAAGGTTTCCCCAAACCGATAAACCAAATAAAGGTCGCTGCACAGCTTCAATAATCAACAAATCATCATCTTTATAATAGCATGAAAGCTGAAGAGAAATCCCCGGTACCGGAACCAATAACCAAGTAACGTGCCACAAAGGGCGGGAGCCATGCCACAAAGTCATGCTCCAAAACGCCTAGCTAAAATACTCACAAAAGGAGCTAGCTCATCCCATCCAAGGCCAATCTGGATGAGGAAAGAAGGACCAATGGGCGATGCTATACTGGACTTGGCTTGTGCCATTATAGCATTATCCATTGCCTGACTCGATACACAAATAACCAGCTGGACTTTCAAATAAAAGCTAAGTAACAAACTCTAGCTTAAATAAACAACCACTGATTCCAAAGTAGGGAACCTTTCCAAATAAATTACCACAACGGTGAACCAATCCAAGCCACACATCAAAGATGGCACACATTCCCAAACAATACTCAATCAAATTCTCTAACACTTTTATTCACAAAAGAACCAAATCCAATTAATAAAGTGTTCCACGATGTTAACTTAGGTAAATTAGAAGAGATAAATCTAAACTAGTTAAGCCCTAAGTCCTAAACCAAGCAAAAGGGAGAATTCTGAACCAGGGGGCGGGCGGGCGCACGCTTAAATCCACCACCACCATTTCTTACCCATTTCTCACAACACTCAAAATCCACCACCAACAATCTTCCACCAAGCATGAATATGAACCAAAACAACTTATAACTAGGATGGGGACCTAGATAACATCATTTATCCACCAAGATCAAGATTTAATCCCAACTTTCATCAAATCACCATTTTTGACCAAAACTCAAATAAATTCCAAATAAATTCTAAACTCAACCAAACTTCAAATATAACAACTCAAGCATTATATAAGCATGATATGAACACTTTAGCATAAAAATGGGGGGAAAGCAACTTACTTGAGATTTCCCAAAGATGATGGATTTCAAATATTTTTGGCTTCCTACGATCCTATCGACGATCTAAACAAGTTTCAAGTTATGAGAAATGAGAAATGAGAGATAATGAGAGGAAGAGGAAGAAAATGAAGAGAGAAGGAAAGAGAGAAAAACTTACCACTTCAAGGAGAGAGAGAGATTGAGCTAGGAGAGAAAGATGAGGAGTGAGGGAAAAGTGAGGGAGGAGAGGGGAGTAGGAGAATTATTTGAACATTTACACTTAGGCCCCTCCCCCTAATACTACTCTTCTTCAAATAAACTCCCCACTAACAAATAAGACTCAACACTTCTACACTAGCACAAATGACCCAAATAAAATGCTAGGCATAAATTATTATAACACATAAAATGCACACATAAATATTTAAATAAATAATAACTTAAATAAATAAATAAGCAAATAAATAAATAATAATTATTTATTAATAATAAAATAGAGCCTAGATTTCGGGTCGTGACATTCACTCCCCCTTAAAGAAAATTCGACCCGAATTTTAACGAGACTTACCCGAATTAAAAAGCCACGGATATCTACGCTCCATCTCCTCTCGAAGCTCCCACGTCGACTCCTCGATATTATGATTCCTCCAAAGAACTCTAACCAACGCAATGCTTTTGTTTCTCAAATCCTTAACTTTGGAGTCAAGGATCCTAACCGGTCGCTCCTCATAAGTCATATCGGGCTCAATATCCTCCGGTATCCTCGGTAACACGTGAGATAGATCATGAACATACTTCCGAAGCATAGAAACGTGAAAAACATTATGTAACCGGTCCAAAGATGGTGGTAACGCAAGATGATACGCTAGAAGTCCAACCTTTCCCAAAATCTCGAACGGGCCAATAAACCTCGGAGCCAATTTGCCTTTCTTCTAAACCTTCGGATACCCACCTTCGGAGATACTTTCAAGAACACCAAATCATCGGTCTGAAAACTAAGATCTCGCCTTCGGTTATCTGCATAGCTCTTATGTCGACTCTGGGCTATTTTCAATCTATCCCGGATAACTCTAACTTTCTCAACTGAATCCTGAAGCAAATCAATACCCACGATCTTCGCTTCACCGACTTCATCCCAACAAATAGGCGATCTACATTTCCTCCCATACAAAGCCTCATACGGTGCCATCTCAATACTAGCCTGATAACTGTTGTTGTAAGAGAATTCCACTAACGGTAGGTGCGAATCCCAAGAATCAGAAAAGTCTATCGAACACGCTCGCAACATATCCTCCAAAATCTGAATGGTCCTCTCGGATTGACCGTCGGTCTGAGGGTGAAAAGCTGTGCTGAACCGCAAATCTGTACCCAAAGCTTCCTGAAACGCCTTCAAGAATCTAGAAGTAAACCTCGGGTCTCAATCTGACACAATACTAACCGGAATACCATGCAATCTAACGATCTCATCGATATAAAGGGTCGCAAGCTTCTCCATCGAATATCTGATGTCAATAGGCAAGAAATGGGCACTCTTGGTCAATCTATCCACTATTACCCAAACACTGTCATACTTCCTACGGGTACGAGGTAGTCCCGTAACGAAATCCATAGTCACATGCTCCCATTTCCACTCCGGAATCTCTAACGGCTGAAGTAGTCCTGCGGGTCTCTGATGCTCGGCTTTGACCTGCTGGCAAGTTAAACATCTCGAAACATACTCGGCTATTTCCCTCTTCATGTTGTTCCACCAAAAGTGTTGTTTCAAATTTTGATACATCTTCGTACTACCCGGATGAATAGTATATCTCGATTTGTGACCTTCATCTAAAACTTGTCTCTTTATCCCACCAACATCGGGTACATACAAACGATCACGGAAAGTCAAAACTCCACTCGAACTCAAAGAAAAATCCTCGAAGTTCTTTTCCTTCAATTTACCCATTATTTTCACCAACTCGGGATCTCCTTTCTGAGCTTCCTTTATCTTCTGAATTAGGGTCGGAGATACCCTAATATTCGCAAAAATAGCCCCATGTCTCGATTCACGAGGAGACCAATATCGAACATCCTCAAGCATTTTCCACTCTCGAACCATCATCGAGGCCACATAAGACTTTCTACTAATCACATCGGCTACCACATTCGCCTTCCCCGGATGATAAGAAATCGTACAATCATAATCCTTCAACAATTCCATCCATCGGCGTTGCCTGTTATTCAACTCTTTCTGGGAGAAAAGGTATTTCAAACTCTTGTGATCCGTAAAAATCTCGAACTTCGCTCCATAAAGGTAGTGCTTCCATTTGTGCAACGCAAAGACTATCGCCGCCAACTCCATATCATGAGTGGGGTAATTCTGTTCACTAGGGGTCAACTTCCTCGAAGCATAGGCAATCACCTTCCTGTTCTGCATCAAAACACAACCCAAACCCTCTTTCGAAGCATCACTATAAATTACCAAATCATCATTCCCATTAGGCAAGGTCAAGATCGGTGCGGTAGTCAACCTCTTCTTCAATTCCTCGAAACTCTTGTCACATTTCTCGGTCCACTCAAACGGGACATTCTTCTGGGTCAACTAAGTCATCGGATTAGCAATCCTCGAAAACCCTTCTATAAACCTTCTGTAATACCCGGCTAAACCCAGAAAACTTCTGATCTCGGTTGTTGGGTATGCTTATTATTAAACCACTCCTATTACCTAGATTTGATTGATCCCATAACCTTATTTTACTCTTTGTGGACTTTAGGATATATTGTAAGAAGTACTTGTACTTCATTTAGAATAGTCCACTTTCTAGTTTAATAGGCTTAGTAGATTAGGACCCTAAATTTTTCTAAGTCTGGAGATATGTGGCAAGTACTCAACCTACCGCATGAAGACATCTACCGCATGCTTCATGCCTGCCGCAAAAATCAACTCAACACATGCAAGACATCGACCGCATAATCCAAGCCTACCGCATGGCTCATTCGACCGCATGTAACCAGAGTTGAATGAACTCAAGTTTGGTTCAAACTTAACCATGGTTACACTTATGTCCAAAACCTTGGTTAGTTTAGAACGTTGCAAATTCAAATTTCAAATTTGAACACAACTGTCATCATAGTACAGTTGGACCACCATGACTCTGCAACTAAAGGACAAATCAGACTGAGCTCCAATTAGAAATCAACAGCTCATTGTCCTTCATCTTGGACCCCAAGTATTTCAAACGGCTAGTTTCTCCATCAAGTCTATAAATAGACCTTGAATTCTTCATTGAAGATACGCTGAGATTCTAAGAGAGAAATTGCTGTTGAAATTCTTGGTGATTGAAGATCATACTCAAGATTTCCAGAATCCTTCGAATCTTCAAGCACTCAACCTTCAAGTCTTCATCAAATCTCCAGCAACATTCAAGATCATATCTCAAGCCTCATCACACAAGTTTCATTAGGCTCTAAAATCATATAGATTCAAAAGAGCTTTTGATTCTTACACACACACTCACCCCGATTGATAAATCACATAGATTGAATCATTAGGGATACACTGGTCTAAGTCTAGGATTTGAACTTCATAGAAATAGGTGTTGATTCAATACTTCATCTCTGTAATCTGTACTCAAGAATCAATATATACCTCATTCAAAATCCAAGACTGACCATCTTGGTAAAGGACGTAGATCTTTTAACAGATCGAACCTTTCCAAATCATTGTGTTCTTTACTTACTGCACTTTACCTTTCTGCAAATTTACTTTAAGTCTTGTTCATCTTGTTCATATTGTTCTTCACTTGTTCATATTAATCTTGTTTGTCTTTTAGTATTTGATCTTTCAGATTTAAGAACAATTGTGAATTGTGTTTGTTTGTCTACCTCATTGCCTAAGTTAAAATCTGACTAACTTATCATTTTCCGAAAATCTCTAAGACACAAATTTTCAATCTCTCAACCTACCTCACTTGAACCTACCGCACACCAACCTACCGCATACACACCTACCGCACACCAACCTACCGCATTGAACTTATCAAAACCAACTCTAAACTTGTTTCAACGAAAACTTCCGTTGTGCATTTTATACTTGACCGTGTGGTTTTTATCTACCGCAAAATTCAAGTGTAAGCATAAAGGTTGAATTTTGAAAAAGGGTCGAAATTTTAAATAGGCTATTCACCCCCCCCCCTCTAGCCTCTTTTCATACCCTTATTGTGTCTCTGGGACCAACAAGTGGTATCAGAGCAAACACCTTTATAAAACTTCTGTTTTTCAAGCTTAACAGCTTGGGTGCCGATTCAAAATGGCAAGTCAGAAAACTATGGCAACGGTTAACTTCACTCACGTTCCAGCGTTCGACGGAGATAATTTTGACGTATGGAAGCACATCATTCTAACTCAGTTCTACTCCATGGACGAACAACTTGGTGATTGTCTTACCATTGGACCATACTTCCCAATGAAAGCTAATCCGGATCCAGAAACCAATGGTGAAAATCCGACTATCAAGAAACCAAAAGCTGAATGGACCGATGAAGAGAAAAGACTGGTTGGAATGGATGTGAAAGCAAAAAAGTATACTTCTAAGTACCTTGAGTACGTCACAGCGTCGACAGATCATAGAATGTTCTACTGCAAAAGAACTTTGGGATGCAATTGAAGATTACATCGAAGGAGATCAAGCTTGCAAGGAAAGCAAAAAGTTTGCAATTCAAAGAAGATTCAACAACTTTTCTAAGATCCCCGGTGAATCACTAAGAGCCACTTATGATCGTTATTGTGAGATCGTGAGTACTTATACAGCACTCGGAAAGAAGCTTACCAAGAAAGAAATCAATGTTAATTTTCTTGCCGCTCTTGGTTCGCAATATCTACACAAAGGAAATACTCTTGAAGATACCAAGCTACTAGATGACATGTCTCTCAGAAGCCTCTATGCCAACCTCAAGGTCTTTGATATCAAGCTTAACAATATTGCTGAAATGGAAGGAAAAACAAAGAGCTTATCGTTGGTTGCTCAAAAGGAAGAAGTGATCGAGGAAGAAGATCCAAAAATATCCACATCAGATTTACTTGATATGGATGATGATGATTTTGCTATGTTCGTGAAAAGATTCCAAAAGTTCAGAAAGACAGCAAGACCCGGATCAACAAGCAAATCTCCAACAAGGTTTTCAAGGAGCAGCCCTTCAAAGAAGAAAGAGAACTTCAACTTCTCCAAGAAGAAAGAAGATCTTGTTTGTTTTAATTGCAGGAAACCAGGTCACTTCACATCAGAATGTCCAATTCCCAAGTATCAGTATATGAAGAAGAAAAGTAACTTTACTCCAAGGTATTCAAAGCAAAAGGGAATGATGGCTGAAGAAGACTCTACCTCAAAAGAGTTAGCTACTTGGATAGAGTCAAACTCTGATGAAAGCATGAGGATTCTGAAGAAGGTCACATCTGTTTGGTCGTTCAGTCCGATGATGAGGATGAAAATAAAAGTCGTCGCTCACCAAATGCAAAACCTAAACGGATAAGTTATACGGCCGATGAACTTGCTGAAAAAGGATTCCTAACTCCGGTTCAAAAGAATGGTGATCTTCTATTTTCAAGATGTGATGTGAGTGCAGCAAAGAAGGCTCTACTAAACCCCAAAGTGAAGGAAGTTCTGTCTACCACACCTCAAGTCAAGTTTGACATTTCCCCCGATGAACAAGAAAAGATGTTTGCAAAAGCTGAACAGGTAATTAGTAAATTCTCTGGCATGAAGGAATCTTTAGCACTTTCAACTGAAGAAATTTCCCAGCTTAAGACATAGAAATCTCTACTAAGATCTGAACTCACCCTCCTTAAGGAGCAGATCAAGAGCATGACTCCTCTTACTGATCGAAACCGTTTCTTAGAAGAACAAAATGCTATATTTAAAGTTAAAAACGATGAATTGGTTGCTGAGATAAATGATCTTAAAAGGATTACTAATGAGTGGACCAATTCTCGTGTCACTATGGAACAAATCTTAGAATCCCAAAAGCCTAGTGGTGATAAGGAAGGATTAGGATTTCAAACTAGTGACAACTTTAAATGTGCATCATGTTGTGAAAGAGATGAGAAATTTAACCAGCAAACTGTGGAAGGGTCGAAGGCTAAACATCATGTTTCAAAGGGTGTAGGACAAGAACCAAAGAAGAAACTAGAGTTCAACTATGTCTACCCTAAGAAACAAACTGGCAAGGCAAAGTTGAAAGGTATTGCCGTGGATGAACCTACCGCAGAGTCTACCTCATGCGGCAAGGCAAAGTCTTCCTACCGCAGAATCCTACCGCGGCAGACTACCTTTCATGGTAAGTCGACCACATATGGTGGAAATGCAGCAAAGTTCAAAAGGATGAACTTTGTAAAGGAGACCGCATCCACACCTGTAAACGATGTTGTGCTGAAGACCGTGACAAAGTTTGTTAACCCTCAGTTGGGTGGCTTCCACCATTGTTCTGTGTGTGATGATTATGGTCACAAGGATGCTGAATGTCTTTTAAGATTCACACCAAATCCCAGAAGGCTTAAACCCCCTTCTGTGAGGCAAGTTTGGGTTGTTAAAAGTTGCTAACCCTTTGGACCCAAAAGAATAAAAGGGGACCTTGTTCTTAAATGTTTATTTTATAGGTTCTCTGCTTAATGGCTGGACTCTCCAAGGATAGATCAAGTTTATGGTATCTCGATAGTGGCTGTTCAAGGCACATGACCGGAGATATCAACTTATTGGAAGATGTCCGTGAAGAAAAGGGTCCATCAGTAACCTTCGGAGATAATAACAAAGGAAAGACTGTAGGATATGGAGTCATTCGCAAAGGAAAAATCACCATCCAAGAAGTCTCTCTAGTTATTGGACGACAACACAATCTTCTCTCAATATCTCAGTTCTACGACAAAGGATTGCAATGCCACTTCACTTCAAACTTCTGTCTCATCAAAGATGGCATATCCGGCGTCACTTTGCTCAAAGGGATTCGTAAGAAAAATGTTTATGTTGTTGATTTTAATTCATCTTTCATTTCTTCTAATCTCTGTTTTGTAGCAAAGAATGTTAGTGAGAATAGTTGGCTGTGGCATAAAAGACTAAGTCACTTAAACTTCAAGTATCTCTCCAAGATTGGTAGAGAAAATCTAGTTCGTGGTCTACCCAAAGTAGCTGATCACCACAATGAGAAGTGCACAGCATGTCAACTAGGCAAAAAACCAAAAGCGTCTTTCTCCAGCAAGACGACACCTTCAACTTCTAGATGTTTGCAACTACTACATATGGATCTGTTTGGACCTGTTTCTACCGCAAGTATTGGAGGAAATAGATATTCCTTAGTTGTGGTAGATGACTACTCAAGATACTCGTGGGTCGAGATGATGAGCTCCAAAGATGATTGTTATGACATTTTGACCGCACTCTTTAGACAGCTCCAAACACAAAAAGAAGATGACATCGTTAGTGTTCGATCCGACAACGGTACAGAATTCAAGAACAACGGTGTTGCTCAATACTGTGATGATCATGGTATTGACCACAACTTCTCTGCTGCTGGAGTTCCACAACAAAACGGTGTAGTGGAAAGAAAGAATAGAACGTTGATAGAGGCCGGAAAGACAATGATTGCTGAAGCAAAGCTACCTCAATACTTTTGGGCTGAAGCCTTTCAACACAGCATGCTTCACTCAAAATAGATCCCTCATCAACAAGACCTACAACAAAACTCCTTATGAACTTTGGAGAGGAAGAACCCCCAACATAGCATACTTCAAGATATTTGGATGCAAATGCTTCATACTCTACAACGGTAAAGAACATCGAGGTAAATTTGCTCCTAAAGCCGATGACGGTATATTTATTGGGTATGCTAAACACTCAAAAGCTTTTCGTGTATTTAATCAAACCACTCTTAAGATAGTTGAATCCATCCATGTTACTTTTGATGAACATTCTCTCCTTGAGCCACATATGGTTCCAAATGTTGCTGATGATTTTGTTGAGATAAATGAGACAGGAACAACTCAACCACAAAATCAATCAACTCAAGGAAACCCATCTACCTCAACTGCACCTCCATCTACCTCATATGAAGCACCAGAAGCTACCTCATCTGCTGCTACCTCAAATGGAGTTGAAGTTGAGACACCCATAAATGTTGAAGAACCTATCCCTCAAATCACTTATGACTGGGATGACTCAAATGATGTACCACTAGAAGATTTACAACCACCATCAACTCAACCAGACATACCTCAAGAAGTTCGTGAGGTCAGAGATCACCCAATTCAGAATATCATTGGTGATTTGCTTTCTGGCGTTAGAACAAGAAGATCAAACTATGATGCACTTAGCGCATTCATATCTCAAGTTGAACCTAAGAAAGTTGATGAAGCACTCCAGGACTCAAGTTGGGTTGTTGCCATGCAAGAAGAGCTCAACCAATTTGAAAGATGTAAAGTTTGGACCTTGGTTCCAAGGCCACAAGATCAAGGAGTGATTGGTACAAAGTGGGTGTTCCGAAACAAGATGGATGAGAATGGAAGCATCACAAGGAACAAAGCTAGGTTGGTTGCACAAGGATATAGACAAGAAGAAGGCATTGATTATGATGAAACATTTGCCCCCGTTGCAAGACTCGAAGCTATAAGGATATTCTTAGCTTATGCCTCTTACAAAAGATTCAAGCTATATCAAATGGATGTGAAGAGTGAATTTCTCAACGGAGAACTTCAAGAAACTGTCTTTGTTGCTCAACCGCCCGGATTTGAAGATCCCAAATTTCCAAATCATGTCTACAAACTCCGTAAAGCTTTGTATGGACTCAAACAAGCTCCACGAGCATGGTATGATACTCTATCTAAGTTTCTCCTTGAAAAGGGATTCAAGCGTGGTAAGATCAACACAACTTTATTCATTGCTAAATATAATGATCATACTTTACTTGTTCAAATATACGTAGATGATATTATTTTTGGTTCTACTAATGAATTGTTGTGTAAGCGTTTTGAGAAACTCATGAAAAGCAAATTTGAGATGAGCATGATGGGAGAATTGACGTTCTTCCTTGGACTTCAAATTAAACAATGTGCTGAAGGCATTTTCCTCAACCAAGCTAAGTACACAAGAGATCTCATCAAGAAATTTGGACTTGAAAATGCAAAGGCATACGACACTCCTATAGCTACTGGTAACAAGCTAGATAAAGACCTGAAAGGTAAGAATGTTGATCAAACCTTATATCGAGGTATGATTGGCTCTCTCCTATAGTTAACTGCTAGTAGGCCAGATATCATGTTTAGTGTTTGCGTTTGTGCTCGTTATCAAGCTGATCCTAGAGAAGCACATCTTATTGCTGTTAAACGTATTATTCGATATCTATCTGGGACTACTAACCTTGGACTTTGGTACTCCAAAGATTCAACTTTTGATCTTATAGGTTACTCAGATGCAGATTATGCAGCATGTACCATCGACAGGAAAAGCACGAGTGGAACTTGTCATTTCCTTGGAAATCGACTAGTTTCATGGGCAAGCAAGAAACAAGCCTCCGTCTCTGTATCTACCACAAAAGCTGAATATATAGCTGCTGGAAGCTGTTGCTGCCAAGTGCTGTGGATGAAGCAACAATTGGTTGACTACGGAATCAAAGAAGAAAATTGTCCAATCTTTTGTGATAATACATCTACCATTGTTGTCTCCAACAACCCTGTCATGCATTCCAAGACCAAACACATTGATATAAAATACCACTTTCTCAAGGATCATGTTGAAAAGGGTAATATCCATCTAGAGTATGTGAGTACTGATGATCAAATTGCAGATATTCTCACCAAAGCTCTCGATTCCAAGAGATTTAGGTATCTAAGAGGAGAAATGGGTATGCTTGAACTCTAACTCAAACTTGTCCATATAATTTCTTGTACTAATATTTGTCAAAAGTTCAAAATCAAGATAGGTCCACGGCAGACCAACTCACGGTCAAACATATAACACAAACCTCTAAACTCACTTGACCGCAACTCATGTCTGCCGCATCAACTATGCTGCCGCATATACCAAAGCTAAAACAAGCAAGGTAATACCTCAATCGACCGCACATGTCATGGTCGACCTCATAGTTACCGCACAAGGACCCCAGGTAAGTTGCTCAAACTTAAAGATATTTAGGATGTTTTGGTCATATCTACCTCAAGGGCATAAAGGTAACTTTCTATTTTCCCTCGTTTTTAATAAATTCAAATCTTTTAGGGCATTAAATTTTCAGCATTTAATTTTTATTCCTTAAAAATATCTAAGCCGTCATTGTCTAGTCCGATGTGACCCTCTGCAACCTTGCATTTAATGAAAACTAGACCCTAGGTCACATCTGCCCTTTTTGCAGAGTTAACCCCCTCCCATCATCCCATCACTCTGACATCTGAAAACCACCTTCCATCAAAACCATTCCACCTCCTTCTCTCTCCACCACTCTGCTCATATTACTTTATCAGAAACTTCAAAACCCCTCTCTCTCTCTAAACTTCTCTCTAGAACTGCCTTTCTTACCCTCATTTCTTAGTATAAATGACTTCTAAACATCCATCTAAGAAGACTTCGAAATCTGTTGAATCAAGAGACGAACCTCCAACTCAATCCACTCCTCCCGTCGTTGTTATGGTATGGATTTTCATCTTTCCATTATCTTTCTCGTGTTCTTGGTAAAAATCACGAAAACTCTTCATATTCCTTGAATTTTTTTTTTCAATTTGTTCCTCATTCTCTTAAAATAGTTATATGAAAATCTTGCATTGATTGTTTATCTCTTGATTACATAGGATTTTTCAATTTTGTTAAAGTTCAGATTCCTTCAAATGGGTTTTTCTACATTTTCGAGTTTTCCCCTTTCGATTTCTGGGTTTAATGCTACTCGTTTCATGAAATTGATTTGATATAACTGATTAATCTACATTTCCAACTCTATTCATGTCATTTTTCATGGCTTTTGGTCATTTTCTGGGATTCTGGATATTGATGTTCATCGTATTCATCTTAGTGTTCTTCGTGTTCTTAATGAATTCACCTTTTTGATCCATGTTACTCTCCATGCTTTTGTAATCTGTGTTCATTTACTATTCATATTTTGATCTTATTTTCGAACAACACATTTATGTTTGCGGTATCTTTATCTCACCTTGCTTACCGCACTTCTATTATTGTCGTGCCTCACTTGACCGTGCCTCTCTTGCCGCACTTTTGTCAAGTGCCGCACGATCTACCTAAATGTCTAAACTATGATTTTTTTTGTTGTTTCAGGATCTAAGTCACTTCATTCCAGGCGTTGTCTTGGATCTTAAAGATCTTAAGAAGGATGCCATTGGCCGCAATATTCTGGGCAGGATGAACAAATCTGGGATTCTCCCTCTTTTTACACTTGATCAAGACTTTCATCTACCAGCATTTGTTGACGAATTTTTCAACACGGCAGTTGAAATGGAAAGTACTGATGAACCTGAATCTAACCCCAAGTTCATTCAAGCCTCCGTGATGGGTATCCAGATGGCTTTCGATGCACAAGATCTAGCCCATGCCGTGGGAATTAAGAAGAGCAAGGAAGCCTTTGATGAGATTTCACGGCATGAGACTCTAAGTCTTGCTAAGAAATTGGCTGGCACTGCAGACATTCTCAAAATCCAACGAAAGGATGTTGGTGAAATTATGTACCACATAGGTCATCTAGTGGACCATGCTTTATTGTGCAAGACAGGCAATCATGCCAACTTCAATCATACTCAATGGATGATATCTGCTGCTATTTATCTTGGCAAATGGCTCGAGTGGGGCCAAATCATGTATGATATCCTACGAGTTAACATTCTCTCGTATAAGGATGCGGCTGATGAGGGCGAAACCAAGTATCGCACAAACAGTAGGTTGATCTCCTACTTGATGAGTCTCACGGTCAGAATCAAGGACATGTATGAGAAAAACAAGACTTACAAGGTTCCAATCCCTACCGCCAAAGATTTCTGTCGAAAATCTATGAAAACCAACTTCTGTAGCAACTTTGGGGACGAAATGTACCGCTCCTATCTTTTAAGAGATCCATTGAAGAATACATCCCTCCGAAGTACTCCAAACGAGGTCAAGCAAACCTTGGTGATCGCATGGTAAGTGATGTAGAGGCTGCCGAATTTGAACAAGACCGCAAGAATGCTGCCGCCATGAAGGCAAGTGCAAAGGGTAAAAATGTTGATCTACCCTCCCCTCCAACTTCAGTCAAAGGCAAACAGAAAGTTGAGGAACCAGCCAGAAAGTCGAAACCTGTTTCCCAAGGCATCAAGATTGCATCTACCGTATCTGCCCGTCCTACTGCCGCACCTCAGCCTTCCAAATCTAAGGTCACTCCCACCGTACCTCCAATGTCTCCCTCTCCATCTCCTGAACCTCAACCAAAATCCAAAGTCTCAAAATCCTTCTATACCGTGCCATCTAAATCTCCACCTCCATCTAAACCTTCCAAGTCTACCGCACCAAAGCAACCTGCCGTGTCCACTTCCTCCAAATCCAAACCCTATGTATCTCTCAAACCAGCACCTAGTCAGGGGGAGAAGTTTGAAAAGAAGAGATCCCATACTCCCAGCCCGGTCAAAGTATCTAAAAAGGCTAAGGTGGCTAAACAACCCTCCCCTGAAGTTATCTCACCAGTTCTCTCATCTGACGAGGATATAGTGATTGCTCCTCCAAAGATCTCCAAAAATTTTGTTCTGGATGTTCAAGAGGATGTTTTAGAACTGTCTGGATCTGAGAAGGATGATGAGGTTGCCGCAGAAGAGAGTGAGGAATCTGAAAATGCCTCTGAGAGTGAGAAAGATGAGATAGTTGTTGAGAAGCCCATTGAAAAGGGTCTAGTGGATGAAAGCTCTGAAGAAGAGAATGGAAGCTCTGCCGCAAGTGACAAGTCTGCCGCAGAAAAAGCCATGGATGTTGAAAATGTTGAAGGAGATATTGCTCCTGAAAAGATGGGTTCTTTTGTTGTTGTTGAAGATATTGGTGATGATGAGACAATGTCACCAAGGGATAATGTTTCTGAGCAACACGTTGAAGTTCCTCCTACCGCAGTTCCTGACCCTGCCGTGCAAACCCCTTTGACCACCCAACCTGAGGCTGCCGCATCATCCACTGCTGAGCTCCTTGCCGCAGTTAAACTTTTGACTCAAATGCAGGCCGACACCCAGTCACAGGTTGAATCTCTGGTGTCTAGCATGGTGGCACTTCGAGAGGAGGTTATTGAGCTGAAGACTGATCAAGCCGCTTTGAAGCGAGATGTTGCCGCACTTCCCTCCAAAATGATTTCGACCATTAAGGAGGAGAGTATTGTGATAACAAAGGCAGTGAAGGATCATTGGCAGAACAACTAGCACCTCTACCGCTCTTCCACCTCCTGCCGCAGCGGATACTCCTTCCCTCACTCTTGCCGCACTCAAAGATGCTCTTAGAAAACAAACTGATTACATTAGTAAAAGTGTTGTTAGTGGGGTTGAGGGGGCAAGCAAAGAACTTTCAAAGTCAATGAATGATGATAAACTTGAAATTAAGGATGAGCTGGGCAAGGAGCTGAAGAAGTTAAAATCTTCTCTAAAGGAGGAAATTATGGTTCAAACAAATACCGCACTTCTTACGGTTGCAGAAAAGTTTACTCCCAAGATTGCCGCAATGACCGAAGCCATGAAAGTTCAAACCAACCGCATTGAAGTCAACAATATCAGAATTGAAGGACAATCAACCAAGATTGACCTCCTATCCAATCGCATCAATACGGTAATGAACAGGCTTAATCGACAAGGCGTGATTCAAGCTGCGCACGAAGCTTTTCAACCTCCTGAAGCAGGTCAAGGTAATATTCATGCTCAAGGTGAGAAAGAGGATGAAGAAGACGGAGTTCTATCTCCAATCATTATCCCTGGGTTGAACTTACCAGCTTACCGCTTCCCTTTAACCGCAAGCTTTGATGAAGTAATTGAAGTCGACCGCATCTAGTCTGCAGTACCTTATTATTTGATCTGACCGCATGTGGTCATGAGAATTTGATGTTTAAAACAATCTTACTTTTATGTTTTTATTATGGGTCTGTAACTTGACAAATATTTCTCTTTTGTGACCTTACTCCTTTGCCTCAATGATTATTATTTGGAGTATGTTTATTGTGTTTGTTGCATTTCTACTCCTGATTATTTATCTTGAAATGTTTCAAATAATATTTCTATCTTTTTAGGATTAGTATTTTGTTTTTCTTTTTAGGATGATAGAAATCTATGACATTGGTTTAGAGTGTGCATTGACTTGGGACATGATATTTAATAAAATATTTATTCTTGAAAACATGTTTTTACCAAGTACAATGAATTAGCCTTTGTTATAGTAGGTAATGGTCTCAATCAAATAGGGGGAGATTGTTGGGTATGCTTATTATTAAACCACTCTTATTACCTAGATTTGATTGATCCCATAACCTTATTTTACTCTTTGTGGACTTTAGGATATATTGTAAGAAGTACTTGTACTTCATTTAGAATAGTCCACTTTCTAGTTTAATAGGCTTAGTAGATTAGGACCCTAAATTTTTCTAAGTCTGGAGATATGTGGCAAGTACTCAACCTACCGCATGAAGACATCTACCGCATGCTTCATGCCTGCAGCAAAAATCAACTCAACACATGCAAGACATCGACCGCATAATCCAAGCCTACCGAATGGCTCATTCGACCGCATGTAACCAGAGTTGAATAAACTCAAGTTTGGTTCAAACTTAACCATGGTTACACTTATGTCCAAAACCTTGGTTAGTTTAGAACGTTGCAAATTCAAATTTCAAATTTGAACACAACTGTCATCATAGTACAGTTGGACCACCATGACTCTGCAACTAAAGGAAAAATCAGACTGAGCTCCAATTAGAAATCAACAGCTCATTGTCCTTCATCTTGGACCCCAAGTATTTCAAACGGCTAGTTTCTCCATCAAGGCTATAAATAGACCTTGAATTCTTCATTGAAGATACGCTGAGATTCTAAGAGAGAAATTGCTGTTGAAATTCTTGGTGATTGAAGATCATACTCAAGATTTCCAGAATCCTTCGAATCTTCAAGCACTCAACCTTCAAGTCTTCATCAAATCTCCAGCAACATTCAAGATCATATCTCAAGCCTCATCACACAAGTTTCATTAGGCTCTAAAATCATATAGATTCAAAAGAGCTTTTGATTCTTACACACACACTCACCCCGATTGATAAATCACATAGATTGAATCATTAGGGATACACTGGTCTAAGTCTAGGATTTGAACTTCATAAAAATAGGTGTTGATTCAATACTTCATCTCTGTAATCTGTACTCAAGAATCAATATATACCTCATTCAAAATCCAAGACTGACCATCTTAGTAAAGGACGTAGATCTTTTAACAGATCGAACCTTTCCAAATCATTGTGTTCTTTACTTACTGCACTTTACCTTTCTGCAAATTTACTTTAAGTCTTGTTCATCTTGTTCATATTGTTCTTCACTTGTTCATATTAATCTTGTTTGTCTTTTAGTATTTGATCTTTCAGATTTAAGAACAATTGTGAATTGTGTTTGTTTGTCTACCTCATTGCCTAAGTTAAAATCTGACTAACTTATCATTTGCCGAAAATCTCTAAGACACAAATTTTCAATCTCTCAACCTACCTCACTTGAACCTACCGCACACCAACCTACCGCATACACACCTACCGCACACCAACCTACTGCATTGAACTTATCAAAACCAACTCTAAACTTGTTTCAACGAAAACTTCCGCTGTGCATTTTATACTTGACCGTGTGGTTTTTATCTACCGCAAAATTCAAGTGTAAGCATAAAGGTTGAATTTTGAAAAAGGGTCGAAATTTTAAATAGGCTATTCACCCCCCCCCCTCTAGCCTCTTTTCATACCCTTGTTGTGTCTCTAGGACCAACATCGGTCACTGACTCGGGTCTCTTCCAATCCACTATGGCTTCTATCTTTGAAGGATCCACCGAAATCCCATCTTTAGAAATCACATGGCCCAGAAATGACACTTTCTCGAGCCAAAATTCGCATTTACTAAACTTCGCAAATAATTTCTCCCTCGTAAGAACAGATAAAACTGTCCTCAAGTGTTGCTCGTGCTCCTCTCTAGATTTAGAGTAGACGAGTATATCATCAATAAAGACCACCACGAACAAATCAAGATAAGGATGGAAAACTCGGTTCATCAAATCCATAAATACGGCAGGCGCGTTCGTCAACCCAAACGGCATAACCAAGAACTCGTAATGACCATAACGAGTGCGAAAGGCAGTCTTCGGAATATCCTCCGATCGAATCTTCAACTGATGGTACCCACTCCTCAAATCAAGTTTAGAAAACACAACTGAGCCTTGAAGCTGATCAAACAAATCATCGATGTGAGGTAGAGGATACTTGTTCTTCACTGTAACCTGATTCAACTTTCGGTAATCGATACACAATCTCAAAGAACCGTCTTTCTTCCGCACAAACAAAACCGGTGCTCCCCACGGGGAAACACTAGTGCGGATAAACCCTCGATCAAGCAACTCTTGCAACTGAACCTTTAACTCCTTCAACTCTGCGGGAGCCAACCTATACGGTGCTTTCGAAATCGGAGCCGTACCCGGCAAAAGATCTATACAAAATTCTATCTCACGATATGGAGGCATATCATATTTAGAAGAGAAAACATCGGGAAATTCCCTAACTACCCGAACACTCTCCAAACTAGGGGATTCTTTCCTAGTATCAAGCACACTAGCCAAGTACCCCTCACAACCACGGTGCAATAATTTTCTCGCTTTCACATAGGAAATCATACGAATATTTTTACCCAAAGGCATAGCCTCAAAAACAAATTTAGGCACATCGGGAATAGAAAAAGTAACAACTTTCCTACGGAAATCAACAGAAGCATGAAACTTGCTCAACCAATCCATACCCAAAATAACATCAAAGTCCTGAATAGGAAGGACTACCAAGTCCGCACACAAGACACGACCACATATAAGCACATCACACGCACGAAAGACTTTATCAGTAACCAAACATTCTCCTATAGGGGTCGACACCTCTAGCACATAAGGCAAAGACTCAGATGCAGCATTTAACAAGGAAGCAAATTGCACAGAAATGTAAGAATGAGATGATCCTGGATCAACTAACACTCGGGCGCTCACATTAACACAGAAACAATACCTCCAAGAACAGAAGGATCATCGGTAGCTTGTTGTTGATTCATAGCAAATACCCTTCCTTGGACCTTGGGCTTCCCCGTAGCATCCCTTTTCTGACCCTGAGTAGTACCAACTCCTGATCCGGATGGTTGACCTCTGAATCTCGGGAAATCCTTCGCAAAATGCCCCAACTGCCCACAGCTAATACATTTCCCTTGTTTCTTCCAACACCGGTCCTCAGAATGACCCTCCTTTTGGCAATAGGAACAAAGTCTCCTATTTTGGTTTCCTTGGTTCCCAGAAGTAGTACCCGGGTTCCTTGGGATCGGTTGCCCTCGGAACTGAGATTGTCCCTCAAAGCTACCTCGGTTATCAGAACGGGTTTGTGGCTTGCCTTGCCCTCCTTGTTTGCTCGGATTAGTCACCTCTACCTTCTTCTTATGCTCCTTTATATCTTGCTCGATCATATAGGCTCGGTCCACCGCATCCTGGAATGTCGCAATCCTTTGGGCTATAAGTTGAGTACGGATAGAAGTCTTCAAACCCCGGATAAACCTCATAGCTTTCTGTTCTTCGGTCCTCACAAGATAGTCACAATACCGAGCTAATTCTGTGAACTTAGCCGAGTACTGAGCTATAGACAACAAACCTTGCTCCAAGTTGAGAAGCTCGATCTCCTTTCGGTTTTGATCCACTACCGGAATGAAATGCTCTTTGAATTTCCGCACAAACAATTCCCATGCATACACTGTATGAGTATCATCCCAACTCGCTTTGACTCCTTTCCACCAATGCTCAGCGGCACCCACAAGCTTATAAGCCGCAAACCGGACTCTATCTTCGTCCGAACACCCAAATACATCATAAATTTTCTCCATAGACTCGATCCATAGTTCGGCCATCTTCACATCGGGGTCACCGTCAAACTCTCTTGGTTTTAATTTCAGAAACTGCTCCAACCCGTAACGTGGAGGTGGCACATGCTCCTCTCTAGGCCCTTGGTCATGAATAGCCTTTATGGCCGCCTCAAACATGCCTTGGAACATGGCACGGTTCTCTTCCCGAAGATCATTCTGATTCTGAGCCCCACTAGAACCTTCACCTGTTCTTCTTCTAGCCATTGGAAACAATTACCTGCATAAAACATCAACCGTTACTCACTCCGAACACAACTACCCTCCTAGGTCATACTAGTCCACCTAGACTTATACTTAGGGCCAAACCATGGCTCTGATACCAACTGTCGCGACCCCGAACCCCGCGGCCCCGAGATCGCGAGCTGGACGTCGACTTACTAAACAGGACACCAAAATATCGGAGATAAAAATTTTCATTTCATAACAAAAGATGGTAACACAAGGTTTTGGAAAACAATTTAACAACGACAATGTACTAGTGTAGGCCCCATAAGCTCACACTACAAAATAATAAAATATACAAATCTTAGTGACGTCAAAGTGTGGTACAACTATCCCAAAAAGAGTTACACATTTATATAATGTAAACCCACCAATACACTTGCCCCAAAAGCTCAACCCTCTCGACGTCCTCGTGATCAGCGAGTCTAATTCCTTGGTCCTGGGGGGGTTAAGGAAAAACAAAGATAAAAGAAAGGGGGTGAGATAAATCTCAATAAGTTACTAATGCAACTACATGACATGCTAATATGCAATAAGCAATAAACAATAACAAATATCACTTAGCACATAGCATTTATCGATCAACATATAGCAGCGGAAATAAACATTTAACAAAGGATATTAGCCAAGGTTTCCCCAAACCGATAAACCAAATAAAGGTCGCTGCGCAGCTTCAATAATCAACAAATCATCATCTTCATAATAGCATGAAAGATGAAGAGAAATCCCCGATACCGGAACCAATAACCAAGTAACGTGCCACAAAGGGCGGGAGCCATGCCACAAAGTCATGCTCCAAAACGCCTAGCTAGAATACTCACAAAAGGAGCTAGCTCATCCCATCCAAGGCCAATCTGGATGAGGAAAGAAGGACCAATGGGAGATGCTATACTGGACTTGGCTTGCGCCATTATAGCATTATCCATTGCCTGACTCGATACACAAATAACCAGCTGGACTTTCAAATAAAAGCTAAGTAACAAACTCTAGCTTAAATAAACAACCACTGATTCCAAAGTAGGGAACCTTTCCAAATAAATTACCACAACGGTGAACCAATCCAAGCCACACATCAAAGATGGCACACATTCCCAAACAATACTCAATCAAATTCTCTAACACTTTTATTCACAAAAGAACCAAATCCAATTAATAAAGTGTTCCACGATGTTAACTTAGGTAAATTAGAAGAGATAAACCTAAACTAGTTAAGCCCTAAGTCCTAAACCAAGCAAAAGGGAGAATTCTGAACCAGGGGGGCGGGCGGGCGCCTGGCGTGGGGCGAGCGCGCGCTTAAATGACCAGAAGGTCAGGCCGCTGGAAAAATGGGTGTAGGCGGGCGCCTGGGTCCAGGCGGGCGGGCGCCTGGTCTGGTTTCAAGCCGGGAAAACAGAGCTGGGTTCATCATTTTCTTACCCATTTCTCACAACATTCAAAATCCACCACCAACAATCTTCCACCAAGCATGAATATGAACCAAAACAACTTATAACTAGGATGGGGACCTAGATAACATCATTTATCCACCAAGATCAAGATTTAATCCCAACTTTCATCAAATCACCATTTTTGACCAAAACTCAAATAAATTCCAAATAAATTCTAAACTCAACCAAACTTCAAATATAACAACTCAAGCATTATATAAGCATGATATGAACACTTTAGCATAAAAATGGGGGAAAAGCAACTTACTTGAGATTTCCCAAAGATGATGGATTTCAAATATTTTTGGCTTCCTACGATCCTATCGACGATCTAAACAAGTTTTAATTTATGAGAAATGAGAGATAATGAGAGGAAGAGGAAGAAAGTGAAGAGAGAAGGAAAGAGAGAAAAACTTACCACTTCAAGGAGAGAGAGAGATTGAGCTGGGAGAGAAAGATGAGGAGTGAGGGAAAAGTGAGGGAGGAGAGGGGAGTAGGGAGGGAGTAGGAGAATTATTTGAACATTTACACTTAGGCCCCTCCCCCTAATACTACTATTCTTCAAATAAACTCCCCACTAACAAATAAGACTCAACACTTCTACACTAGCACAAATGACCCAAATAAAATGCTAGGCATAAATTATTATAACACATAAAATGCACACATAAATATTTAAATAAATAATAACTTAAATAAATAAATAAGCAAATAAATAAATAATAATTATTTATTAATAATAAAATAGAGCTTAGATTTCGGGTCGTGACATTGCTTCCTTGGGATGTTCTTTGAGGTGGACTTTTGCAGTGAACTTGGTGAGATTTTGAGGCAAACTTCCTATTCGCATATATTCATTTCCTTTCCTTCTTTCCATACAATCATTTCCTTTCCCTCTTCTCATTTCATTTTTTTTTTGAGGGAGAGGGGAAACATTATCCCCAACTTGCTATCTTGGACATTGGCTCATTTGTATCCCCTTGGTGGAATGTCTGTCACTTCTAGTTTTGACTATGAAGATCCGGGAAGTCCTTTGCTTGGTTGCGCACGTGCGATCACGGTTGAATCTCGGTGGTTGAGCAACAACATCCTTGCCTTTTCATTGTCTTGGGTTGCCTTTGATGTGCATCAAGAATTTTCATAGGAAAGGTGTATCGGGTTGTGTATCGGGAAATGGTGTAGACACCCTGCCTTGGACCGCTCGCCCCGATTGCACACTTGATTTTGTGTTTCTCCCTCTTTTAAGTGTTTTCTGTTAGTTTCTGTTACTTTGGTTAAGTTCCAGACGGACTCCGTTAAGTCCCGGGACTAAACTGAATAACAGTTCTAACTTTCTAGTCCATTCTGTCAAAAAATGGCTTCTCAGAGTCGCGGGCCTCCGCCCCTTGAGGCCAGACGCGCGCGCCTTCTGCCACCTAGGTGGGATGCGCGCGCTTCTGGGCTGTGTCAGTTACAGATTCTGCCCAAGAATCTCTCCCTTGCTCATTATACATGATTTTGCCCGGGAAAGACTTCTTGGAGACTCCGTTTGGCTCCAAAAACAGTCATTTTTCAACTATAAAAACCCCTTCAATCCATCATTGGAGGAGGACCTTGGACATCATTACTTTTAGACCTTTTACTCACTTCTTTCCTAGACTTTTTCTTGGGATTTCTTCAACTAAGGATTCAACCTCTTCTTCAAGGCTTTTCAAGAGGTTCTCTTTGAAGGATACTATAGGTAAATGTCTTAAGCATTTCTCTTCTTCTTCTTCTTCTTCTTCTTCTTCAATCAAATGTGCAATCACCCAAAACCATTTGGGACATGACACCAACGGTCCTTTCATTACATTGAATTGGCCTAGGAGTCATATCCCTACATTTTAACTTTAAAACCCCTTTTTATCATCATTTTAATAGGAAGAACGCATTTATCTTTAAAAGTGAATTATGAACAAACAAGACCGACTTTGCTCGGGCGAAATGGGTGTTTAAGTACTTCCCATTTCGTAACCTAACCCCCGAACCCCTCATCCCAAAGAATCTCTGTTTTCGTAAATCAAACTTAGGCTCATAAACATTAGGTTTTCTTACGTTCCTCAAAAACGTGGGTGGCGACTCTAAAACACAATTAGACATCCTAGGGTAATTCACGCGCTCTAGCCAAGCCGTGGTCCCCCCGGTGTATCTACAGTGGCGACTCCGCTGGGGACTGCTTGAGGGTTAAACTTGTGTTTTTGTTCATAATTCACTTTTCTGGACATTCTGGAAATTGACATGGGAAGCGCGCGCCTCGGACCTTCATGGTCCAAAGCGCGAGCGTCCCGCGTCAAATTCCAGATCTCCCGCCTTCCATGTGTTCTTCCTATTCCTCCTATTATTTCGTGCTAACAAACATTGCAGGGGTTCCATCACACAATCAGGACCAGGGCAATCCCCTGAGTCCATAAGTTTCTAATAATCTGACAGGTGAGCCCAGAAGCGGGCGCCTCCCAGATACAATGCGCCATGCGCGCGCTTCCCACAACACTAGCCCAAGGCGCGCGCTTCTGGGCCAATTTCCAGGGCAAGAACATGTTTCAGTGACTGAACAGAACAGTGGGGTGTGGGCACAGTTGCCTGCATCAGAACAGAATTGAACCCTTGGACTGTTTAATTTTGTGTTTTATTTACCGGTCACACGGGTGATTCGGGAGTTGTAATTTACGTGCTTATGTGTTTTTATCTTTTCTTTTCAAAAAAAAAAATTAAAAAAAAAAATAAAAAAATTTGTCACGTGATAGACCTCACACTACATGCACATTACTCCTATAAATTGCTCACTATCGAGTCGCACAAGTCCAACCCCAAACCCGTCGAGGCCCGTCCTAGAAAGTTTCAAGCTCCACTCGACCTTGGCTCTTTCGAAGCGGTATACCTCAGCCCGTGGCGTAGTTCATGACTACATGCCGGGGGTGACCTTTAAGCCTCTCTTTAGCCGAGCACAAACCACACAATTCTAGTTAGGGTCTAACACTCCATGACCAAGTCGGTTTCCATGTACCGAGATTTCCCTAAACTAATGTTTTCAAATCATACATGCCAACTTGTTGAAACGGACGCAATAAAAATCCGTCCCCAAAAGTGGTTATTTTGGACGAAAATAAAAAAATCTGTCCCCGCATGTATGCTTTACTACATTAATTTTGTTTAATCCCGACACATGTAGGATTCACAAACGCGATGGAATCCGATGAGTATATGGGACCGCGTGATGGTCTATATACTAGTGTGACGATTCCATTATCTTCTTAGAAACCCCAAAAGGGACCCATTCCCTCCGACTTATAAAATAAAAAAAATAGTCTTTTTTTCTTATGTGGTTCGAGTCGTGTGCCCAACTGTGTGTTCTCAACCTCTTCATGGGCCGAAAGTGTGAACCGAGACTGACAAGGGCTACTTCTCCAATTATAGGTCCAATTGGTACTCTCCGCATCTACAGAGATTCATCCAACAGGCTTGTCCGTGAACCGATCACTCCAACAGCTTCTACATCATCAATGGCCGGGGACTCCAGCACCAACAACGCCATGACTCTCGAACAGCTTTCTGCCATGGTTCAAGCACTCCAACAACAAGTTTCTACCCTTAACCAAGAGGCTCAAACCAAAGAAGCCTTGTGGCAAGCTCATGTCGACAGTCAAAGGGAGGCCCACGAGGCCGAGGTTGACCAACTGAAATCCAAGCTCCTCAAGCTCTCCAAGAACAAGAGGGTTTGTTTGAAAGCCCATATGTCAGTGGCCGCACCAAAAAAGTGGGGGGACCAAACACCGACAACAATGACCCCAAAATGGTCAATTCCATCATGGCCTACATTGATCAGAAATTCGACGGCCTCAACATGGGAAAAGGCTCCAACACAAGCCTTTATCAGTCATCCATCCTCATGAGCACGATGGCCGCTCTCCCCGAAAAATTCAAGATGCCCGACATTAGCAAGTTTATGGGCAACTCATGCCCGATGGCTCACATCGAGACTTACATTTGGGCTATGGTTCCGAAAAGGTCTCCCCAAAAGTTATGGCTCAATGCTTTCCTCTCACTCTCGAGGGGGCGGCAAAGGATTGGTATGCAACTCTCCCGCTCATTGTCTATCTTGATTGGGATGCCGCTATGCTTGCCTTCAAAAATCAATATCAAGGCAATACCACTCACTGACCCACAAGGAAAGAGCTCGAAAACACCACTCAAAGAGACAACGAATCCTTCATTGACTTCACAAGGAGATGGAATGACAAGCTCTCTGAAATTGTTGAGAGGCCAAACACAAAAGAGCAAATGGACATCTTTCTCAAATGTCTCAAGATTGATCTCCGCACCCACCTAAGTGGGGCTTGATACACCGACTTCTCCCAAATGTATGAGGCGGGGGTATGCATGGATGACTTGCTCAAGGATATTAAAAAGGCCACTCCTACTTACCGATACAAGGCCGCCTCTAGTTCAAACAAAGAGGCTTCTGTTAATGCCGTTACTACCGACAAGGGGAATTACAAGAAGGTCCCTCCACCACAAGGCAAGCAGTTCCAAAACGACCGCGTCTACACTCCTCTCAATGGCAAGACCATCACCGAGGCCTATGAAGCTCTAAAGGCCAAGGGACAAATGACTCCTCTCCAAGGGTACAAGCAACCACAACCGCTCCGTCCCAATCACGTCCACCACAAATGGTGTGACTACCATCAATGCACCGGCCACCTCACTGAGGATTGCTTCTCCATCTGCAACACCATCCAAGATCTCATAGACAAGAAGGAATTCATAATCCCTAATGAGGGTGATGTCAATGTAATAGAGGTAGGAGAGTTTGAAGGAACCACTCATTCGATCCCAATTGTGAATGAGCGCTCCAATGATATGAATAAACTTGATAATTCTTGTTATGTTGTGACTTATGATGAGATTATGAGGGAAGTCTTAGAGAATAGGAAGAAGAAGCTACACGGGACCGTGAACGTGCTCACTCGCAGTGGCCGAGTAACAACGAGCACAATCCCTCCCAATACCGCAGCAACCAACACCTCTTCTCAAAGATCGCAAGCACGCGACATACCCGAAGATCCTTTGTTAACACAGCTCAAGAAGACGCAAGCTAACATATCCATCTGGGACCTTATTGCATCATCAAAGAAACACCGAGACCTCGTCATCAAGAACTTGGATGACACATCAGTCTCTCCCGACACGACTCCTGAGGACCTCATAGCAATGATAGGTCACATTCACTTCGGCAATGTCATCACTTTTGCCGACATGGACCTCCCGCCATTTGGGTCCGAACACAATGAAGCCATCTACCTCAAAGTAAGGGCAAGGGGAGACCCATCTTAAGAGTTCTAGTAGACGGTGGTTCTGCACTCAACTTAATGCCGAGCCGAGTCATGGGCATACTGGGGCTCAAAAGCTCCGATTTACAACCCTCCGCACAAGTCATTAGAGGGTACGACAGCACTGCCCATACAGTCATGGGAATGTTAGAAGCTGATATCGAATTTGGAAGCATGATCATGTCCGTCCCATTCCAAGTACTTGATGTCCTTGCGTCATTCAACTTACTTTTGGGCCGACCTTGGATCCACAGTTCCAATGCGGTACCTTCCACTCTCCATCAGTGTGTCAAGATCAGAAATGGGGACGAGATAGTCACCATCATGGCTGAGAATATCACCATCCACAAAAATGGAGGACAACCCGTTCACCAAGTCCAATACGGGATAGAAGATGCCACTCTCTCCGGAGTCAACACCATTGACAAAGAAGGGGGAAACAGACAATGGACCCTCGGCAATCCTAAAATCCTCCGCATGATGAGGAACATGAATCACTTTCCCGGTCTAGGCCTAGGGAAGCGTCAACAAGGGATATTGCACCCCGTAGAAGTTCCTTTTGTCAAGAACAAGTTTGGTCTGGGATACGAGCCTACCAAAGATGACTTGAAGTACGAGCAAGCAGTCAAGAATCAAAAGACCCGAGCTCGCAAAGAAGGTCAACAATACGAAATCCCTAACTTGAGGCCTTACCGCAACACACTAAACGGTTATTTTGTTCGCTAAGGGGAAGATGTTCCGTACATGATCTTTCCCGAACCATGGGTTAACGACAAGGGCGTCAGAAAACCTGGTCTTGAGATCTTCACTGATTGTGAAATACCGACACAAGAAAGGGAGCCTACTCCAATGTCACCCCGAGAGTGGTGGGGCAAGAAAGTGACTATATAGTCCGAGGTAGAGATTACCGTGGGGGAAGAACTATCTGATCTAGCCTCCATGTTCGAAGAATTTGCCATCATGGACGATTATCAAGTCAACGCCATCTACTACAAAGTCGTCAGAAAGGAAACCATCAGTGAGATCCAGCCAAGCTCCGAGCCAATCAACAACTGGTATTCAACGAAGGGGCCCATAGTATCCGAGGATTTCTTGATCCAAGAAATGGGTTGCATACCCCGTACAGCAACAAAGGAAGGGCGGCTCACACTTACTTTCGAGTCCGAGAGTGTTTCTAATGCCCTCACCCAAGAGGATATAGAGGCAATAGCCGAGCGTGTGTTTCCTTTCTTTGCTAATGAAAAACTTGATATTTCTGAGTACCCCGAGATTGCAAACATCATAAATGATGAATTAACTAATAACGAACTTAATGAACAAGTTAATAACGATTCAAATTATGATGAAATAGACCACGAAAACATAACATACCTAAATGAACTAGCTCAACAGGTTCGTTGTCGTGGTGAAAATGGTCCAGGGGCTGATGAGGAATTGCATGTTGTTAATCTGGGTACCGAAGAAGAGCCGAAAGAAACGAAGATTGGCAGCTTCTTCAAGGGGGAAGACAAAGACAGATTGACGGCACTGCTCAAAGAGTTTGTGGATGTATTCGCATGGTCGTACAGAGACATGCTGGGTTTGGACAGAAAGGTCGCGGAGGACAGAATTCCAATCAGAGAGGATGCCAAGTAAGTAAAGCAGAAGCTCTGAAAAATCAAGCCAGAATGGTCTCTACAAGTCAAAGAAGAGATTGAAAAGCTCCTCAGTGTGGGTTTCATCAAAGTCATTGAGTATCCGATTTGGCTAGCCAACATCGTGACAGTCAGAAAGGCAAACGGCAAGGTTCGGGTTTGTGTGGACTTCCGGGATTTGAACAAAGCTTCCCCGAAAGATGATTTTCCACTACCAAACATCGACATGCTCGTCGATTCAACTACCAACTATGAAGTCCGCTCATTTGTGGACGGTTTTTCCGGTTACAATCAGATTCTCATGTCCGAAGAGGATCAACACAAGACAGCTTTCACAACTCCGTGGGGGACCTTCTGCTACACAGTCATGCCGTTCGGACTAAGGAACACTGGGGCCACCTACCAGAGGGCTGTTACGGATCTATTCCATGACATGATTCATAAAAAGATCGAGGTCTATGTAGACGACATGATCATCCATTCGAAGGGAACCAACGGTCAACATTTGATCGATCTTCGCAAATTCTTTGAAAGACTTCGACAACACAAAATGAGACTCAATCCCGCAAAGTGCACTTTTGGGGTCGTCAGAGGAAAGGTTCTCGGTTACATGGTCACTGAGAGGGGAATTGAAGCCGATCCCTCCAAGATCAAGGCAATCATTGACATGCCTCCTCCAAAGACGCAGAAGGAAATCAAAGGTTTCATGGGCAGACTTCAATACATCAGTCGATTTGTGCACCAACTCACTTCCATGTGTGAACCGATCTTCAAGCTACTCAAAAAGAATGTGGCTCTAGAATGGACCGATGCTTGCCAAGAAGCCTTCGACCAAGTGAAGCATTACTTGACATGCCCTCCAGTTTTGGTTCCACCGCACAAGGACAAGCCTCTCTTGCTCTATCTCACTGTCAATGATGAAGTCCTAGGGGCTATGTTAGCACAAGATAAGCGAGACTCCAAAAAAGAGAATGCTATCTACTTTGTCAGCCGCCGGTTTCAAGGAGCTGAAAAGAACTACTCTGTCTTAGAGAAGTCTTGTGCTGCATTGGTTTGGGTTACTCAAAAGCTCAAGCACTACATGGAGTCCTTCCCAATCAAGTTGGTAGCAAAAGTGGACCCGCTTCGCTACATCTTCAAGAAGCCTTTCATGTCAACAAGAATAGCCAAATGGTATTTCATGCTCGCCGGCTACGATATCACTTACGTCACACTCAAATCCACCAGGGGGAAAGTGTTCAGTAATCAGCTTGCTGAATTTCCGTGTGACAAAGTGAAGGGGGAAGACGTACAGTTCCCCGACGAGCATTTAATTTGCGCTACAATAGAAGAAAATAAGTGGCAACTTTTTTTCGATGGAGTAGCCAATAAGCATGGATATGGCATAGGGATGTTACTTGTTGATCCTAAGAACATGTATACTCCAATCGCTATCCGCCTCGAATTTGAAGCCACCAACAACATTGCTGAGTACGAAGCATGCATAGCGGGGCTCGAAGCAGCCGTCGAGAGAAATGTCACAAGTTTAGAAGTATTCGGTGATTCCTTGCTCATCATCAATCAAACATCTGGAAAGTGGAAGATTTAAGACTCGACTCTGCAACGGTATGGTCAACATCTCGAGGAGTTGGTTGAACAGTTTCAAGAAATCACCTTCAACTACCTGCCAAGGGACAAAAACTGTTTCGCTGATGCACTAGCTACCATCGCTTCACTGGTCGAAATACCTGAGGGTAAAATGGTGAAGCCCTTCAAAATTTCCCGACGAAACAGTCCGGCATACTGCATGAGTATCGAGATCAATGAGGTCCAAGCAAACTCCCCGTGGTATGCGGATATCATGAGTTTCCTCAAGGATGGTACTTATCCCGAGAACAGCAATAAGAAGTCTCAAATGGCATTGCAAAGACTAGCCTCCCGATATGTACTGATTGGGGACAGAGTCTACAAAAGGCACCACGAAGGGATCAATCTCCTATGCGCAAATGAGACCGAAGCTCAAGAAATAATGCATGAGATACACGAAGGTGAATGTAGGCCCCACATGAACGGGTTTATGTTGACCAAGAAGATACTCCGCATGGGTTATTATTGGAGTGCCATGGAAAGGGACTGCAACGAGAAAGTCAAGAGGTGCGCCAAATGCCAATTCCATGCCAATCTACAGCACGCTCCACCCTCACAGCTTTACAATATGACCACGCCTTGGACTTTGTCTTGTTGGGGCATAGACATCATTGGCAAAGTCCACCCTACTGGCAGCAACGGACAATCTTTCGTCCTAGTAGACTATCATGAGATCATCTCAGACAACGTGGTTACATGAGATCATCTCAGACAACGGGTCTCACTTAAGAAAGAGATGGACGCGCTCCTGGTAGAATACAAGATTACCAAGCACAAGTCATCTCCATACCGCCCTCAAGCAAACGGCGCGGTCGAGGCAGCTAATAAGACAATCGAGACCATTGTGAAGAAAATGGCCTCCACTGGAAGGGATTGGCCCGAAAAGCTACCTCTAGCGTTATGGGGCTACCGCACGTCAATACGGACAGCGACGGTGCAGTACGTAGTCAAGAAGATACCAAGCGGCGGTGCAGTCTGACTCATGGATTTAGACGGAGATCAGCTGCCGAATGAAGTCAACCTCGACAAATTGAAGAGATTTTACGTCTAATAAACGAAGACCATAAATAAAAAAAAAAAAAAAAAAAAAAAGCTCGCTAGGTTGAAAACCGCAAGGGCGGCCTAGGAAAAAATCAGAGCACGTGCCAAAAAGAAGCCCGTTAGATTGAAAACCCGAAAGGGCGGTCTAGGCAAAAAACAGGGTGCACATACCAAAAAAAAAAAAAAAAGGTCTTCGTTTGTTTGAACTACGGAGACCTGAGCCTCTACACTGGAGGAACGTAGGCAACCTTCGGGTGTGGTCTAAAACATAAACAAATACCCAAATCATTTCAAATTAACGAGATGCAATTTTTAGTCATTTCTTGAATTATTTTTATCATTACAATGGAAATGTTGAGCTATTAAAAGACATTAAAACATTAAATATTAAAACAAATGGTCTATTTTAATTGCAATCTCTTGGGGGTACTAAGAAAAATCTAATTTTTTCTTGGCCTTTGAAGGACCACCCGAACGACCATCAATCTTACTCTTCTTGGGAAGCCTAGGGACACTGATGCCGACCGATATCGTCTGGGCAACAGAGCGCCTCCGAGCATAAAATTCATCCAAAGGGGTACCGAAAGGGTCGGTCAGAATGTTGTTCACATCAGCAGTAGCTTCCTTGTACCTCAAAGCACTGCTGGGCTCAAAGTCCTTTCCTAGCAACTCAGCCCGAAGAGCATCTACCCAAGTAATGCCGCGGTAGACGGTACCAAGCAAGTGATCCAAGTAACTCTCGGGAAGAAAAATACTACCCCGGTGCAATGGAGCGGAAGCCCAACGGTTACGATCATCTCCCCAAGCCGACTGAAGCTCATTCGAGAAGTCCGGACCCATATAAGAAACTGGACGAAGCCTCCCGTTCCTCGGAAAAGGAATTATCTGCTGACGGCCAAATTGCCTCAGAACCCGTTCTGGTTGGTAAAATGAAGAATCTCTCAACCCGGGTAAAACCAGGTACTGAAAACCGGACGTCCACTCCACAAAAGGGCGAAGATCCCAAGGACACCACTCAACATCAGCTGTAAGACGAGAAGCAAAAAATCTCCTCCAACCCTCTTCGGTCAAATCTCTAATCAGCAACCATCGCCTATGAACAGCAAAAGGAGAAAGGTCGCCATCCGACGCATAAAGCCTGAAATGCTCCCGAAGCCATATGGTCAAAAGCAAGGGGCTTCCTCGTCGCATCTCGCCCGTACGGTGCAATTCGTCCAAACCATGCAAGGTCTCTCCTACAATGAGCGGAATTATGCTAAATCGCTGTCCTTTCGCCTGCAACACTATTTTAGCCAACTACGCATCCACAGTACCCAGAGGAGTGACAAACAAAACCTCGCTGAAAAGGCAGACAACCATGTCATTTCTCTTAAAGGACTGAACCGCGACATCTTCCGAATGCAAACTGAAAAACATCGGAAGCTCAGTTATGTCAACAACGGTCCCGTGCATCATCTTCTTCACCTCTCCAACAGGGAGATTCAGAAGGTCAACCCAAGAATCAACAACACCACGGTGATACTTATGGATGGCAATCCGACCGGCCAAAGGCATGCCCAAAATGACCCCAAAATCATCGACAGTCGGCACCATTTCATTAGCCGAAAAGTTGAAAGCATGGCTATCACAATCCCAAAAGGCTGCAGCAGCCTTCAGCAAGTCCCAATCCGGCTTCAATGTTCGCAAAGTAAAAAGAATTCGAAATCCGAAATCTTTGAAGAAAGCATTTTTGGGATGGGTCTTGAAAGAATAAACGAATGTCGATAAATCCCTCTCGTAAGTCTTGACGATCTCGGCACCAAGACTAAAAAGGTTGGAGGCCATGGGAAAGAAGGTTATAAGAAAAATTGGGCAATAAGATGGTGTTCAAAAATGGCAGAAAAAGGCTGTTGGAATCGAATTATCGACCAGAAGCTGATATTATAGCTGTTGGGGGATCTTTTGGTCAGCAAATATCAGGCCCTGAATTTCGCCTCCCAGAGGCGCGCGCCACCCGACACCAATTTACAAGGCGGGCGCGTCCCGTCTCCAAGAGAGGAAGCGCCCGCGTCCCAGGTAGAAGAAGGCTCCAGAAATAGCCTTTGTCAGTTCAGAACAGCACCCGGGCGTTCCAGCGCCTTCAACCTACAGAAAAGATCAATCCCAGCAACAAGATAAGCTCAAACGACGACAGCAAACACTCAGCTGGGCACACATTAATTTGGTCCGCCCTTAAGGCTTGTCTAAAAACTGAAATAAGATAGAAACTCCCATTCAAAGTAGGGTGTCTTTTCTTTTCTCAAAAATCAGTTTTTACAATTCATCCCCAGCACAAAGCACTCCGCAGACAACTGTGCTCACATCCCATAAAAGTCAAAGTCAAACAGTCAACATCAAAGTACGACTCACGACAACAACTTTGTCCGGGATGAGCCATAGAATCACTGCTTCCTCATCAAACAAAATCTACATCCATTCAAAGCAGACGGCCCTTCGGGTCCCGCACTTCAGCAAACGGCCCTTCGGGTCCCGCACTTCAACAAACGGTCCTCTGGGTCCCGCACTTCAGCAGACGGTCCTCCGGGTCCCGCACTTCAGCAAACGGTCCTTCGGGTCCCGCACTTCAGCAAACGGTCCTCCGGGTCCCGCACTTCAGCAGACGGTCCTCTGGGTCCCGCTTCCAGCAAACGGATCTCGCTATCGGTAAACAGATCCCGCTTCCAGCAAATGGATCTCGCTATCGGCAAATAGGTCCCGCTTCCAGTAAACGGATCTCGCTATCAGCAAACAGATCCCGCTTCCAATAAATAGATCCCGCTGTAAGCAAACGGATCCCGCTATTGGCAAAGCCGCTCACACAGGGAGCGCACCCTTATCTCTCAAAGCCGCTCACACAGGGAGCGCACCTCTATCCCCATAATTTCAAATTCTTGCTTTTATCGAGTCTTTTTCTTTTCTTGGTGATGTCCTAGGCGGATGTATGTCTTTCGTCGGCGCGTTTGCTTCGCAATCCACGCCGCCGAGGGGCTCTGTAGACACCCCGCCTTGGACTGCTCGCCCCGATTGCACACTTGATTTTGTGTTTCTCCCTCTTTTAAGTGTTTTTTGTTAGTTTCTGTTACTTTGGTTAAGTTCCAGACGGACTCCGTTAAGTCCCGGGACTAAACTGAATAACAGTTCTAACTTTCTAGTCCATTCTATCAAAAAATTGCTTCTCAGAGTCGCGCGCCTCCGCCCCTAGAGGCCAGACGCGCGCGTCTTCCGCCGCCTAGGTGGGATGCGCGCGCTTCTGGGGTGTGTCAGTTACAGATTCTGCCCAAGAATCTCTCCCTTGCTCATTATACATGATTTTGCCTGGGAAAGACTTCTTGGAGACTCCGTTTGGCTCCAAAAACAGTCCTTTTTCAACTATAAAAACACCTCCAATCCATCATTGGAGGAGGACTTTGGACATCATTACTTTTAGACCTTTTACTCACTTCTTTCCTAGACTTTTTCTTGGGATTTCTTCAACTAAGGATTCAACCTCTTCTTCAAGGCTTTTGAAGAGGTTCTCTTTGAAGGATACTATAGGTAAATGTCTTAAGCATTTCTCTTCTTCTTCTTCTTCTTCTTCTTCTTCTTCTTCTTCAATCAAATGTGCAATCACCCAAAACCATTTGGGACATGACACCAACGGTCCTTTCATTACATTGAATTGGCCTAGGAGTCATATCCCTACATTTTAAATTTAAAACCCCTTTTTATCATCATTTTAATAGGAAGAACGCATTTATCTTTAAAAGTGAATTATGAACAAACAAGACCGACTTTGCTCGGGCGAAATGGGTGTTTAAGTACTTCCCATTTCGTAACCTAACCCCCGAACCCCCTCATCCCAAAGAATCTCTGTTTTCGTAAATCAAACATAGGCTCATAAACATTAGGTTTTCTTACGTTCCTCAAAAACGTGGGTGGCGACTCTAAAACACAATTAGACATCCTAGGGAAATTCACGCGCTCTAGCCAAGCCGTGGTCCCCCCGGGGTATCTACAAATGGGTATCGAGGATGTGTATCAGGAATGTGTATGAAGGAATACTTGCCATTAATGGTTTCTTCATGCCAATTGATCACAACATTTATTCACATCAAGATTAATTGTTTGCACTTAGCAATTTTCATTTGTGTTAGGTCCATTCGTCCTTAATGAGTCGTCATTAACTAGTATGCTTAAAAGTCAATTCATCATTTTAGGGACGTAGGAATCAGTTGATAATAACAAGTAAGGCAATTTCAAGAGTAAATGTACATTGAAAATAATGTCTCAAGTCTAGATAGAAGAGAATGAAAATGACTCTTTTATTTAGATAACTTTATACATACATGTCCAAGTGCGGACCTTTGTAAAAATAAAAAAGACATGGTCCGGGACGGACTTTGGTGAGAATCTAGATCCAACGAGGCTGGAAGACAATATATATTTTATTTATTTATTTATTTATTTTTAGGGATGGGCTCCAATGAAGCATGATGATCCATTTTCTTCCTCAATTGTTGGAGGGGTTGTCGGTGGCATATTCCATGTCTTCCACGGGGAACTCGGGTTCCATGTCATCGGGAAAGATGTCGCGAGGTCTCCTTCTGGCTTGGTGTTGTAATTGCCGGATTCGTCTACTCATGAGTTGGGAGTTTTCTTTTGGCCATCTCCTTCTAGTGATTTCCTTTCGGGGTGCCCAACCTTCGTGCATGGCACCTGGCGAGGGTACAATTCTCCCTTTAATGTAGCCGCCTTTGGGCTTTCGAAGCACGTGCCCCTTCTGGTGGACAGTGTTCCAACTTTTTGATCTTGTTGTTCATGTGGACGGTTGTCTCAAACGCCAATTCAGATGTGTATTTCTCGGTCAATGTTTCCAATGGATAAAACCGCAAAGGAATTTATCATATTAAACCTCAAGGTGAAATTGTAATTGGGATTTGAGAAGAACGCTTCATTAGCGGATTAGCCTTTTAGGAAAATCTTGATCTTTTATTTTAAGAAAACTTGATCTCCATTTTCTTTGGAAAAACACACTTTTGTTTTGAGTGAAAGACTCACACACATTTTTTTATGTATACTTTTGACAAGGCAATAATGATAATAATCTTATTAAGAGAACTAACAATGGACTCAAAATGGTCACCACATGGCATCAACCGGGGAGTCAAGATTCTAACTAAACCTAACAGATACCTTAACTGACTTTTCTTAAGGGCTTATCACTCATCCTAACAATAGACTCTGACTTAACCTAGGGGGAGGCTGGCCTTTCCTAAGGGGAGGTTGATGGAAGGGGTTTCAAAACTTCATCCTTTGCTATGGCAACCACAGCACCATTCATTTCCCAACCCAGGGTATTTAGCTCTTCAGACATTTTCTGTGCACCTGACCCTTTCCAAATGCCTTCTGTCATTTCGGCTTTGCTGATTTTAGGAACCTCCATCTTGGATATTGATTTTGTCAACTTTTCCAAAACAGGCTCTCTCACTTTGGTATTGACGAATTCGTCAATCCTGGGCTCCTTTTCCTTGGGGCAGATATCACTTTGTTCTTCCTTCACATCGATCATCAGGGTTTTAAACTCGAGGGAGGTCACGGGATTAGATTCTACGAATTCAAGTATGTTGACACTCGGGTTATTGGCTGTGTCAGGGGCGTGGGGGCATTCAATCTTTCCCTTCTCAATTAACTCCAAGATGATGCATTTTATGGCGGTGCAATCATTGGTGTCATGGTCATGGTAGTTGTGAAAGGCACACCTCTTGGTCTTGTCAAGATGCTTTTTGGGGTTTTTAGGTTGAAAATTGACAAGAGGCGACGTGAGGCCCTGGTTGACCAATCCTTCAAAAACCTTGCTTATGGGCATTCCGAAATCCTCAAACCTTGTGAAATGGGGTTTGGCTTGGAATTTGGCTTTTCCTTTATCTTTGACTGAAATATGGAGGCAATGAGAATTACCGTTGCTCGAGACAGGGCGTTCTTTATCTTCTATTTGCTTTCTCTTTCCCAATAACTTACCCGACTGAGGTGCAACATGAGGATTCTGTGGAAGTGCGTGGGTTTAGGCATACTCATAACCTCGGTTGCTTACAGGAATATACATCGGAGGCATGCAAGGAGATTGTGGTCAAAAAGGTCTTGGATTGTAGAACTGATACGGGTCATCATGGAATCCAATGGTTGATCGAGTGCCTACATATGGTGACTGAGTTCTTGGGACTTTATTGGCGATCTCAAACCGAAAAGGAGTATAATTAGGAATATATCGTGGGAGTGATGGTTGATGCATGACCGGTGTAAATGGTGAGACATGGGTGTTTTGAGTGTATTGTATTTGGGGATTTATGGGAGGTAACCCATAGGGAATGTTGGATCCGGGGTGAGGCAGAGTGTAGGGAGCTTGAGTGGGAGGTAAGCTTTGAGTGACGGTATGTTGAGATAGAGAATGAGGGGATTTGGTGTTTTCGCAAGATTGAGGGGGCGGAATTTGGTTGCAATTCGAAGGTTGGGTGATTTCGACCTCTTCCTCGTGGTTAGAAACCTCAATGAAGGACCCATCAGTCTGAAATAAAACCTTAGCACCCTTCTATCTCATCGACTCGACAAACCGATCCCATGCTTTCTCGTGGTGCCTCCTGGTAATCTCTTCCCGAGCCCTGGAGGCTTCTAAAGCTTGGAGCAACTCTTCTTTGGTTGGACTGTCCTGATTATCTGCGGCATCACTTTCCCAATTACTTTCCTTTGAGCTGGTCATTCTAAGGTACCGGAGTGGAGGAGTTGTAGCGACTGAGGAACTATCGGACTCAATGCTGAACAGGCGGTGACACGGTGCTCTTTTCCACTTCATTCTTGCTACAGCGGGGAAAAATGGTAATTTAGCTCGGATAAAAATAGGATGAATGCTTGGGCTATGCTCATGCTGCTGATGGGACAGGACTTGTTATGCTTAGGAAGGGACTTAACGGGGTCTTCGGAATCCATCCAAAGATTGACGGGTACCTAGGAGATCTTCCAAGTGAGTTGATGGGTTCCTAGGGGACTACTCCTAAGGACTTAACAGGAATCTTAACGGGGGCCTAGGGGACTATGCCTAGGGATTTGACGGAGATCTCGGAGGATAACGGGGATCTATCCAAAGACTCGGCTGACTTCTTGGAGGATAACGGGGATCCATCAGAGGATTTGACTGACTTCCTAGGGGACTATGCCTAGGGATTTAACGGGAATCTCAGCGGGGACCTAGGGGACCATGCCTAGGATTTGACGGGAATCTTTACGGGGACATAGGGGACCATTGCCTAGGGATTTAACTGGAATCTCAGCGGGGACCTAGGGGACCATGCCTAGGGATTTGACAGGAATCTTAACGGGGACCTAGGGGACTATTCCTAGGTATTTAATGGAGATATTGGAGGATAACGGGGATCCGCCCAAAGACTTAACGAAATGACACTTGTTAACAAAAGAATGCAATGTGTCAAAGAAGAGAAGCAAAAACTGAGCAAATTCATGCAAGGTGCAATTAATTATCCGTTCAAGTTTACTTAAAACGCATTTTTATTCCTAAATGGTTGGAAAAGATTTCTCTTCTTTTTCGCAACTACTCTAAACCCTGGATCAGTGGAGGCCATCACTACGTCTATAAGCCCCTCATTTTTCACCTGTATTGCACACCCCCAAGGACGGACTATCCCGGGCGAGGGTCTTATAGGGCATGTGGCTTCCACCGCCCAAAAGAACCAATCCTAAAGTCTAGTGCGTCACAAAGTTCCAACATATGGGCTATTCTTATCATGGTTAAGCCACAGTTAAGGTCAAGATTGACTATGTGCCTCAACGAAATTTTGGCATGACCTCATTTGCACGAGGGATCTTAGAACTTAACTTTGGGCTTAAGGATGATTAGGATGGGCCAAACATTAGGGCTTAATGACACGGTGTCATTCCATCCTTAATACATGATTTTGGTTAATTATAGTCAAAATTAACTCATAAGTCAAAGCCCAGGTCAACGACGACCTTGGTCACACTTGCTTTCGTAAGGAGTCATGAACTTGGGCATTAATTTGATTATAATTAGCCTTGGGCACATATTAAGGGCGAGATGACGTGAACTAGACCAAAAACCAACCATAGTCACGGTGTTTGTGTGTCACAGACAGGTGTGGTTGACTCAGCTCGGATGGGGAGCTGGAATGGACCCGTGCGCGCGAGAAGGGCAAAAGACTACCAATCAAGCTGCATCGTGGCATCCATTCCGGGTTTTAAGGGTTTTTGAGATGTGCACAAGGTCAAGTGCGCGTAGTGTGAAGTCGTTTATGTTCCTTTTTGAGTAAAAATAGGAATTTTCAATGCGTTTTAACACCATGAACAAAAGTATGAACAAGTAAGGAACAAGATATGGACAAGTAATATACAAGTAATTTGCACAAGTAGTAAACAAGCATATGAACAAGTAAAGATTTTTTTGAAAATCAAACTTTTGTACATGAAAGAGTTGTGCACAAACAAATGGTTTTGGAAACCAAACTTTTCATAAAAGGGGTCATGCACTACAAGATTTTGGAAACCAAGTTTTATGTCAAAATTTTGCATGACCAAGGCTTCGAAAAACAAGTTTTGGTTAAGAAAACGAAGACATATGTGCACAAGTAGAGGCTGGAAATTTAGAACCTGGACAAGCAGAAGCAAGGGGACCATCAGAATGTTTCTGCCCTGCAAGAAATTGTTAATTTGAAACATTTTGTGGGCCCAATAGAACTAGCCGTACGGCTAGAGAAGGAGGTCCATTATTTTTTGCAATTTTCCAGTTTCTGATCCTTCAAGCCCCAGTTTATTGTGTCTCCAGAACAGTATTCCCAGAAATCAAAACAGAAACACAAAATACACAAAAAAAATATGCACAAAGTCAACAAATGGGGACGGGTGTTTGACCCACACAAAGGTGCCCCCAAAGCTTCTAAAAAGAAGTTCGGAAACACTTTATTCCTCAGCGGAGTCGCCACTGTAAGATACCCACGGGAAACGGAAAAGTCCCCTCGAGAATCAAACACGAAACTTTATGTTCAAGAAAACGGAGTCGCCACGTTAAATTAATTTTAAACCCAATTCAAAAGAAAAGGTTAGAGAAAATGATTTCGGAGGTCAGGTTACGTTTTGGGAAGAACTTTTCATCGTTCACCCAATCCGCCTCGGAAAACCGAGTCCCCCTAAGTTTGTTGACCAAAAAAATGTGCAAGTGTGTGAGTGTGTATTTTGAAAATGGGAGAAACCGCCTTGTTTTTAGAAGGTGATTTTGGAAATAAAATGTAGGCATGTTAATGCCCTTTTTTGTTTTGATACTTTGAATAAAAGAGATAAACTATCCAAGTAAAACAAGGTATTCTTAGGGACGGACTTTTACTTAGCCATGGAAAAGGCTAGAAAAGTCAAGAGGGACAATCTTGGTCATCCTATGCATCAAACCATTGTAAGAATAATCAAGACAAAGGTCAAGGCCATGGTTTGAGCAATCATTGGAGAATAATGGCAATAATACCTTTACTTGGATAGAACCACAACTTAGATGAATAAGGATTAAGACCCTACCATCTAAATAAGATTAATCTTTACAAGATTTGGAATAAAGATTTCAAATAACATACATGAACATTTAATAATATATAAATAAATATATATATAGAGAGAGAGATTATGATAATAAATAAACAAATACAAGATAAATGTACAAGGCTCTCTCCTTATGTGCAATGGATCACCAAGCCAAAATTAAAGACATAAATGTAAATGAGATAAATGTAAATGACATTTATTAAAGACAAGAATTAAAGATTGAGGCTTTAAATGTAACAAATCCCCATCTCCATATTGTTCATCATTTTAATGCACCATTAAAGTGCAAGATGACATTTTAGGATCATTTGGGTGATTTCGGTCCAATCATACGTATAAAGATCACATTTTTATAACACAACAATAATATCAAAGTCAAGATCCCAACAATAAATTATTAGACAAGGGAGTAAAGACTTTCAATTAAAGGATTAAGGCTAAAGATCAAACCTTTAAGGCAAGTTTGGTGTAAATCCTTTAGATTGAATCAAGTTTTCTTCCTTTTGGGTTCTTTGGGTTTACTTAAGATGGGTTGATCTTTATGTGTTTTAGATTAAATGAGACTAGAGATAAGAGTGATGCTACTTTTAGTAGTCTTTCACTTATCTAAAGAAAGTCACAATCTTTCACAAAGAGAATTATTTAATTTGAGAGAGAAAGAGGGACTACAATTTTAGAGAGTAACTTTTCTAGGGAATTCTTGTTCAAATGAGAGAGGATGAGCTCTCTATTTATAGGATGAATTGGGGACTTGTTTGCAACTTAAAAGTAACACTTTGGTCCCTCAACTATTATCTTGTTATTTGCTTAGGGGCTAAGCAAAGAGGAGATATTTTGGTGCACAAAAACTGCTGGGAATTGATCATTTTAGGGACTGAAGTCACCCAAACCATCCGTACGGTGTAGACTCCCCGCCTTGGACCGCTCACCCCGATTGCACACTTGGTTTTGTGTTTCTCCCTCTTCTAAGTGTTTTCTTTTAGTTTCTGTTACTTTGGTTAAGTTCCAGACGGACTCCGTTAAGTCCCGGGACTAAACTGAATAACAGTTCTAACTTTCTAGTCCATTCTGTCAAAAATTGCTTCTCAGAGTCGCGCGCCTCCGCCCCTTGAGGCCAGACGCGCGCGCCTTCCGCCGCCTAGGTGGGATGCGCGCGCTTCTGGGGCGTGTCAGTTACAGATTCTGCCCAAGAATCTCTCCCTTGCTCATTTTACATGATTTTGCCCGGGAAAGATTTCTTGGAGACTCCGTTTGGCTCAAAAACAGTCACTTTTCAACTATAAAAACCCCTCCAATCCATCATTAGAGGAGGACTTGGAAAAATCATCACTTTAGACTTTTTACTCACTCTTTGCCTAGACTTTTCCTTTGGGACTTCTTCAACAAAAGTACTCAACCTCTTCTTCAAGGCTTTACAAGAGGTTCTCTTTCGAAGGATACTATAGGTAAACGTCTTAAGCACTTATCTTCTTCTTCTTCTTCTTCTTCTTCAATCAAATGTGCAATCACCTAAAACCATTTGGGACATGACACCAACGGTCCTTTCATTACATTGAATTGGCCTAGGAGCCATCTCCCTACATTTCAAGCTCTAAAACCCCTTTTTATCATCATTTTAATAGGAAGAACACATTTATCTTAAAAATTGAATTATGAACAAACAAGACCGACTTTGCTCGGGCGAAATGGGTGTTTAAGTACTTCCCATTTCGTAACCTAACCCCCGAACCCCTCATCCCAAAGAATCTCTATTTTCGTAAATCAACTTAGGCTCATAAACATTAGGCTTTCTTACGTTCCTCAAAAACGTGGGCGGCGAATCTAAAACATAATTAGACATCCTAGGATAGTTCGCGCGCTCTAGCCAAGCCGTGGTTCCCCCGGGGTATCTACAGTGGCGACTCTGCTGGGGATTGCTTGAGGGTTAAACTTGTGTTTCTGTTCATAATTCACTTTTCTGGGCATTCTGGAAATTGACATGGGAAGCGCGCGCCTCGGACCTTCATGATCTTAAGCGCTTGCGTCCCGCGTCAAATTCCAGAATCGCCCGCCTTCCATGTGTTCTTCCTATTCTTCCTATTATTTCGTGCTAACAAACATCGCAGGGTTCCATCACACAATCAGGACCTGGGCAATCCCCTGAGTCCATAAGTTTTCTGATAATCTGACAGGTGAGCCCAGAAGCGGGCGCCTCCCAGTTTCTATGCTCCAGTCGCGCGCTTCCCACAACACTAGCCCGAGGCGCGCGCTTCTGGGCCAATTTCCAGGGCAAGAACAGGTTTCAGTGACTGGACGGAACAGTGGGGTGTGGGCACAGTTGCCTGCATCAGGACATAATTGAACCCTTGGACTGTTTAATTTTATGTTTTATTTACCGGTCACACGGGTGATTCGGCAGTTGTAATTTATGTGTTTATGTGTTCTTATCTTTTCTTTTCAAAAAAAAAAAAATTTGTCACGTGATAGACATCACACTACGTGCACATTACTCCTAAAAACTGCTCACTATCGAGTCGCACAAGTCCAACCCCAAACCCGTCGAGGCCCGTCCTAGAAAGTTTCAAGCTCCACTCGACCTTGGCTCTTTCGTAGCGGTAAACCTCAGCCCGTGGCGTAGTTCATGACTACATGCCGGGGGTGACCTTTGAGCCTCATATTCAAGCCGAGCACAAGCCACACAATTCTAGTTAGGGTCTAACACTCCGTGACTCAAGTCGGTTTCCATGTACCGAGATTTCCCTAAACTAATGTCTTCAAAACATACATGCCAACTTGTTGAAACAGACGCAATAAAAATCCGTCCCCAAAAGTGGTTATTTTGGACGAAAATAAAAATCAGTCCCCGCATGTATGCTTTACTACATTAATTTAGTTTAATCCCGATACATGTAGGATTCACAAACGCGATGGAATCCGATGAGTATATGGGACCGCGAGATGGTCTATATACTAGTGTGACGATCCCATTATCTTCTTAGAAACCCCAAAAGGGACCCATTCCCTCCGACTTATAAAAAAAAATAGTCTTTTTTTCTTATGTGGTTCGAGTCGTGTGCCCAACTGTGTGTTCTCAACCTCTTCATGGACCGAAAGTGTGAACCGAGACTGACAAGGGCTACTTCTCCAATTATAGGTCCAATTGGTACTCTCCGCATCTACAGAGATTCATCCAACAGGCTTGTCCATGAACCGATCACTCCAACAGCTTCTACATCATCAATGGCCGGCGACTCCAACACCAACAACGCCATGACTCTCGAACAGCTTTCTGCCATGGTTCAAACACTCCAACAACAAGTCACCACTCTCAACAACGAGGCTCAAACCAAGGAAACCTTGTGGCAAGCTCATGTCGACAGTCAAAGGGAAGCCCACGAGGCTGAAGTTGAGCAACTGAAGCTCCCTCAAACTCTCCAAGAACAAGGGGGTTAATGACAACGAGGAATCCGAGTGGACCAAGGGTTTGTTTGAAAGCCCGTATGTCAGTGCCCGTACCAAAAAAGTGGGGGGACCAAGCACTGACAACAACGACCCCAAAATGGTCGATTCCATCATGGCCTACATTAATCAGAAATTCGACGGCCTCAACATGGGAAAAGGCTCCAACACAAGCCTTTATCAGTCATCCATCCTCATGAGCACGATGGCCGCCCTTCCCGACAAATTCAGGATGCCCGACATTAGCAAGTTTAAGGGCAACTCATGCCCGATGGCCCACATCGAGACTTACATTTGGGCTATGGTTCCGAAGAAGGTCTCCCCAAAAGTTATGGCTCAATGCTTTCCTCTCACCCTCGAGGGGGCGGCCAAGGATTGGTATGCAACTCTCCCGCTCACTGTCCGTCTTATTGGGATGCCGCTATGCTTGCCTTCAAGAATCAATATCAAGGCAAAACCACTCACCGGCCCACAAGGAAAGAGCTCGAGAACACCACTCAAAGAGACAACGAGTCCTTCATTAACTTCACAAGGAGATGGAATGACAAGCTCTCTGAAATTGTTGAGAGGCCGAACACAAAAGAGCAAATGGACATCTTTCTCAAATGTCTCAAGATTGATATCCGCACCCACCTAAGTGGGGCTTGCGACTCCGACTTCTCCCAAATGTATGAGGCGGGGGTACGCATGGATGACTTTCTCAAGGAGATTAAAAAGGCCACTCCTACCTACTGATACAAGGCCGCCTCTAGTTCAAACAAAGAGGCTTCTGTAAATGCTGTTACTACTGACAAGGGGAATTACAAGAAGGTTCCTCCACCACAAGGCAAGCGGTTCCAAAACGACCGTGTCTACACTCCTCTCAACGGCATGACCATCACCGAGGCCTATGAAGCTCTAAAGGCCAAGGGACAAATCACCCCTCTTCAAGGGTACAAGCTACCACAACCGCTCCGTGCCAATCATGCTCACCACAAATGCTGCGACTATCATCAATGCACCGGCCACCTCACCGAGGATTGCTTCTCCATCCGCAACACCATCCAAGACCTCATAAACAAGAAAGAATTCATAATCCCTAATGAGGGTGGTGTCAATGTAATAGAGGTAGGAGAAGGAACCACTCATTCGATCCTAATTGTGAATGAGGGCTCCGATGATATGAATAAACTTGATAATTCCTGTTATGTTGTGACTTATGATAATATTATGAGAGAAGTCTTAGAGAATAGGAAGAAGAAGCTACAAGGGACCGTGAACGCGCTCACTCGCAGCGGCCGAGTAACAACGAGCACAATCCCTCCCAATACTGCAGCAACCAGCACCTCTTCTCAAAGATCGCAAGCACGCGACATACCCGAAGATCCTTTGTTAAAACAACTCAAGAAGACGCAAGCCAACATATCCATCTGGGACCTTATTGCATCCTCAAAGAAACACCGAGACCTCATCATCAAGAACTTGGATGACACATCAGTCTCTCCCGACACGACTCCCGAGGACCTCACAGCAATGATAGGTCACATTCACTTCGGCAATGTCATCACTTTCGCCGACATGGACCTCCCGCCATTTGGGTCCGAACACAATGAAGCCATCTACCTCAAAGTAAGGGCAAGGGGGAGACCCATCTCAAGGGTTCTAGTAGACGGTGGTTCTGCACTCAACTTAATGCCTAGCCGAGTCTTGGGCATACTGGGCTCAAAAACTCTGATTTACAACCCTCCGCACATGTCATTAGAGGGTACGACAGCACTGCCCGTACAGTCATGGGAATGTTAGAAGTTGATATCGAATTTGGAAGCATGATCATGTTTGTCCCATTCCAAGTACTTGATGTCCCTGCTTCATTCAACTTACTTCTGGGCCGACCTTGGATCCACAGTTCCAATGCGGTACCCTCCACTCTCCATCAGTGTGTCAAGATCAGAAATGGGGACGAGATAGTCACCATCATGGCCGAGAATGTCACCATCCATAGAAGTGGGGGACAACCCGTTCACCAAGTCCAACACGGAATAGAAGATGCCACTCTCTCCGGCGTCAACACCATTGACAAAGAAGGGGGAAACAGACAATGGGGCCCCGGCAATCCTAAAGTCCTTCGCATGATGAGGAACATGAATCACTTTCCCGGTCTTGGCCTAGGGAAGCATCAACAAGGGATATTACACCCCGTGGAAGTTCCTGTTGTCAAGAACAAATTTGGTCTGGGATACGAACCTACCAAGGATGACTTGAAGTACGAGCAAGCAGTCAAGAATCAAAGGCCCCAAGCTCGCAAAGAAGGTCGACAATATGAAATCCCTGACTTGAGGCCTTACCGCAACACACTAAACGGTTATTTTGTTTTCCAAGGGGAAGATGTTCCATACATGATCTTTCCCGAACCATGGGTTAACGACAAGGGCGTCAGAAAGCCCGGTCTCGAGATCTTCACCGATTGTGAAATACCGGCACAAGAAAGAGAACCTACTCCAATGTCACCCCGAGAGTGGTGGGGCAAGAAAGTGATTATAGAGTCCGAGGTAGAGATTACCGTGGGGGAAGAATTATCCGATCTAGCCTCCATGTTCGAAGAATTTTCCATCATGGACGATTGTCAAGTCAACGCCATCTCCGACAATACAGAAATGGAGAGCCCATATATTAGCGAGATCCCGCCAAGCTCCGAGCCAATCAACAACTGGTATTCAACGAAGGGGCCCTTAGTATCCGAGGATTTCTTGGTCCGAGAAATGGGTTGCATACCCCGTACAGCAACAAAGGAAGAGCGGCTCACACTTACTTTCGAGTCCGAGAGTGTTTCTAATGCCCTCACCCAAGAGGATATGGAGGCAATAGCCGAGCGTGTGTTTCCTTTCTTTGCTAATGAAAAATTTGATATTTCTGAGTACCCCGAGATTGCAAACATCATAAATGATGAATTAACTAATAACGAATTTAATGAACAAGTTAATAACGATTCAAATTATGATGAAATAGACCACGAAAACATAACATACCTAAAAGAACTAGCTCAACAGGCTCGTTGTCGTGGTGAAAATGGTCTAGGGGATGATGAGGAATTGCATGTTGTTAATCTGGGTACTGACAAAGAGCCAAAAGAAACGAAGACAAAGACAAATTGACTGCACTGCTCAGAGAATTTGTGGATGTATTCGCATGGTCATACAAAGACATGCCGGGTTTGGACAGAAAGGTCGCAGAGCACAGAATTCCGATAAGAGAGGACGCCAAGCCAGTAAAGCAGAAGCTCAGAAAGATTAAGCCAGAATGGTCTCTACAAGTCAAAGAAGAGATTGAAAAGCTCCTCAGTGTGGGTTTCATCAAAGTCATTGAGTATCCGACTTGGCTAGCCAACATTGTGACAGTCAGAAAGGAAAACGGCAAGGTTCGAGTTTGTGTGGACTTCCGAGATTTGAACAAAGCTTCCCGAAAGATGATTTTCCACTACCAAACATCGACATGCTCGTCGACTCAACTGCCAACTATGAAGTCCGCTCATTTGTGGACGGTTTTGCCGGTTACGATCAGATTCTCATGTCCGAAGAGGATCAACACAAGACAGCTTTCACAACTCCGTGGGGCACTTTCTGCTACACAGTCATGCCGTTCGGACTAAGGAACGCTGGGGCTACCTACCAGAGGGCTGTTACGGATCTATTCTACGATATCATTCATAAAGAGATCGAGGTCTATGTAGACGACATGATCATCCATTTGAAGGGAACCAATTGTCAACATTTGATCGATCTTCGCAAATTCTTTGAAAGGCTTCGACAACACAAGATGAGGCTCAATCCCGCAAAGTGCACTTTTGGGGTCATCAGAGGAAAGGTTCTAGGTTACATGGTCAATGAAAGAGGAATTGAAGCCGATCCCTCCAAGATCAAGGCAATCATTGACATGCCTCCCCCAAGGACGCAGAAAGAAATCAAAGGTTTCATGGGCAGACTTCAATACATCAGTCGGTTCGTGCACCAACTCACTTCCATGTGTGAGCCAATCTTCAAGCTACTCAAAAAGAATGTGGCTCTATAATGGACCGATGCGTGCCAAGAAGCCTTCGACCAAGTGAAGCATTACTTGACATGCCCTCCAGTTTTGGTTCCACCATACGAAGAGAAGCCTCTCTTGCTCTATCTCACTGTCAATGATGAAGCCCTAGGGGCTATGTTAGCACAAGAACAGCGAAACTCCACAAAAGAGAATGCTATCTACTTTGTCAGCCGACGGTTTCAAGGAGCTGAAAAGAACTACTCTGTCTTAGAGAAGTCTTGTGCTGCATTGGTTTGGGTTACTCAAAAGCTCAAGCATTACATGGAGGCCTTCCCAATAAAGTTAGTAGTAAAAGTGGACCCGCTCTGCTACATCTTCGAAAAGCCTTTCATGTCAACAAGAATAGCCAAATGGTATTTCATGCTTGCCGGCTACGATACCACTTACGTCACACTCAAATCCATCAGGGGGAAGGTGTTCAGTGATCAGCTTGCTGAATTTCCGTGTGACGAAGTGAAGGGGGAAGATGTACAGTTCCCCGACGAGCATTTAATTTGTGCTACAACAGAAGAAAATAAGTGGCAACTTTTTTTAGATGGCGCAGCCAATAAGCATGGGTATGGCATAGGGATGTTACTTGTTGATCCAAAGGACATGTATACTCCAATCGCTATCCGCCTTGAATTTGAAGCCACTAACAACACAGCTGAGTACGAAGCTTGCATAGCGGGGATCGAAGCAGCCCTCGAGAGAAATGTTACAAGTTTATAAGTATTCGGTGATTCCTTGCTCATCATCAATCAGACATCTGGAAAATGGAAGATTCAAGACTCGACTCTGCAACGGTATGGTCAACATCTCAAGGAATTGGTTGAACAATTTTAAGAAATCACCTTCAACTACCTGCCAAGGGACAAGAACCGTTTTGCTGATGCACTAGCCACCATCGCTTCACTGGTCGAAATACCTGAGGGTAAAATGGTGAAGCCCTTCAAAATTTCCTGACGAAACAGTCCGGCATACTGCATGAGTATTGAGATCAACGAGGTCCAAGCAAACTCCCCGTGGTACGCAGATATCATGAATTTCCTCAAGGATGGTACTTATCCCGAGAACAGCAATAAGAAGTCTCAAATGGCATTGCAAAGACTAGCCTCCCGATATGTACTGATTGGGGACAGAGCCTACAAAAGGCATCACTAGGGAATCAATCTCCTATGTGCAAATGAGACCGAGGCTCAAGAAATAATGCATGAGATCCACGAAGGTGAATGTGGGCCTCACATGAACGGGTTTATGTTGGCCAAAAAGATACTCCGCATGGGTTATTATTGGAGTACCATGGAAAGGGACTGCGTCGAGAAAGTCAAGAGGTGCGCCAAATGCCAATTCCATGCCAATCTACAGCACGCTCCGCCCTCACAGCTTTACAATATGACCATGCCTTGGCCTTTCTCTTGTTGGGGCGTAGACATCATCGGCAAAGTCCACCCTACTGGAAGCAACGGGCAATCTTTCGTCCTAGTATCCATGGACTATTTTACAAAATGGGTCGAAGCACAGGCTTACCGAGTTCTCAACGCCAAGAAAGTGGCCGAATTCGTGAAAACCCACATCATGTGCCGATACGGCGTTCCTCATGAGATCATCTCAGACAACGGATCTCACTTTGAGAAGGAGATGGACGCACTCCTGGTAGAATACAAGATTACTAAGCACAAGTCATCTCCATACCGCCCTCAAGCGAACGGCGCGGTCGAGGCAGCCAATAAAACAATCGAGACCATTGTGAAGAAAATGGCCTCCACTGGACGGGATTGGCCCGAAAAGTTACCTCTAGCATTATGGGGCTACCGCACGTCAATACGGACAGCGCCTGGAGAAACTCCTTATGCACTGGTATATAGTTCCGAAGCTGTGCTACCTATAGAGCTCGAAATTCCGTCCCTGCGGGTCCTCCTCGAGAACCAAGTCAATGAAGTCAATTGGATGCAAAGTCGATATGAACAGCTAGCCCTACTCGACGAGAGAAGGTTAAGAGCGATCGAACGTACGAGGGCATATCAACAAAGAATGGCTAAGGCTTTCAACAAAAAGGTGAAGCCCCGAAACATCAGAGTGGGAGATTTGGTCTTAAGACAACACCCTCCTAATGCCATGAACCCCCTTGGAAAATGGGGACCCCGATGGATCGGTCCGTACGTAGTCAAGAAGATACTAAGCGGCGGTGCAGTCCGACTCGTGGACTTAGACGGAGATCAACTGCCAAAGGAAGTCAACCTCGACAAATTGAAGAGGTTTTACGTCTAATAAACGAAGACCATAAAAAAAAAAAAAAAAAAAGCTCGCTAGGTTGAAAACCCGCAAGGGCGGCCTAGGCAAAAATTAGAGCACGTGCAAAAACGAAGCCCGCTAGATTGAAAACCCGCAAGGGCGGTCTAGGCAAAAAACAGGGTGCACACAAAAAAAAATGGTCTTCGTTTATTTGAACTACGGAGACCTGAGCCTCTACATTGGAGGAACGTAGGCAACCTTCGGGTGCGGTCTAAAACATAAACAAATACCCAAATCATTCTCAAATTAACGAGATGCAATTTTTATTCATTCACTAAATCATTCTTATCATTACAATGAAAATGTTGAGCTAATAAAAGACATTAAAACATTAAATCCTAACAAGTGGTCTATTTTAATTGCAATCTCTTGGGGGTACTAGGAAAAATCTAATTTTCTCTTGGCCTTTGAAGGACTGCCCGAACGACCATCAATCCTACTCTTCTTGGGAGGCCTAGGGACACTGATGCGGACTGATATCTTCTGCGCAACCGAACGCCTCCGAGCATAAAAGTCATCCAAAGGTGTACCGAAAGGGTCGATCAGAATATTGTTCACATCAGCAGCAGCTTCCTTGTACCTCAAAGCACTGCTGGGCTCAAAATCCCTTCCTAGCAACTCATCCCGAAGAGCATCTACCCAAGTAATGCCACGGTAGACGGTACCAAGCAAATGATCCAAGTAACTCTCGGGAAGAAAAATATTGCCCCGGTGCAATAGAGCGGAAGGCCGACGGTCACGATCATATCCCCAAGCCGCCTGAAGCTCATCCGAGAAGTCCGGACCCATATAAGAAACTGGACGAAGTACCCCATTCCTCGAAAAAGGAATTATTTGCTGACGACCAAACTGTCTCAAAACCCGTTCTGGCTGATAAAACGAAGAGTCCCTCAATCCGGGTAAAACCACATGCTGAAAACCGAAGGTCCACTCCACAAAAGGGCGAAGATCCCAAGGACACCATTCAATGTCAGCTGTAAGGAGAGAAGCAAAAAATCTCCTCCAACCCTCTTCGGTTAAATCTCTAATCAGCAACCGACGCCTATGAACAGCAAAAGGGGAAAGGTCGTTATCCAACGTATAAAGCCTGAAATGCTCCTGAAGCCATATGGTCAAAAGCAAGGGGCTTCCCCGTCGCATCTCGCCCGTACGGTGCAATTCGTCCAAACCATGCAAGGTCTCTCCTACAATGAGCGGGATCATGCTAAATCGTTGTCCTTTCGCCTGCAACACTACCTCGGCCAACTGCGCATCCGCAGTACCCAGGGGAGTGACAAACAAAACCTCGCTGAAAAGGCAGACAGCCATGGCATTTCTCTTAAAGGATTGAACCGCGACATCTTCCGAATGAAAACTGAAAAACATCGGAAGCTCAGTTATGTCAACAACGGTCCCGTGCATCATCTTCTTCACTTTTCCGTCAGGGAGATTCAGAATGTCAACCCAAGAATCAACAACACCGCGGTAATACTTGGGGACGGCAATCCGACCGGCCAAAGGCATACCCAAAATGGCCCCAAAATTATCAACGGTCGGCACCATTTCATTAGCCGAAAATTTGAAAGTATGGCTATCACAATCCCAAAAGGCTGCAGCAGCCTTCAACAAGTCTCAATCCGGCTTCAATGTCCGTAAAGTGAAGAGAATTCGAAGCCCGAAATCTTTGATGAAAGCATTTTTGGGATGGGTCTTAAAAGAATACACGAAGGTCGACAGATCCTTCTCGTAACTCTTGACAACCTCGGCATCAAGACTAAAAAGGTTGGAGGCCATGGGCAAGAAGGTTATAAACAAGATTGGGTAATAGAATGGTGTTCAAAAATGACAGAAAATGGCTGTTAGAATCGAATTGTCGACCAGAAGCTGATATTATAGCTGTTGGAGGATATTTTGGCCAGCAAATATCGGGCCCTGAATTTCACCTCCCAGAGGCGCGCGCCTCCCGACACCGGTCTACAAGGCGCGCGCGTCCCGTGTCCAAGAGAGGAAGCGCCCGCGTCCCAGGCATAAGAAGGCTCCAGAAATAGCCCTTGTCAGTTCAAGAAGGAAGCCCATGCACGTTCAAACGCCTTCTATCTACAGAAAAGATCAATCCCACCGACAAGAGAAGCTCAAAACGACGGCAGCAAGCACTCGGAAGGGCACACATTAATTTGGTCCGCCCTTAAGGCATGTCTAAAAACTGAAATAAGATAGAAACTCCCATTCAAAGTAGGGTGTCTTTTATTTTCTCGAAGATCAGTGTTTACAATTCATCCCCAGCACAAAGCATTTCGCAGTCAACTGTGCCCGCACCCCATCAAAAGTCAAAGTCAAACAGTCAACATCAAAGTACGACTCACGACAACAACTTGGTCCGGGATGAGCCAGAGAATCACTACTTCTTCATCGAACAAAATCCACATCCATCCAGAGCAAACGGTCCTCCGGGTCCCGCACTTCAGCAAACGGTCCTCCGGGTCCCGCACTTCAGCAAACAGTCCTCTAGGTCCCGTACTTCAACAGACGGTCCTCTAGGTCCCGCACTTCAGCAGACGGTCCTCTAGGTCCCACACTTCAGCAGACGGTCCTCTAGGTCCCGCACTTCAGCAGACGGTCCCCCGGGTCCCGTATTTCAGCAGACGGTCCTCTAGGTCCTGCACTTCAGCAAACGGTCCTCTAGGTCCCGCACTTCAGCAAACGGTCCTCCGGGTCCCGCACTTCAGCAAACAGTCCTCTAGGTCCCACACTTCAGCAGATGGTCCTCTAGGTCCCGCATTCCAGCAAACGGATCTCGCTATCAGCAAACAGGTCCCGCTTCCAGCAAACGGATCTCGCTCTCAGCAAACGGATCCCGCTTCCAGCAAACGGATCTCGCTCTCAGCAAACGGATCCCGCTTCCATCAAACGGATCTCGCTATCAGCAAACAGGGAGCACACCCTTATCTCTCAAAGCCGCTCACACAGGGAGCGCACCTCTATCCTCCGCGATTTCAAATTCCTGCTTTTATCGAGTCTTTTCCTTTTCTTGGTGATGTCCTAGGAGGATGTCTGTCTTTTGTCGGAGCATTTTCTTCGCAATCCACGCCGCCGAGGGGCTCTGTAGACACCCCGCCTTGGACCGCTCACCCCGATTGCACACTTGGTTTGTGTTTCTCCCTCTTCTAAGTGTTTTCTGTTAGTTTCTGTTACTTTGGTTAAGTTCCAGACGGACTCCGTTAAGTTCTGGGACTAAACTGAATAACAGTTCTAACTTTCTAGTCCATTCTGTCAAAAATTGCTTCTCAGAGTCGCGCGCCTCCGCCCCTTGAGGCCAGACGCGCGCGCCTTCCGCCGCCTAGGTGGGATGCGCGCGCTTCTGGGGCGTGTCAGTTACAGATTCTGCCCAAGAATCTCTCCCTTGCTCATTTTACATGATTTTGCCTGGGAAAGATTTCTTGGAGACTCCGTTTGGCTCCAAAAACAGTCACTTTTCAACTATAAAAACCCCTCCAATCCATCATTGGAGGAGGACTTGGAAAAATCATCACTTTAGACTTTTTACTCACTCTTTGCCTAGACTTTTCCTTTGGGAATTCTTCAACAAAAGTACTCAACCTCTTCTTCAAGGCTTTACAAGAGGTTCTCTTTTCGAAGGATACTATAGGTAAACGTCTTAAGCACTTATCTTCTTCTTCTTCTTCTTCTTCTTCAATCAAATGTGCAATCACCCAAAACCATTTGGGACATGACACCAACGGTCCTTTCATTACATTGAATTGGCCTAGGAGTCATCTCCCTACATTTCAAGCTCTAAAACCCCTTTTTATCATCATTTTAATAGGAAGAACACATTTATCTTAAAAAGGGAATTATGAACAAACAAGACCGACTTTGCTCGGGCGAAATGGGTGTTTAAGTAATTCCCATTTCGTAACCTAACCCCCGAACCCCTCATCCCAAAGAATCTCTGTTTTCGTAAATCAACTTAGGCTCATAAACATTAGGTTTTCTTACGTTCCTCAAAAACGTGGGTGGCGAATCTAAAACACAATTAGACATCCTAGGATAGTTCGCGCGCTCTAGCCAAGCCGTGGTTCCCCCGGGGTATCTACATACGGCTGGGGATTTCTCTTGCCTAAACCATCCATACGGCTCAGAATGGCGAGCTTCCGGATTTTTCCAATTTTAATCCCAGAATAGTCCTAAGATTTATAATTTAATTAATTTAAGGATGACTATCTGGATCGGGGTACTTACAGTTGGGCAAAACAGCGACAACAGAATTCAAGCGAGGCAATCCGGACTTCGACCGAACATGATTTGATCTTGGGTTGGTTTTACAAACACACAATATGCATTGGACTGATTAGGTTAACTAGAGGATGTTTTTATAATTGTTTCTCCTATTCCAAATAGGTAACAAGTGGTCAAACCCGCAAGAAATCGGACTAAGAAAATCCCAAGCCGAAACCGATAGGTCCGCCCGGGTCACAAAGGAGGTCCGCCCGAGTCCTATGCATGGTCCGATCGGGTCCTTACATAGGTCTGACCAGACCCTTCCAGTCCGGTTTTCTTGTTTTCTCCTCTAAATTCCTAAAATCCCTCAAAGGTCCTTCGACCCAAATTCCAATAAAGTCCTTTAGGATTCGTTCTATTTGTGTGTGACCCTATAGGATTACACTAAGTTGGCAATGGGTTTAAGCATAAACCCATAAGATATGATTAGGTTCTAGCAAACTGTCATACCTACCCAAATAGTGTAACTATATACAAGTTTGTATTCCTTTATAGAACATGTTATAATCCCTTTGTCCGCGATGCCATTGAACACAAGTCATGGTCATCAAGTCAACTTGTATTTGTTCAATACTTTCTCGATTCCGAATATGTTGATATTCCAAATGACATTGATCCAATCAATTCAATTGAGTTGGGCCAAACATTTCATCAACATCTGTCGCGCCCCGTACCCGTGGTCCTACATGGCCCCACGCTCGGGTCGCGCACGGAAGACGTCATAAAACACTTTTAACAAAAACTTTTCGAAAACTATCATAAAGATAAATAAAATTCACTTTTGAAGTTCAAAACCTCCACTTTACTTTCAAACAACTTTCACAACGAAAGTACTTGGCACGAAGGCCTACAACAACTATACAAAAGTACGAACACCAACATTATCCAAAAATAGGTGTTACAAGATCAAGTCACGGATACACTACCCTTTAAGGTTATACATTTACATAATGTAGCCTTCACAAACATACCCCAAAAGAATTACCACCTCGACGTCCTTCCTGGTGATAAGTGACCTATCCCGGATGCACTCCCTTATCTAAAACAGTAAACAAATAAAGGGTGAGATAAAATCTCAGTAAGCTACTAATATGCAACTATATTTCATGCCAACATGATAATCACAAAGGAACAATATCAATAGGCATTCACATTTGCATATAACACAAAAGATATAGTCCACTCATCATATAACACAATATGCGGAAATAAACACTCATAAGTGGATACTGAGCCAAGGTTCTATAAGCGGAACACCATCCTTTGAGAAGATTCCGTTGAGCAGCATGAAAGAGCTGAAGCCGGTTCCGGAACTAAGTAACAACAACAACCAGTAGTGGGGGAAATAACACATAGTCATACCCCCAAGCGTGTAGCTAGAATACTCACCATAGGAGCTAGCTCATCCCAACCTCAATCTCGGGAAGGGGCATCCCACTCAAGGCCACTGAACATGGGGAAACTGGGTTACCAGTGAAGTACATTATACTGGACTTGGCCCGTGCCATTATAATATACATCACTGCCCAAAACAAACACAACAAGACCAGCTGGACTCTATACAAGCACATAGTAATAAATACTCTCTTGAAACAACAACGGGGCAATGATTCCAAAGTAGGGAACCAAGCCAAATATCATCACAAAAGATGCAACGGTTACTCACATTCATACATTGCAAACATGATCACAAACGGACCAAACCCAACACTCTCAAACAATACTTAGTCAAATATCATGACACGTTTGTTCACAAAGGAACCATTTAAAATACTAGAGTGTTCCACAATGTCCATCTAAGTCAAATAAGAATAGTACTCAAAACCTAGACCAATTCTAAACTATTTGTTTTATAAAACACTTACGGAAATCTCGACATAATATGAACCTGAAACCCAACTAAATAAACCCACTCATCTCGAAGTACTCAAATAGAGCTTTAAAACGATAGTTTACACGCCTAAAACGGAGTCCGAATGAGAAAGTTATGACCTCCGGAAGATTTCACGTAAAATGTACAAGTGCAGAATTGGCCTTTACACGAGTCGTGTACCCATACACGAGTCGTGTAACAGCTGCTACACGAGTCGTGTATCAGTACACGAGTCGTGTAACTTTTCACCCTTTCAGTATTTTTCCCTACACGAGTCGTGTAGCCTTACACGAGTCGTGTAACAGACCTGGAACACGAATTGTTTACCCAATTTTTGTTCTATTCCAATATCCATTTCAACACAAACCTTCCCATTTCAATTCTAATCAACCCTAACACTTCTAACAAGTATACTCAAGCATTATACCCACTTATAAACCCACAAAATCCCCACATAACAACCTCTACACAACTCAAATCAAAACAAATGATTCAAACATCAATTTATCACAAAAAAAAATGAATAAAAAGTAAATCAACATTTATCTTCACAACAAAGCTTTGAATCGTCATCTCATGTATCATATAAAACATATATGACAATTTTTAAGCAAAAGGGGTCTTGGTAACTTACCTCAAATGGAAATCAAAATCAACCAAAATAACTTCTATTTAGCTCCAAACGATCCTAGCGACGATCTAAACGTTTTATATAAATCGATTATTAAGAGAGGAAGCATACAAGATGATCAAAAGAAGAGAGAGGGATGGAGCTTACCTCAATAACAATGGAGGGAGAGAGAAAGGGAAATGAGTGTGAGTGTGTGGTGAGGAAGAGTGTAGGATGAGGAGGGAGGAGGGGGAAAGGTTGACTAGTTAATTTAGGAGTTACACTTAAACCCCTCAATTTCTACTTCACCCAATTAAACCCTTAACAACTTACACCCAAGCCCTCCAATACCCCACACAATAATGATCATCTAACATAAAATCTAACACATAAATAAATCACAAATGATCAAGCAAATCATGTTGAGCATAGATTATTATGAGAGAATAAAATGCACACATAAATAATATTAAATTATTAAGATTATAAATAGGGGGTTTTTCGGGTCGTGACAATCACTCCTCCTTAAAGAAAATTCGACCCGAATTTTAACACTTACCAAGAGGCTCGAATAACCACGGATACTTCCGTTCCATCTCTTCCCGCAGTTCCCAAGTTGACTCCTCAACTTCATGATTCCTCCACACCACTCTAACTAGGGGAATACTCTTGTTCCTCAACTCTTGAACTTTGGTATCAATCACTCGAATTGGTTTCTCCTCATAAGACATATTCGGTTCAATATCTTCCGGTACTTCCGACAACACATGGGATGGATCATACACGTACTTACGAAGCGTTGAAACATGAAACACATTATGCAATCAGCCCAAAGAAGGCGGTAACGCAAGGAGATAAGCAAGATTCCCAACCCTATCTAATATCTCGAAAGACCCAATAAACTTGGAGAAAGCTTTCCCTTCTTACCAAACCGTCGGATTCCCACCTTCGGAGACACTTTTAAAAACACGAAGTCACCCGACTGGAACTCAAGATCTCGCCTCCGATGGTCGGCATAGTTATTTTGTCGACTTTGAGCGGTGATTAGACGATTTCGAATAAGCTTTACCTTTTCAACCGAATCATTAACCAAATCGACACCCCAAATCTTAGCTTCCCCGACTTCATCCCAACAAATAGGAGACCGACATTTCCTACCATATAAAGCTTCGTAAGGAGCCATCTCGATACTCGATTGAAAACTGTTGTTATAAGCAAACTCCACTAAAGGTAAATGAGTATCCCAAGAGTCTGTAAAGTCAACCGAACAAGCCCGTAACATGTCTTCAAGAATCTGAATCGTTCTCTCCGATTGACCGTCGGTTTGTGGATGAAAAGCCGTGCTAAGCCTCAATTCTGAACCCAAAGCCTTCTGAAACGCCTGCCAAAACCGAGATGTAAATCTAGGATCCCGATCAGAAACAATACTAACTGGAACCCCATGCAATCTCACGATTTCATTGATATACAAGGTCGCAAGTCTTTCCATTGAATAACTAATCTCAATAGGTAGAAAATGAGAAGACTTCGTCAATCTGTCTACAACCACCCAAACTGCATCATGCCTTCTCCTCGTACGCGGTAATCCGGTCACAAAATCCATCGTCACATGTTCCCATTTCCATTCCGGTATCTCAAGAGGTTGAAGTAGCCCCGCGGGTCTTTGATGTTCCGCTTTAACCTGTTGACAAGTAAAACATTTCGACACATAATCCGCTATCTCCCGCTTCATGCCATTCCACCAAAAATGTTGTTTCAAATCCCAATACATTTTGGTACTCCCGGGGTGAATAGTATACCTCGACTTGTGGCCCTCATCAAGAACTTGGCGTTTTATTCCTTCCACACTAGGTACACACAAACGACCTCTATAAATCAAAACCCCTTCAGGACTAAGAGAAAATGCTTCAAACTTTTTATCCCCTATCTTACTCGAAATCTTCATCAACTCGGGATCATCCTTCTGAGCATCTTTAACTTGTTGAATTAAGGCAGGTAATACCTTAATGTTCGCAAAAATAGCCCCATGCTTGGACTCATAAGGATCCCAATCTCGAACATCTTCCAACATTTTCCATTCACGCACCATCAATGAAGCTACATAAGACTTCCGACTAATGGCATCAGCGACCACATTTGCTTTACCCGGATGATAAGAAATGGTGCAATCAAAATCCTTCAACAATTCCATCCATCTGCGCTGTCTATTGTTCAACTCCTTTTGCGAGTAAAGATACTTCAAACTTTGATGATCGGTAAAAATCTCAAACTTTGCCCCATATAGATAATGCTTCCATTTGTGCAATGCAAAGACAATAGCCACAAGTTCCATGTCATGGGTAGGATAATTCTGCTCACTCGGAGTCAACTTCCTTGAAGCATACGCAATCACTTTCCCATTTTGCATTAAAACGCACCCGAGGCCTTCTTTAGAAGCATCACTATAAATAACCAATTCATCTTTCCCATTTGGTAACACAAGTACAGGAGCGGTGGTCAACCTCCTTTTCAATTCATCAAAACTCATTTGGCATTTTTCTTCCCACACAAATGGCACGTTCTTTCTGGTCAACTGAGTCAACGGGGTAGCAATTTTGGAAAATCCCTCAATAAATCTTCTATAGTACCCGGCTAAGCCCAAGAAACTCCGAATCTCCGTAACTGATTCCGGCCTCTTCCAATCCACAATAGCTTCAATCTTTGAAGGATCTACAGATATCCCTCCATTAGAAACCACGTGCCCCAGAAAAGAAACCTCCTCGAGCCAAAAAACACACTTACTGAATTTTGCAAACAATTGCTTCTCCCGAAGAATAGATAAGACCATTCGCAAATGTTGTTCGTGCTCCTCCCGAGACTTAGAATAAACCAGAATGTCATCGATAAACACAACTACGAAGGTATCAAGGTACGGTTTAAAAACCCGATTCATCATATCCATAAATACAGCCGGAGCATTCGTTAACCCGAAAGGCATGACAAGAAATTCATAGTGCCCATACCTACTACGGAAGGCGGTATTGGAAATGTCCTCAGAACGAATCTTTAACTGGTGATAACCACTCCTCAAATCAAGCTTTGAAAATACAACCGACCCCTGAAGCTGATCAAACAAGTCATCAATATGGGGAAGAGGGTATTTATTCTTTATGGTTACCTGATTCAGCTTCCTGTAATCGATACACAGTCTCAAGTACCCATCTTTCTTCTTGACAAACAATACAGGAGCTCCCCACGGTGACACACTAGGGCGGATAAACCCACGATCAAGTAACACTTGTAACTGCTCCTTCAATTCTTTCAATTCGGCTGGAGCCATTCTATAAGGTGCCGCCGATATAGGAGTTGTACCTGGAAGCAAGTCTATACAAAATTCGATCTCTCTATCAGGAGGCATAGAGTACTCCGTAGAAAACACATCCGGAAACTCCCTAACAATATTTACCTCTTCCACACTAGAAACCTTTTTCGTAGTATCCAGCACACTGGCCAAAAACCCAACACAACCACGGCTCAACAACTTTCTAGCCTTCACATACGAAATAATATGAACTTTCCTACCCAAAGGGACAGCCTCAAATGAAAATTCAGGAACATTAGGGGTAGAAAAAGTAACCACCTTTTTAAAACAATCAACAGTAGCATGGTATCGACTCAACCAATCCATACCCAAAATGACATCAAAATCTTGCAATGGCAATACAATTAAATCAGCAAGTAAAGCATGCTCACGTATATGCACATCACAATCACGCAACACCCTATCAGTCACCAAACTCTTACCCATAGGGGTAGACACCTCTAACACATAAGGTAGAGACTCAGGCAACGAAGATAACTGGGATGCAAAATGCACAGACATATAAGAATGCGAAGAACCGGGGTCTATTAGTGCACGTGCCCTCCTATTAGACATAGAAATAATACCTCCAATCACGTTAGAAGCATCAGAAGCCTGTTGTTGGTTGATGGCGAAAACACGACCTTGTACCTTGGGCTTGCCCGAGGCATCTCTCTTCTGACCCGAAGAAGACCCGGTACCACTACCAACTGACTGACTCTTCGGTTTGGGACAATTAAACTGGAAGTGACCCAACTGGCCACAATTCAAACACTTACCCTGCTTTTTCCAACATTTCTCTTCGGAGTGCCCTCCCTTTTGACAATAGTTGCAAACCCGATTATTCTGACTCCCCGATGTGTTACCTTGATTCCTGTTGCCCTGTTGTCCTTGAGAAGTTCCTCTGAAAAGTGAAAAGATATTCTGAGCTCCTCTAGTGTCACCACGGTGAGGTTGTGGCTTCCCTTGTCCTCCTTATTTCACTACACTCGTTGATTCAGTCTTCTTTTTATGCTCTACAATGTCCTGCTCCACCTGGTAGGCACGATCTATGGCATCCTGAAGGTCTTGAAATTTATGGGAAGTGAGTTGTGTTCTGATTACCGTTTTCAACCCTTTGACAAACCTTGAGGTCTTCCTTTCTTCAGTCGAAACCATGTAATTGCAATAGCGAGCCAATTCCGTGAATTTGGCAACATACTCGGCCACCGTCAACAAGTTTTGTTCCAAGCTAAGAAACTCGGATTCCTTCCTATCTTGGTCTACCTTTAGGATGAAATGTTCCTTGAACTTCTTCTTGAATGTCTCCCAGACATGGGTTACACGTGCCTCTTCCCAACTAGCTTTCAACGATTTCCACCAATACTCCGCCCCTCCAACTAGTTTGTAGGTCGCAAATCTGACCCTATCCTCATCGGAGCTTTGCAAGACCTCAAAGATCTTTTCCATAGACTCAACCCACCTTTCTGCTTTAGCCACATCTGACCCTCCATCAAATTCTGTCGGTTTCATTCTCAGAAATTGTTCCAGTCCGGTCCTCGAAGCCAATAGTGCCTCTCTACGATTGTTATCATTCATGGTTTTCAATGCCGCCTCGAATATTCCTTGAAACATAGCTAATGCTTCTTCCCTCGCATTTCCCTGTCCGGCAGGACCACCCTGTTCATCATCAGACCCTACCATGATTAATGAGTACTTGCATAAGACACTCATCGTTACTCATTCCATACTCAATTACCCTCCTAGGTCACTTAGTCATTCTAGACTATCTACAACCTAGCTCTGATACCAACTGTCGCGCCCCGTACCCGTGGTCCTACATGGCCCCATGCTCGGGTCGCGCACGGAAGACGTCATAAAACACTTTTAACAAAAACTTTTTGAAAACTATCATAAAGATAAATAAAATTCACTTTTGAATTTCAAAACTTCCACTTTACTTTCAAACAACTTTCACAACGAAAGTACTTGGAACGAAGGCCTACAACAACTATACAAAAGTACGAACACCAACATTATCCAAAAATAGGTGTTACAAGATCAAGTCACGGATACACTACCCTTTAAGGTTATACATTTACATAATGTAGCCTTATCAAACATACCCCAAAATAATTACCACCTCGACGTCGTTCCTGGTGATAAGTGACCTATCCCGGATGCACTCCCTTATCTAAAACAGTAAACAAATAAAGGGTGAGATAAAATCTCAGTAAGCTACTAATATGCAACTATATTTCATGCCAACATGATAATCACAAAGGAACAATATCAATAGGCATTCACATTTGCATATAACACAAAAGATATAGTCCACTCATCACATAACACAATATGCAGAAATAAACACTCATAAGTGGATACTGAGCCAAGGTTCTATAAACGGAACACCATCCTTTGAGAAGAGTCCGTTGAGCAGCATGAAAGAGCTGAAGCCGGTTCCGGAACTAAGTAACAACAATAACCAGTAGTGTGGGAAATAACACATAGTCATACCCCCAAGCGTGTAGCTAGAATACTCACCATAGGAGCTAGCTCATCCCAACCTCAATCTCGGGAAGGGGCATCCCACTTAAGGCCACTGAACATGGGGAAACTGGGTTACCAGTGAAGTACATTATACTGGACTTGGCCCGTGCCATTATAATATACATCACTGCCCAAAACAAACACAACAAGACCAGCTGGACTCTATACAAGCACATAGTAATAAATACTCACTTGAAACAACAACGGGTCAATGATTCCAAAGTAGGGAACCAAGCCAAACATCATCACAAAAGATGCAACGGTTACTCACATTCATACATTGCAAACATGATCACAAACGGACCAATCCCAACACTCTCAAACAATAGTTAGTCAAATATCATGACATGTTTGTTCACAAAGGAACCATTTAAAATACTAGAGTGTTCCACAATGTCCATCTAAGTCAAATAAAAATAGTACTCAAAACCTAGACCAATTCTAAACTATTTGTTTTATAAAACACTTACGGAAATCTCGACATAATATGATCCTGAAAACCAACTAAATAAACCCACTCATCTCGATGTACTCAAATAGAGCTTTAAAACGATAGTTTACACGCCTAAAACGGAGTCCGGATGAGAAAGTTATGACCTCCGGAAGATTTCACGTAAAATGTACAAGTGCAGAATTGGCCTTTACACGAGTCGTGTACCCATACACGAGTCGTGTAACAGCTGCTACACGAGTCGTGTATCAGTACACGAGTCGTGTAACTTTTCACCCTTTCAGTATTTTTCTCTACACGAGTCGTGTAGCCTTACACGAGTCGTGTAACAGACCTGGAACACGAATTTTTTACCCAATTTTTGTTCTATTCCAATATCCATTTCAACACAAACCTTCCCATTTCAATTCTAATCAACCCTAACACTTCTAGCAAGTATACTCAAGCATTATACCCACTTATAAACCCACAAAATCCCCACATAACAACCTCTACACAACTCAAATCAAAACAAATGATTCAAACATCAATTTATCACAAAAAAAAAAAAAAATGAATAAAAAGTAAATCAACATTTATCTTCACAACAAAGCTTTGAATCATCATCTCATGTATCATATAAAACATATATAACAATTTTTAAGCAAAAGGAGGCTTAGTAACTTACCTCAAATGGAAATCAAACTCAACCAAAATAACTTCTATTTAGCTCTAAACGATCCTAGCGACGATCTAAACGTTTTATATAAATCGATTATTAAGAGAGGAAGCATACAAGATGATCAAAAGAAGAGAGAGGGATGGAGCTTACCTCAATAACAATGGAGGGAGAGAGAATGTGTTGTTCAAATAGATACCTAGGTCCTAGAATTACTTAATCCCAATCATGTCTACACTTAGGGTCCCCCAATTTTATTAGAACCTTTTTAAGGTGCCCTTAGGATCCTTTGTGATCGGCACAGGTGTATTTCAACTCTTCAACAAGACAAACCAGCAAGAGGAAGCAAATCAGCAGATCAGTTAACAAAGTTGCCGATCAACTCCATGCCGATCTACTTGATACACAAGTTGCCGATCAACAACATGCCGATATAATAGACAGTCTGCACTGTCAGTCAGGTGACATCATTTCATTAAAATCAACCTTGCTGATTGTCTCTATACTGTTTTATTATAAAGTAGTTTACCTACTCTGTAATGATTTCTACGCCGTCTGACACATAGCTACTTTTAGCTATACTCTGTCTCTACTTGCTTTTGCAGGTAACCGGTTGAGACAAAGGGGTCTTTACCCATCAGACTTTTAAGGCACGCGTATCTTCGCCATTAATGCCAAGATACTGCATTAAATGCTCCTCACCTACCCAGCTGGAAATTCAAATGTTATCCTTCTTCAACAAGCTAAGACATTAACTCCTCCTATATATAGAGGACTCAGTGCATTGAAGAAGGTTGGTGATTTTAGAGCATTGAAGAGAGTTGGTTGTTTGCAGCATTCATTGAAGCTCAAACATTCCTTGTCCAGATAATCATTAGATCATTTAATAGGACATACACTTGTGCACAAACTCTACAACACTGTTAGAATTCCCGAACTAGATTATTTTAAGGAATACGTTGTCTGAGTTTTCACACACCCACCTGAGTGAGATAAGTTCTTTTGAACTTGCCGCTCAAATACACTTGGTCAGATATTTGCTTTACGATTCATTAAACTTTCTCTAGAATTTAGTCTTTGTATCCGGCAAAGCCGCTCTTGTAGTAGACTAGGGATATTTAATAGTGCTCTTAACCCAAATCCAAGTTCTGACCAAACTTGGTAGAGGACGTAGCAGTATTTACACTGTGAACCTCTCCAAATCTCTGTGTCCTCTGTTACTTACTGTCCTTGCCGGTTGGAACTCTATCACCGGCAAATCATCACTGTTCTTGCTGACTCATCATCATTTCCATTGACCAATCTCTTGAAACTGCATTGAACTTTTAGAAACTACTTTGTGTTTAAACCAAGCTCTCAAAACCTTTTTATAAACCGATTTTGTGTGAGTTAAAACAAGTCATATCTTCTCCGCTGCGCTTACTGATAATAGTTTGCAATCTGATAAGTGACTTTGCATTTATAAAAGTGTTTCTTTGAAAAAGTTTTAATTAGGCTATTCACCCCCCCCTCTAGCCTATTTTCCTACCAATTGGGCCTAACAATTGGTATCAGAGCTTGGAATTTTGAAAGAAATTTCCAAGCTTTGCAGCTTGTTTGCCGATACCATGGCAGGAAAAATCATGCAGTCATTCAACATCACCACCATTCCGTTGTTGAATGTCAACGAGTTTGGTGTCTGGAAATCTCGTATGATAAAGTATATGAACTCAATCGATGACCGGTTGATGAAGGTCATAGAAGGTGGTCCAATCATTCCGTTAAAAGTTTCAACCACCTACAGACCTATTCCCTCCACTCCGCTGACACAACATGCTGATCGAGAAACTGAACAGGAAACCCATGTTCAGATTGATGAAACTTTGATTGAGAAACCCAGAGAGGAATGGACCGACGACGACAAACTTTCTGCTGCCCTAGATGGAAAAGCATGCCACATTATCTCATGTGGATTGGATGACAAGCAATACAAACTTATTGACTTGTGCTCCACGGCTCAAGAATGCTGGAACAAGCTCCTTGCATACTTTGAAGGTGACGAGCAGGTGAAGGACAACAGACTCTACGACTGCATTGCTGAGTTTGAATCCTTCAAGAAACAAGATGGTGAATCACTAAGGAGTGCCTACGACAGATTTTGCGAGGTAAGTAATTTATGTGCTTCATTAGGTAAAGTTTATACTATGAAAGATCTTAATATTTGTTTTCTAAGTTCTTTGGGAAATGAGTATCATACTAAGGTCACCGCTGTTAGAGAAGTGAGAGACTTAAACAAGACTTCTATTCAGAATCTTGTGTCTAGTCTATTTCTGTATGAGAGAGAACTGCAAAAACTTAACGTTCTCGACAAAAATTTCAAAAACTTGTCTCTATCAGCTCAGTCACAGATATCCTTTCCTTCAAACAAATTCCCTCCTATAGATCCACCTCAAACATCCTGCAGTTCCAATACCCATGAAATAACCTCAGAAAAACCTATGGAAGAAGACGAATTTGCCGCCTTCGCTAGGAACTACAAAAGGTTTAAAGACTTCAAAAGGATGCAGAAAGGAAACTACCAGCAACCAAAATCCTTCACACCACCATTTCAGAAACCAGCAAGCTACAATAAACCCTCTACTAGTGCTACCGATGGAAAGAACAACAAAGGTGATCTGGTCTGCTTCAACTGCAGAAAACCTGGTCACTTTGCTTCTAAATGTCCTCAACCAAAATATGAATACATGAGGAAGTCATTCAACCAGAGACATCCTAAGTCTAGAAGCTTTGTTGCCGATGAAAGCACAGAAAAGGCCTTGCCGGTTTGGTGTGAAACTGATTCCGATGAAGATGCCGATGAAGATGAAGATGCCGATGTAAGTTTTGTCGCCCTAGATTTGGAAGATGCCGATGTATCATCATTGCCGACTCCAGTCTACCGAGATCCATCTCCACCAAGAACTCCAGTCAAAGAAGAATATGCTGGAAGACCTCAACCACACTTCAAAGAAATAAGTGTCAAAGCTGAAAACCCATATGGATACAAAGTACACCAAGTGGGAACCTCACTCTATGGCCAGTGTAACTCTTCTCAATTCACCACCAACAAATCAAAATCCTTACCGATGACCAGAAAACTATTATTCAATGAACAATCTAGCATTGCCAAAAATATATCAAAACCTATCTCTTCCCTACCTGACTTCTCTCCTGGACCCATTGCCTCTGCTCCTAAAATTTTGGCTGATCCTTGTCCTGAAATATCCAAAGCTGAAATGATAGAGACAATGGATGAACTTTTTATCGATCATGAGAAGCTGAGTAGCGTTCATAAAGTGATGGCTGCTGATTTCAAAAGAATTTCTAACGAGAATAGCTCGCTTATGTCTGAACTTTCAGTTCTCAAAGGACATGAGCTTGAGTCTATTTCTTTAAAGAAAGAAAACCTGGATCTCAAATGCCAAGTAGCAGTATTGATAGCTCAGATCGAAGATCTTGTGAAAAGAAACAATCATCTCTCAAGGATTGTTGATTCTTACACAAAATCTAGAGTTGCTGTTGAAACTATCCTACAGACCCAAATGTCATATAAGGACCAATCTGGGTTAGGATTTGATTCCAGCAGCAGTAGCTCTACTGAAACTTGTGCTACCGAGAAAAAGGATGAGAAAGTTGAATGTAGTCCTGTTAACTCAGTGCATAAGGATGCTAAGCCAATATACAGTGCTGTGGCAATGAAGTATCCTAAGAACCAGAACAAAGGAATGATAAGCACAAACAAAGATATGTTAAGCTTGCTGATACTGAGTCTGCCGATAACGGTATTCTTGGTGAATACATCAGCAGAGCAAGTGCTGCCGATCTGACCTCCTCTGCCGCCGATAGACAAGTGCCTAAAAAGGTAACTGCCAAAGGTAAACAGAATGGAAAGAAAGGCAACACTGGCACCTTTAAACCTACTAAGTTTGTGCCTGCTCAATTCCCTAGTTCTGCCGATGCACCGACTAAACAGAATGATATTCTACCGACTCCACAGCCTATCAGTCAAGTGAGATGTTCTAATTGTTTTGATTATGGTCACAAGGCTCATGAATGCCTCTTGAAGCATCTATCTGGACCCACTGAGGTTACATCCTCTAGTGGTGGCCAGATGTGGTTGCCAAAGAGGAACTAACCCTCGGACCCATGAATAAGGGGGACCATAAGCATACTGTTTTATTTCAGGAATGCTTCATGGCCTCAACTGGTGCAAGCAAGGATTTGTGGATTCTAGATAGTGGCTGCTCAAGACATATGACGGGATTCGCAGATCTTCTTGCCGATATTATTGAAGCATCAGGTCCCCCAGTAGTGTTTGGTGATAATGCCAGAGGAAAAATCGTCGGTATAGGTACCATCAAGAGAGGTGCAGTTACTGTACAGAAGGTCTCTCTAGTGGATGGTCTGAAACACAACCTTCTATCAATATCACAATTCTGTGATAAAGGAATGCAATGCGTATTTACTACTTCCAGTTGCTATGTGAAAGACATTGCTTCCAATGAGACTCTTCTCACTGCCAAACGTAAAGGTAACATTTATGCAGTAGACTTAAGTGCTATTACTGGTGTTGCTAATGTTTGTTTTGTAGCTAAGAACATCAGTGAGAACTCATGGCTATGGCACAAGAGACTCAGTCACTTGAACTTCAAATATCTATCCAAGCTTGCCGGTTCAAATGTTGTTACCGGTCTGCCTCAAGTGTCTGCTGATCAAGCAAAGAAATGCAAGGCCTGCCAGCTTGGAAAACAACATAAGTCATCTTTCCGAAGCAAGCCCTGCATGTCAACTTCTAAGTGCCTCCAATTGCTACATATGGATCTATTTGGCCCCACATCTACAGCAAGTATCGGGGGAAGTAGATACACCTTGGTTGTAGTAGATGATTTCTCTAGATATACTTGGGTGGAAACTTTCAGTCACAAAGATGACACATATGCTGTTGCCACCAAGTTATTCAGACTACTACAAACTCAGAAAGAAAGCGATATCATCAGTATGAGATCAGACAACGGCACTGAATTCAAGAACAATGGTATTGCTCAGTACTGTGATGATCATGGTATAGACCACAACTTCTCAGCTGCCGGTACACCACAACAAAATGGTGTTGTTGAGAGGAAGAACAGAACTCTCATTGAAGCTGGTAAGACCATGATTGCCGAAGCCAGGCTGCCGAAGTACATTTGGGCTGAAGCAATCAATACAGCCTGCTTCACCCAGAACAGATCTCTAATCAACAAATTCCATAACAAGACTCCTTATGAACTCTGGAGAGGCAGAATTCCCAACATTGGATTCTTCAAAATATTCGGCTGCAAATGTTACGTGCTATACAATGGAAAAGAGCACAGAGGTAAATTTGATGAGAAAGCTGATGAAGGAATCTTTATTGGATACGCTAAACACAGTAAGGCCTTTCGAGTTTTCAATAAGAAACTTTTGAAAATTGTTGAATCTGTTCATGTAACCTTTGATGAATTTGATTTGTTAGAGTCTGACAAGGCTCCAAATAGTACTAATGTGTCTAGTGCTCATGAGACAGGTGAATCCAGTAATACTAATCCTGCAGATCAAGTACCAGCTGCTGATCCAGTCATTTCAGCCGAAGAATCCGCAGATGCTCCGTATTTTCCTTCATCAGCAGAACCAGTACCTGCTGATGAATTTCATAATCCGTTTGCCGATGCAAACTCTGCTGATCATCCTGAAGACAGATCAAGCCCTCAACCAATTTCTGTTATAAGACCTAATCCTCCAAGCTTTCATCCACCTCTCACTCAAAGTTCTTCTCCTACACCTTCTGCTGATCTTGATCCTCCTCTAGAATCCTTACAACAAGAATCAGTAAGACAAGATGTGCCGAGAGAAGTCAGAACAGTTCGTGATCATCCATTAGAAAATGTGATTGGTGATGTCTTTGGTCCCAGATTAACAAGGAACCTTAGTAGAGCATTTGCTGAAAGCCTTTTCTCATCTGCTATGGTCTCCGATATAGAACCAAAGAAGACTGAAGAAGCTCTTGCCGATCCTGGTTGGGTTGAAGCCATGCAAGAGGAACTGAATCAGTTTGAAAGATGCAAAGTATGGGAACTTGTGCCAAGACCAACTTCTCAGCAAGTTATTGGTACTAAGTGGGTTTACAGGAACAAATTGGATGAAGCTGGGAAAATCATTAGAAACAAAGCAAGGTTAGTTGCTAAATGCTACCGTCAAGAGGAAGGAATCGACTACGATGAGACATTTGCTCCTGTTGCAAGATTGGAAGCTATAAGACTTTTCTTAGCCTATGCTGCCTTCAAGGAATTCAAGCTATATCAAATGGACGTGAAAAGTGCCTTCCTGAATGGAGAACTCCAAGAACTAGTCTATGTTGAACAACCCCCAGGTTTTGAGGACTCCAAGAAGCCTGATCATGTCTACCGACTGAAGAAAGCTCTCTATGGCCTAAAGCAAGCTCCAAGAGCATGGTATGAAACCCTTTCTAAGTTCTTACTTAGCGATGGCTTAGGCTTCACTCGAGGTAAAATCGATACTACTTTATTTGTTGCCAAGCATAAGGGTCATTCATTGTTTGTTCAAATTTATGTCGATGATATTATTTTTGGTTCCACTAACGAATCACTTTGCAAGAGATTTGAGAAACTGATGCAGAGCAAGTTCGAGATGAGCATGATGGGTGAACTAACATATTTCCTTGGACTTCAAGTCAAACAAACCCATGAAGGAATATTCATCAGTCAAGCCAAGTATGCCAAAGAACTTATGAAGAAGTTTGGCTTTGACAATGCTCACTCTCAAAGCACACCGATGGGCACTAACATTCATTTAGATAAGGATGAGTCTGGTAAGAAAGTAGACATGACTGTCTACCGAGGTATGATCGGCTCACTCCTCTATCTTACCGCCAGTAGACCAGATATTATGTTTGTTGTTTGTGTTTGTGCCAGGTTTCAAGCTGACCCTAGGGAATCCCATTTGCAGGCTGTAAAACGTATTATTAAATATTTATGTGGCACTGCTAACCTTGGATTATGGTATGCAAGAGATTCATCTTTCAATCTTATAGGTTATTCAGATGCAGACTTTGCAGCTTGTAGGGTGACCAGAAAGAGTACAAGTGGAACTTGCCAATTTCTTGGTGATAGATTGGTGTCTTGGTCCTGTAAGAAGCAAGCATCAATTTCCACTTCCACTACTGAAGCTGAGTACATAGCTGCCGGCAGTTGCTGTTCACAGATTCTATGGATGAAGCAACAGCTGGTTGACTATGAAGTACCATCTCAAATTTGTCCCATCTATTGTGACAACCAATCAGCAATTTCAGTATCAAACAATCCGGTCATGCATTCCAAAACCAAGCACATAGACATCAAATACCACTTCCTGAAGGAACATGTTGAAAAAGGGAATGTTGTGCTGCTCAAAGTCCATACCGATTTCCAAAGAGCAGACATACTAACAAAGCCCTTGGATCAGAAAAGATTTGAATTCCTCAGAGGTGAATTAGGTATGATTGATTTTTATGGTTAAAATTGTGCTAACTTTGCTACTTGTGTTAGTCTGCCGATCAAATCAGCAGAGCATCAAATTATCTTGCCGACTACGAACATGCCGACAAAATCTTACCGATCGAAAATTTTGTCAAAATCATCTTGCCGATTCTATCTATATATCTTGCCGATTCAATATCTTGCCGATTCAATCATTTTGCCGATTCAAGCTATCTTGCCGATTAATGAAATCAAATCAGCACGTCTCTGCAAAAGTTAAGATTCCTGACACATGACGTAAGCAATCAAATCAAAGGTACATCGGTCACACCATCTCCCTGACACGTGTGTGTACCTTTCTTATCCAAAATCGTGTCAAGATGTATTCCATTTAATGCGATACATCAGCAGGTAAACAGGTCATCATCACTTCTATTTTATTTTTGACTAATTTACCCTTTCTCCCTCTTACTTTTAACTGTTCACCTTACCGATTTGTGTGCGCATTAATTTTTGCGTGCGCACGGTCTCCGAGACAATAGGTACAGTTATTTCTCTCCCTTGCCCTTTCATATTCTCTCTCTCCCCCATAACATATATAACGCCTTTCAAAATTCCATTAAGCTCTTTCTCCGCCATTTTTCTCTCTGCTCTCTATCTCTCCTCTTTCCAGATTACCAATTCATCGTTTTATTTGTTCATCTATTCATAATCTGGTAAGTGTTAATGTTTATTCTCTGCTCATTTCTAATCATCTATGGTTTGATTTGTCTTTATGTCTAACATTGAGAGTTGTTTGAGTAATTTTGCAGACAATGTCCGGCGAAAAAGATATCTACGGAGGCTATGTTGACTCCGACTACTTCAACGACGAAGCCGACGGGGTTTTCTTGAAGAATCTTCTTATTGGGTCCTTGCTTGATTCGTTCATCACCCATCAGGAGTTAGTTCAGTATTTGTGGATCTTGTCAAAGAATTCTTCACCAACTCTTCAGTTGTCTCGTGCTGATTCCTCCGTTATCGTCTCCATCAATTCTACTGTTTTGGGCGTGCAGATCTCTATTTCTCCCTCTTCTATCTCTGAAGTTTTTCCCAATCTTGGGAATGAAGGGTTGAGTGCTCTAGTTGATGAGCAGGAACTGGATAGGGCTTGGATTATCATGAGAGGTGCTGGCACAAGGCTTAGTGGCACTAATCATCTGAAGATTCACTATCCCCGAAGATACTATGCTTTGGCTGAGATAGTTGATAGATGTCTCATTTGCCGATCTGGATCCCACAGCAATATTACTGATGTGCAATTTGAAGCTATGGCCGCCATTGTTCTGCAGATTGAGTTCAACTGGTGTGCCTACATATTCAGGATTATCGCTACGGCTGCTGATAAGTGGGCTTCTGACAGATTGAAGAACAAGGCCAATCCTGGAAAAGGATGCCATTATCTGTTGATAAGTATGATTCTGAGGAGAAATGCCAATGTAGTGGCTGCCGATCGCTTTCCATCCAGCTTGCCTTTCAATAGGTTGAAGTTCTTTGATGCTAAGGATTGGAAAAGGATTTCAAAGAATGCTTCCAGTGCCGATGCCCCTTCTGTTGCTCCTGCACCTGTTGTTTCTAAAAGGAAGAAAAAGGCAAAGACCATTCCTTCAGTTGCTTCTCAATCAGCAGCAGTCTCTACTCCTCTGCTACTTCAACAGATAGGATTCTTGCCGATTCTACTCCTGGTGCTCCAAAGAAAAGGAAACTGATAAAGGTTGCCGATCAAGTGGTGACAAAGAAGGTGAAGCTTGCCGATGAAGTTCCTTCTTCCACTATTCCTCCTGCTGATCCCAGAGCTAAGCTAATTAGGTTTGCCCCTGCTCATCTTGCCGGTGCTTCCCTATCTACCGATCCTGCTGTCAAGGTTGAAATTCCTGATGAAGAATTCACTGATGACTTTGCCGATGGCAAAAGTATTGAGGATGTCATTGAGAAGCTCAAGTCTCAGACTCCTAGGAAATGCGCTCCAATCAGAAACCCAACCTTCCACACCTTCTACAAGAATCCTTGGTCCTTCACCAACAAGGTCTTGATCAAGAAATGGGTCTTTCTTTCCGATTGACCATCTGCCTCCTTTTATTCGTCGTCTTCTTCAGTTTCATGAAGAGATGAAAGACACTGTCACTCCCGAAATCCTGCTGATTATGTTGATCAAAGGAGTTTGGACAGACGGACTGATATGTGGAAAGAGAAGTTTGTACCTCTATCAAAGTTCAAGCAGTTGAAAGAGGCTGAACTAAAGCTCAATTTTGGTCGGTATTTTGAATTCCTACCACTTTCCTGGAACCAGATCTATCTCTTTCAAGACAGAATTAGACAAGATATGATGGTTCAGGATGTATGGATTATCTACGCCAGGACTTTCAATCAGCTCTCTCAATTCACAGAGTTTGATCCTTATCAGATAGGCAGAATGGAGAATAATGAAGATCTTCTGACCTACAATGATGACGAGGCTCCTGCTGACAGTCCTCTCAATGCTCACTTCTTCAGATCAGTCAGAAAGTCACTATGGACTTGATTGACAAATCCAATGAATTTCTGCTGAGCAAGATGCCGATCGCCTAGCTGCCGAAATCTTGCCGATCCATCTGCTCAAGCTCCTTCTCCCAGCAGCAAGACTTTATCTGATGCCGATGTTCATTCTGTCTGCCGATGATGTAGATGCTGCTGTTAATTCCTTATTGCCGATGATGGTTCAGATGATTCTGCCGATCGTGATTCTGCCTGATATGATGATGGTGCTGATTTGTTTGGTGATTTGGTTTGTGCTCACAAAGCTGCTGCTGACTCTCCTTCCACTTCACTTACAACAGATAGTGACAAAATGCCAATCAGAAACTGTCATGGCTAAAGCTTCCACTGCTGAAGTCTATGCAGAATCTGTACTTGAGGGTGATAGTAGTGTTGAAGGAAGGCATTCCGGTGATTCTATAGTGGAAATTTCATGTTGAGCAAACTTCAGACACTCAACCTCTGATGGGTCTATCTCTGCCGACCTTCCTGCTCCAGTTGAGACAACTATGGACACTCAACAGTTGGATGTATCTGTTTCAGGAGGAGAACTTGCTGAAAAAGTGACTCTGAGACAACTGCTGACACTCAGTTAATATCTGTCACCCCTGAAATTCAGATTGTTCCTCCTACTGGAATCAAGGAGGTTGTGGAGTTGGGAGGAGGTGCTGATGATAGTACTCCTAATATGGATGCTGACATTGCTGCTAGTTTACAGTTTGAAGAGATTCTTATACAACCTTTGTTTCAGCTTGCCGCCCGTTATCATCCCTCTCTTACCGCTCCTGCTGCTTCTCACATGCCGATGTAGATCATGCTGATGAAGCTGATCCTGTTGCTTGCTCGTACCGCCGATGTAAATCATGCCGATGAGATAGATCCTGCTGATTACATGGTGGTTGGAGAACAAGCCTTTGTTGATCCTGATGCTGTTGATACTTCTTCTCCACCACCCAGCTATGATTATTTTCTCAATGGGAAGGATATGATGTGCTCCAACTGGTACACTTCCAATGCATCTATCCCCTCCAACAAATTTGGACAGCCCTCTCTTCACTGTTCATCCAAGGTTATCCTTCAAGTATACCTTAGGCAAATGTCCACTCCCATTCGGCAAAGACCACCCTCATGTAACCAAGCATAAATTCTCTCCAGGAGGTTCTACCAGTGATAGTCCAATCTATCTTCCCTGGATTCTCAATGATGAT
>JAOWBW010000070.1:0-50708 GCA_026119855.1 Campanula takesimana
CCCCCAGTCCAGATTTTATTACAGATAAGGAGAGCCCCGATTAAATACCAGAAAAGGAGCTGGGGTGAGATCAAAATTCCGCAGACACCCCTAAGATCCGTTAAGATCCATTGAAGGGTCAAAAATAATTCCTAAATACCGATACTACACCTGCATATAAAAGGCCAACTCCCTTCCTCATCTCATTTTGCCACATCTCTCTCTCTCTCTCAAAACACACACACAACACTAAATCTCGACGTTCTCTCAAACCCAACCCTAAACTCACTGCCCTTTTCTTCTCCGGCCAAATCCTCCCACCGGAGACCTTTTCTCCGGCCATCCTCTCTCTCTTCGGGTCTCCCTCTTCAACAACCTCTCAAAGGCACGTCGTCACAACCACAAACAACGCCGTCGTAGTAACCGTGCGAACCTCAGATCTAAACCGGCGACCGGTGCGTTCAAGGTATCTCCGGTGACCGTCTCTATTATTCTCTCTCTACAGATCTGTTCCCTCTCTCTCAGACCCTTCCTCCATGCTCGGCGCACATGACGACGTTTCTCTTTCTTCGATCAGGCGCCTTCGTCTCCGATATGCGTAGATCCGTCGTCCTCGTCTCCGGTGCACAAGATTTTTGAAATCTCCAGATCGGCTCCGGCGAAATCAGGTTTGCTGATTTTGAAGAGTGATTGTAGGAATTTGATATTGTAGAGACTTTGTGTTTTTTGGATGTAGCATTTGTTATTGCACATTCCGAGTAATAATATGAGCTGAGATTTGTGCTTTTTTAATTGCTCTACTGTAGACCTAGTTGGCATTGTAATGTTCATAGCTATTGGTTTATAATTTGATATTGCAGGGATAATTTCATAATATTGCAAGCAATTATACATTCATTGGCAGACCTAGTTGGCATTATAATGTTCAGATTCATGTTCATGAGACTTTTCAGTTGTTCGAGCAAAAGTTTTATTAATGTTTATAAGACTTTTTGACTCTTATATGTTAATTATGTATCAGTTAGATGTAATATACTGTATGTGGTTGCATCGCATCGTTGATTATCATCAGTTATAAGAGTTTTGACTCTTATATGTTAATTATGTATATAAGACTTTTTGACTCTTATATGTTAATTATGTATCAGTTATAAGAGTTTTGACTGCTGTTTGACCAAGTTTGACCAATTTTTTTATTTTTTTTTTATAAAAAAAAGTATTTTTTGTAACTCTTATATGATAATTAAGTGTAAGTAATAAGAGTTTTGACTGCTGTTTGACCAAGTTTGAACATGTCAAATAAGATTTTTGTCTTATGAACAGTTTAATAAGACTTTAGTTTTATTAACACAAGTTCAAATGAAACATGTTTCAATGAGACTGAAAAAATGTCTTATAATACACATTAATCTATTGATAAGAGCAAAGTTTTATGAACAAGTTAATAAGACTGAAAAAATGTCTTATAATACACATTAATCTATTGATAAGAGCAAAGTCTTATGAACAAGTTTAATAAGACTTTAGTCTTATGAACAGGTTCATAAGACTTTTGACTCTTTTATGTTAATTATATGTTAGTTATAAGATTTTGACTGTTGTTTGACCAAATTTGACTTAAAAAAATTATTATTATTTTGTAAAAAATGAAAAAAGTAATTTTTGTAACTCTTATATGATAATTATGTGTAAGTAATAAGAGTTTGACTGCTGTTTGACCAAGTTTGACAAAAAAAATTATTATTATTTTTTTTAATGGAAAAAGTGAAATTTTGACTCTTATGTGTTAGTTATAAGAGTTTGACTGTTGTTTGACTAAGTTTGACCAAATTTGACTTAAAAATATTACTTTTTTGTAAAAAATGAAAAAAAAGTAATTTTTTGTAACTCTTATATGATAATTATGTGTAAGTAATAAGAGTTTGACTGCTGTTTGACCAAGTTTGACAAAAAAAAATATTATTTTTGTAAAAAAATGGAAAAAGTGAACATTTTTGACCCTTATGTGTTAGTTATAAGAGTTTGACTGCTGTTTGACCAACTTTGACCAAAAAATTTTGTTATTTTTTTTGTAAAAAAATGGAAAAAGTGAAATTTTTTTTCTCTTATGTGTTAGTTATAAGAGTTTGGCTGTTGTTTGACCAAATTTGACCAAAAAAAAATTATTATTTTTTTGTAAAAAAGTGAAAAAAATATTTTTGTAACTCTTATATGATAATTATGTGTTAGTTATAAGAGTTTGACTGCAGTTTGACCAACTTTGACCAAAAAAATTGTTATTTTTTTTTTGGTAAAAATGGAAAAAGTGATTTTTTTTTTACTCTTATGTGTTAGTTATAAGAGTTTGACTATCGTTTGACCAAGTTTGACCAATATTATTAATATTTTTTTCTAAAAAAATAAAAAAAAAAAAATTTACTCTTATATGTTAATTATGTGTTAGTTATAAGAGTTTGGCTTCGGTTTGACCGAGTTTGACCAAAACAATAATTTTTTTTTCTAAAAAAAATGAAAAAAATTAATTTTTTGACTCTTATATATAATTATGTGTAAGTTATAAGAGCTGACTAGGATTTGACCAAAAAAGTAAGGATGGGATGAGATATGAGTGCATTTTAGTCTTCTTGCATGTTTTTGCTGGTGAGGGATGGGAGGAGATATGAGGGCATTTTAGTCTTATTGCATCTTTTTGCTAGTGAGGGGTGTATGGGGAATTTTTCATCTGGATTTCCTTATTTGGGTTTGAATCTGGGCTTAGGGGCCCTAGAGTCCAAGCCCCATAAAGTTTTGGTAATTTAGCGATTTTTCATGAAAATGAGAATTAACTTTTTGAGGGAAAAAAAAAAAGAGATTATGGGACGGAGTATAATACAAGCAACGTCCAATCAAAGTTAATCACTTTTCTTTAAAAAGTTTACAAGTGATGACAGGTTTAATTAATTGCACTTTGAGCACCAAAACTTTATTTTTCTTCCCAAAAATGGGAAGGTATTAGAAACCCTAGAAACAAAGCAATGAATGAAGCACACCTCCAAACAATCCACACACAACATCATATTTACAGAATCAAATACAAGAATGAAAGCTACCTTCCTATAAGGTATTAGGAACCCTAGAAACGCAGCTATGAATGAAGCACACATTCATACTTTAGCCATCCAATTTCATTCACTTGTTGAAGGGCCTGCACCACCACCATCGCCAAAAGTCGCGACTGTTTCCGGTATAACGTACACATCCTTCATCCAATACAGATCAAACACTACATTAGTGATTTGTCCACTCCTCTTTCACAATCGAGGCTACCCATTCAGGGCAATCTCTTCCATTCATTGCCTCTCCCTGAGATTTACCTCCAATATGATCACCCCAAGGCTATACACACATCGGTCTTGGTATTAGCTTTCTTGAGCTTGGACAACTCCGCCCTAGTAGTTGTGATAACGTAAGAATTAGTTGCAGATGTCATTAGCCGTGAGAGACCATAATATCCAATCTTAGCATTTGTGCTCTCGTCGGTCTAACAAAACATTACTCGAAGTTAGGTTGCCATGGATAGAGTCTTCCTCAAAGTCTCGAATTTTTGAAATACCGATTAGTTTGCTAAGGTCGTTAATTTGAAGTGCTTCTATTAACGATTGTAAAGTCATTGCTTCTTAGAGAAGATTCCCACATTACCATTAACACCAGTGGGGGACAATGTCTTCTTGCGGATATTGTGGCTATCATAAGCGTCGACTTAACAGTTTTTTGGTTCATTCTATATTTTGAGTTGGTCTCCTGTAAAACGCGTTTTTCCTAGTGGATAGAAAAAATGTGTTTTTCAAAATCATCTGGAAACACTCACTGGACCTTCGTAACACAACAACTAGTTATCCTAAACATTGTCAATGGCTATCTATTAACACTTCTGTTACTCTAAAAAAAAATCTGAAAAAACCTTCTGGCTATCACTTTCAAAGGTTCTGGCTATCAATCTCATATCAAGAAGGCTTTATATTGATATCCAGAAGGCTTTATATTGATATCCAAGACCCTTCTGGCTAACTATCAATCTCATATCTAGAAGCATATATATTGATATCCAGAACCGCTGAAAAGTTCCGATTAATGACCCTTCTGGCTGGCTATCACTTTTAAAGGTTCTAGCTATCAATCTCATATCCAGAAGCCTACATATTGATATCCAAAACCGCTGAAAAGTTTTGATTATTTACAAAAATGACCCTTCTGGCTATCACTTTCGAAGATTCTGGCTATCAATCTCATATCCAGAAGCCTATATATTGATATCCATAACCGTTGAGAAGTTCCGATTATTTACAAAAATGTCACCTCGTTTTTTTAAAAAAAAAAAACGTTTTTCCTGGGAGTTAGGAAAAACGCGTTTTTCCCAAGATTTTGCGCTATATTTTTGTCTCGTTCATTTATTTTGGTTCATATAATATTCGTAATTGCTTTATATTCAAGAAATCTATTATCTATTGTTATAATTTTCTAACAATCAACAATACAATGAATGTGTTAGATAATTACTTAATAAACTATACTCCCTCCGTCCCATAACTATGTGGACAAATTTTTATTTTGGGCGTCTCATTGATAAGTTACACTTTCCTAAAATGGTAAAGAATCTTTACTATTCCTCCCACTCATTCTCTCTCCTACTTTACTTTTATACTCACAATACCAATCAACCTACTATTCCTTACCCCACTTTCTCTCTCATAGTTCACTTTTTACCCTCACAACAACTATCCACTACTATTCATCTTTTAATTCCCGTGCACAAGTCATTTTGTCCACATAGTTATGTGACTGATGGAGTATATGCATTAAAATGTTGATGACAGTTAATGATTTGGATTACATTTGCAATATTTTAATGTTATGTAGGTGACATTTGTAAAGTTAAATATATGCAGGTTACTTTGATGTTATTAAAATAGTAAGGGGGGCAATTTGCTATCCTTATAACCAAACACTCAGGATCCAGTCACAACGGGCTGCTAGAGTGGCGCCAGATAAGAAGCCACGTAGACAAGGGAACACATCGGCTCACGTTAGCAACAACCATAACAGAAATGGTTGCACAACACACAGTGCAGTGGGTGGAGAAACTGATGAGAACGGGCGGACATTTCGAAGAGAGCGCAAACGAATTCAGTTGTCTCTCTATAAATCTCTCTCTGCCTCAACCATCCTTCATTTCTTCTTTCAATTCCGAGCGATCTTCTCCGCCGTCGCCGTCGCCGTCGCCGTCGCATTGCAGAATGGAATCCGCCGCTGTCTTCCGCTCCTTCCAGTGTAATTTTTCTCTCAACATATCTATCTATCTATCTATCTATCTATCTATCTATCTGTAAATTTATACGATAATGCCTGAACGTTTTAAGCTCAGACGAGATTTTAGATTGTTTACTATATGATGCGATCGAAGTCTCTAGGATTTTTATTTTGTGGTTTTGTTTACTCGAAATCAAATCCTCCGTTGTCGCTTGCTTTGTATTTACAAGTCACTAGGAGATTATACGATCTGGATCGAAGTAGCTGTAGTATATTCCTGCTTATAAATGTATGTCTGTCGGGGTGAGTGCGTGTGTAATTTGATGGTTTATCTAGCGCATTTCCTAATTCTGATTTGCAATTAGTTAATTAGTGTCTGTTGTGTGCATAGATTATTTTATCACCGTCTCTTTTTCACATGAGTTGTATACAGGAGTGTGTTTTTCGAGCGCATTTCCTAATTCTGAATAATGTATATGCTTCTGATCTGTGCTTAGATGCTTCCATTAATCGCAATAACTTCAATATATATTGAATTGCCCATAATTTCACTATGAAATTGAAAGAAATAATAAGCTGAATGAATATATAGGAAGAAGTAAGAATTTCTGGTTCTTGATGGCATATGTTGGAATTTGTAAGAAATAGCCAAATTTAAAAGCCTGACATAGTGCTCAAATGCCTTTAAATCAACTCTGTTATTGTTGCACTCAGTGAGGCTACTTATTACGTGACTGCTTTATTTTATTCTGTGATCAGAATTAATAGTTCAAAATGTCTAATTGCCTAATGATGGCACATAGTATGTTGTTATCAGAGAATCCAGTGAACATCTGGAAAAATAGAGAGATAGAGAGAGTTTCTATCAAGTAAAAGTATTTATGTTGGTATGCTTTCTAATTATGACAGGTTCTCTTGGCACTGTTTCACACATGCGGTCTGCACTTGAGAGGCCTGGCATGTGTCGCATGCAGATTGCAGCCTGGCCTGCATCAAATAAATCCAACATCAGAGGCTTGACATTTGGTTCTGAGCTTGTTTCTTCTTCTTCAAAGAGAGCAGGAGCACTAGTGGCACATGTTAATACATCTGATACTGCTGTTATCTCCAAATCTGATGGTGAGTTATTTGTTTTTCCAGGTGAAGCTAGATATCTTTTGCAGAAGATTGCTTTAGAATTCCATATAGCATACAATATGATCAATCATTTCTGGTTTATAATTATCATGCTTTCAAATCAGTTTTTTTTTTTTTTTTATATTATGTTTCTTTCTGGACATTAATAAAGCAAAATTCTAGCAAATAGTTGGTATGTTGATGAATCCATCTGGATTAAAATTTCAAACTAAGTGAAGGTCCTAGTCACTCGTACTCCCTCTGACCAAGAATGAGTGCCCAGTTTCAAATAAATAAAAAATAAATTAAAATTTAATCTTCCAAAGGGAGTGTTTATTTTCTTGTGAAGTTACTAAATGCACATTTAGTCAACTATCATGTCATAGTTGCAAACTCGCCCTGATTTATTATGATCATTAAGGGTATTCATGTTTATTAGCTACTAAAAGTAGCAAACCTGCTGAAAATAAAAAGTAAAAATGAAACCTGATTTTGGATGAAGGAAGTACTTCGATTTTCCATCCAATGCATTTATGAATATAGGATCATAAAATGACTACTCAATCGACATATTTGTGTGGCCTATAATTTGATAGAGTGCTGATGATGTTCATTTCTACTTTTATTCCATCCACAGAGACTACTGCTCCTCGAGGTGCTACATTCCCTAGTGGGTTTGAGGTGAGTTCTTTGTCTAAATCTCTTTCCTACCTTCCTACTTATGTCTTGCTTAAATTTACATTAGCTAACCTCGTCGAGAAACTAAGAAAGCTAGTGAATTACCTTTCCATCTTCCTTCTACTCCTTCTGTCTATGATGCACCTACACTCTCCCAAGGCGCCTGTCTCAGTATCTGAGACCCAGATATCCGTGTGTCAGATTTGTGTCGTATATGCTCATAAAAGCATCAAATTAAATCTTTATCTTCTAAATCCTAGTGTTGGTGTTCGATACTCTAGGATTTGTGTCAGACATCCCTGGAGTATCAAATTGAAGCTTTTAATTGAGATTGAAGTCCCAAAGTCTGGGACTTATTGATTGCCAGGTAGTCTTCAGTCCAAAGATAACACATTGCAGATAAAAAAAGTGGAAAGCTATGCATATGGTCAGTGATTGCCCAAACTGTATAAACTTACAGTGCGAGGCTTTATAGCGTCTCCCTAATGTGCTGTCTCCTTTTTTTTCATTTCCACTTTTTCTTTTATTGTGATTTAAACTGTTTGGGGAGATATTGACTCGGTTTGCATCTCAAATTTTGATGAACATGAACTATCCTTGTTAGACTTTTAGCATAGAGGCAAATAGTCAGGACATATTTGTTCACTTCAGGTTAGGTTCATGACTTTGGTGGACCTTTCTTGTTCAAGAGTGATGCTGTCATCCCAAAAGTAATCAGCACCTTCTGTACACTAATACTTCTTTAGAGTGTAAAGTTGTTTTTTAATTGTGGAGGTCAATTTCTTTTCTTCTGACTTGCATTACAATTTCAGGCACTCGTCCTTGAAGTATGTGACGAGACAGAAATTGCTGAGCTTAAACTGAAGGTAATATCTTGTATGCCTGAAGATAAATTTGCTGTCTTAAGATTCATGTTTATTATTTGCTTGTTATTCCTCCTTTCCAAAAGAAGAGGGTCGCTTCCTTCTTTCTTTTACCCAAAAGGAGGGATGTTTCCCTCTGGATATGTTCTTTTAGCATGGATGAAATTTGTATTTGCCAAATATATTGCTTTATATTTTGTATGTGCCCCAAGGAGATACTCGGGAAAAAAAATACCACTTTAAAACAGAAGTTAAAAGAAGAAAATACTGTAATTTCTCGAGATGTGTTCATTTTCACTTGCATTAACCTTGAAACCTAGAGCTACATGGTCTTTTACCTGTATCTGATGATCATCGATTTTGCTTTCACAGGTTGGAGACTTTGAAATGCATCTCAAGCGGAACATTGGAGCGGCAGAAGCTCCTGCGCTTACTGCTGTATCTACAACACCACCACCTAGTGTTAGTGAACCAGTTGCTGAAGCAACCCCTGCTGCTCCACCATCCCCAACAAAATCTGCTTCTGAGAAAAGCAGTCCTTTCATACACGTGCCAGTGGAAAAGGCAAGAAAGATAGCAGCACTTGAGGCTTCGGGGACTAGTGGATATGTTCTAGTTGCATCTCCAACGGTATTTATTGCATGCCCTATTCTTTCACGTCATTTGCATGTATTTGTTTGTCCAAATTTGTCTTTAGACTATTTTTGGTCTTACCAGGTTGGGGCATTCCGAAAGAATAGGACAGTGAAAGGGAAGACTCTACCTCCTCTGTTGAAACAGGTAGAGTCTGCAAACTTTACTTTTCTGTGCAGTAATGTTTGAAAATACTGTAGCCCCCCACGCCCAACCAAACCCTCATTTGCTTTCTGGACCTTCTTAAACTGTGTCTTTTTCATTTTTCTAGGTACTTGCACCTGATATTTGATCACACTATCAGAAATCTCTGTTTAAATCTGGATACATACGAAGTAATAATGAGTATCTGTGGGCACTGGTTAGGATCTAAAATAGGACATATTTTACATCGAGTACTATCAAAAGTTCAACTTGAAAGGTTTTGAAACATTGGCGAATTTTCCCATCACAAACTCAAGAAGTTTTCATTTGGGCGGTTACACACTTACACTATGTCACAAGGGTGACATAGTGTGATGCACCAACCATGTCCAAACACGTCGGGTGATGGTGTGAGGACTGAGGTGTTCTAAATTCTAACTGCTCCCATTATTAGAGGGTTGTTTAGCTTTGATTGGATGTTACTTTCATGTATCTGAACACCACTGGGAATGTAATCCCACATCATAGACATAGGATCACGTGGTATGAAGACCACCACTACCAAATAATTTTCCTGCAAAACTCTTCCATAAAGGGAACCTTACCTATTCCCCAGCACACTTGCTAATATTTCTTAGCATTTCCCATTAATTTATTAGCTTGGCACAAGTATGCAGTATGATCAATTGAATGTCAAGCGTAGCACCTGGCATAAGGCTTCTTATTATTACCCCTTCCCCCCTCTCTCTAATGAAAAAATACAATTGGTCATTACATATTTGTTTGCAACTTTGCATTAGCTGTTATATATATATATATATATATATATATAGATGGAAATTGCTATGGTGCTTCCCCTACTACTGAGAGTTTTCTTGGTCTTTCTAAAAGTAACTTTGGCTTCTAGCTTTCCATTGGAGTTTTTGCATGGGTCCATATATCTATTAAAGCTTTGTTGTATAAACAGGGTGATATCGTCAAAGAGGGTCAAGTCATATGCTACCTGGATCAGTTTAGCAAAGAACTTCCTGTGCAGGTGAGCGTCTAGATATAGTGCTCAACCACTTTTGCTTCCAAGATAGACCTTGTTTTTAACCATTTTGCCCATTTCTCGTGAATATAATTATGCAGTCAGATGCAGCTGGGGAAGTCATTAAGATCCTTTTCGACGAGGGAGGTATGATGATTATTTTCTTTAGTTTATTACTCCATCCGTTCCCCATTAAGAGTCACGTTTGAAACTCAACTTTTTATTATTGTACATTTCCACCTTTATAATTTTTATAATTTATACTCATTAAAGTTATAGTTCTTTTTATATATTTTGCAAGAAAACTATCATATTTTGAACATGAAAGAAAAAACTTAAAAGAACATTAATTATAGCCTAATTATTTTAAGTTGACTCCATAAGTGAAAGCCTCAAAATGGAATTGTGGACTCTTAACTTGGAATGGAATGATTACTTTTCAAAGTAGACACTCCATCTATCCCTAAATGAATGCCCCTTTTTTGGTTTCAGAAACAAATTAAGTATGTCAACTTTTAATCTCTTTTACACGCACATGTACCTGAATATCCCTTAATGACGCATAAGATCACAAGTGCATAATAACTAATAGAACATGATACTTTATGAAGGTGGAACTTCATTAGAAAATGGACACTCCTTCATGGACAAAATAAGGACACTCATTCATAGATGGAGTGAGTAATAATTAAGTTTATATTGCTTACATTTCCCATTAAAATTGGACAATTACCCTCAGTTCCTTTGCTCATAGCTGAATGAACATTCACCTCTATAAATAAAAAATAAAAATCATGTTGTCCTTAATATACTAATTACCTTTATTATACTCCCTCCGTCCCATTTATATTGGCCACATTTGAATTTTTTGGTCAACCCAAGTGAACTTTGACCAAGCATTAAAGTCAATCTAATCATCCTAGAGAAATTTTGGAAAGTGTTAATGATAATTCACAAAATAATTTATCAATAACAATTTGGCCATGAGAAGGGGAGTGGTGAGATGGGCCCCTTCTAAAATTTCATTCGGATGATTAGATTGACATTAATATTTGGTCAAAGTTTAACTGTGTTGAACAAAAAAATTCAAACATGGCCAAAATAAATGGGACGGAGGGAGTATTTCTAGGGCAATATTCGAAAATCATGATTTCGTCATATTGGTGATAAATGCACAATGAAAACTCTTTGGATTTTTTATTTTCCAGACTCCTCATACTACTCTTTTGTAATTTACAGAAGCTGTTGGGTACGGAGATCCCCTTATTGCCGTGCACCCATCATTTCACAACATCAAATGAATTATGTCACCTGTTAGTAATAGTCTTGATTTCACTGTTGTTGGAGAGCCCTAAGGTTTGCAGTTTGCTTTCTCAAATCCTATCTGTTCTTTCCATTTATTGCTTTCTAGCATTGCCCGAATTTGGGGTCCCGATGATGTACATTGTTATTGCTTGTCTGTTATGTGGGGAATTGATTCAGAAACGGCTGATTGTGAATTAGGAATTTGAGAAGTGTGTAAGCTGTTTCAGCCATGATTTTGTAGATGGGTTGTAACATCATTAAAAAAAAAAAAAAAAAAAAAAAAAAAATGGACTTTGTGTGGACTGTGGATTTGATCACTAAAATATTTTTTGTTGCGTTTTAAAGACCGAACTTTTGTCTTGTTGCATGAGAGGTCACTCACGTCACGCTAAGGTCATTAATGTTTTGATGTTAAGTTGTCATGTGCATAATGCACATGATAATCCTTTTAAGGGTAAATTTGGAAAACTATCACATCCTTCTTCCCTAACCTTTTCCCTCCTCAAACACCCCATTTTCTCCATGATTTCTCCATCCTCTCCACCCTTGTTCATAATTTCATGTCGTCTCCCTCTTTTCCCCCAAATTTGATCTCTACTCCCTAATTTTTTGGTTACTCCACTAAAATCACAAAGAGATTAAATAGATTGTGGCAAACATGACAGTATTGACTTCACTTCGCCTATTCCCAAAAGTACCTTTTCCACCTTAAACCACACTTGATAATTTACGAATTTGGATTTTCTCTACGGTTGTTAGCTCCAGCGAAGCTTTACCAGACAGGTCCCGATTTTTCCATCTCGCCTTATTTTTGTGCTCGACTGATCAAATGTTATTGAGCTCGACAGAACTCACAAATTTTCATTTTGATTTCAGCCATACACAAAATAAATAGGATGATGTGACAAAGTTTGGGCCGTAAGTTGGGGGTGGAGCAAATAATGAGGGGAGCAGTCCCAGCCCAGGTCCACAATTTACCCCTATCTTCACTCATTCAGTATTGACTTCACTTCACCTACACCCAAAGGCCCGCCAGAGGCATCCTTTTCAACTTTAAACCACACGGTCCTTTTTCGTCCATCCGGGAAATAATTGTCCCCTCTCTTTCTCTCCGCTTTTGATTATTATATCTCCATCCCTTTTATTAGCGGTGAGAGAACTTTTGTGTACCACTAGTGATTTAATGGTTATGCATCATGTGATGATGCCAAACCTAATAACTTATAACCGTTGAATCACATGTGATACACCAAAATGGTACAAATGATCTCGCCTCGTTTTTATAAGTTTTTGTTGACCCACATAGGAATAAGTTTGATGGGAACTCTACCCGTAATAACGAACTTGCAAAATGGATTTATTTATCATAAATAGATTCATCGTTCTGCTGGTGTATTGATATAACTGGACGAAATATTCTGACACATTCTTTGAATTCTTCCATCTTTTTATTAATTTCATCTGTTTATTCATTCAATTCATAGTACTAGATGAGATCTAAAGAACGTCTTTATTTATCAGAATATTTTTTATCATTTTCTATCATATAAGAAGGGTTGGGTAATTATCCATTATACCCATTAACCATACTCTATCCATTATACCCATTTACCATACTCCTCTTCTGTCTTCAAATCTTGGCTACGTCTCTAGAATCCTTTGTCCCGGAATAAATGTCCTACTTCCCCTGTCCCGGAATAAATGTATTAGTTTTTCATTCTCGTTTGTCCAAAATAAATGTCATCTTACCAAAAATAGAAAATAGAATATGAAGTTTGGTGATCTTCCTATGCTACCCATTCTAATGGCACAAGCATTGCAATGTCATAGGAGGTGTCATTCTACCCATATGAATAGATTGGGGAAATCAACGAAACGTAACTAAAAGCTTAAAAACATTGATTTGTCAAGTATGGCATTTAATCTGGGACAGACGGAGTATTTGATTAGGCACTGATAAATAAGATCAAGTGCAGATCACATATAGGGCTCATGGAACAACAGAGAGAGAGAGAGAGAGAGAGAGAGAGAGAGTTATCGTCTCCATAACAGTAAAAGTTCATATGCATTAAACGAGGACACCAGCCATGGGCTAATACTTTTCCAAGTCGATAACAGAAGTTAATAACCACCAAAAGCCTAAGTTCATATATATAGGTAAGGAAGCATAAGAGGTAAGCAGTTTCCATTTCGGTCCATCTACTCAGTTAGTTACTATTAATGGGGATAACTATGGACATGGCATTTACAGATATTTAACATTAGGGCATGACCTTCCATTCCGAGGCTCAGAGAACCATGGCGGAAAGGAAACATCTTTTCCCGACTGCTTTGAGGTTTGTCACCTCCCAGCCACAACCTTCTCTGTAGCATTCAACCTGCCAAAAATATTGGCGAAATTGTTTAAACATCAGTTGCAAAAGGGAAAATATTGGGGTTGGGGGAGGGGGGGGGGGAGGAGTTTAAGAGGATGAAGATTGAGGGGAAATTTAGAAAGGGTCACAACGTTAAGTTTCTTGACTGGAGAAGAAACAAAAGTTGACCAAGTGCTAGACGAGTGCAAGAAACTCCCTACGCTAAAAAAGAGTAATACTAGGGGCACAAAATCTTGCTCACAAAACCATAGATGACATTCACTGATTGAATGTTTAAAATGTGGGGCCCAAGTGTTGAATGATTTGAACACCAATCATTGATTGCCCAACCAGAATTTTTTGAGCATTTTCTTCCCTTGATCCGCTTCAAAATGATACTTGACCCCACCATGATGTTTGTGATGTTGCTAGATTAAGGGAATTCTTAGGGTACCTAGGGAGTTGCAGTTGGCAGTTCTAACCGATTTGAAATGTCAGGAAAAATAGTCGTACTCGTTTATAAAGTGTCAGCACTTTCCGTGTTTCCAATGCGGATATGGAATGCCCTCGGGTGGAAAAACATTTTTCACGCTATGTGGATACCGCTAAAGCAAATGCCTTTTGGTTATTTATAATGTTTTTTCAAATTTTCTTTTACTCCCTCCGTCCCAAAATGATCTTCTCATTTGCCATTTTTCATTGTCCCAAAAAGTTGTTCTCATTTCTATAATTTAATTAGGCTTAAATGTCCATAAACACAACATGGCTATTGAAGCAAGTGTTCATATCCTTAAAAAGTTTGAATAGTCAAATGTGAAGATCATTTTGGGACGGAGGGAGTATTAATTAATGACTTGATCTATAGCATGAGTGACACGTGACATATTATTAAACGTTTCCATTATAACGTACCGTTTCCGAAATATCTGAGCTGGTATTCATCCCACCAACAACGTATATTTTTTCTCCCATCACAAAAGCACCACAATTTGCCCTGGAATCATTCATGGGCTCACAAGCCATCCATGATCCAACACGAGGATCGAAAACTTCAACAGTTGGCACCATGTTACCTCCATTGTATCCACCTAGAGCATACCTGCAAAGAGATAATAAAGATGGTCTTTAGTTAAACAACTGTGCGTGACATTGTATGCTAGAGAAACGAGTATGTTCCATTTTGGGCTGTCCAAACAGTTCAATGTTGTCGAAGTTAAGGTACTAGGTTAACAATGCAAAGTGGCCTTGCAACCAAACCCTTTCCATACCAGATTTGGGGCATGTGCAGCCCGAGTGTCCGACTGCACATCATTTAGATTTCGATATAATCATCTTATTATAAAATGTAACTCATGTAATAAAAAATGTAAAAATGTAACACATGTATCATAGGATGTAACTCATGTTCCTATAAAAGGTAACTCGCCTGCTACAAAAATCCGAATGCACTGCACTGGCCTTGGATCCTTACCAAACCCCCTAAAAGGCATCCATGAGGCCACTATAGCAATTAAATGGACAAGGTTTTCCTTGTAAATAATTATTCAACGATATAAAACCATTTGAGTGAGTCACATTACCAAGGAAATCGAGAATGTATTTTTTTCACTATGCTTAGGACATTCATGGGTATCCCATTTCAATAAAAGAGGTAGAAATAAACTTACAGTTTTTCATTCAGCGCAACTAAAGAATGGCACCCCCTACAAGTGCTCATACTCCCAAGTCCAGTCCATGCATGCTCGCGAGGATCAAACCTCTCAACAGATCTGAAAAAGGTAAAGAAAATTAAGTGGATGATGGCTGTACATTTAAACGCTCGCGAGGAATAATATTCTCAGCTTTTTAGAAAGTCAAATAGACAACTATTTGATACTTCATCAAAATGTATGAACAAATAAGAAGAACAATACTCCCTCCATACCAAAAGGTTGTCCCACTTTCCTTTTTTTTCCCAAAAAAGATAATCCTATTTCTTAAAAAGGAAACGATTTTAGTGCAACTTCAAGAGGGTACACAAGCAAGTAAAGCATCATGCACAATAAGTTTGATTTGTCAGACGGTACTATCAATATTGGGACAGAGGGACTAATATCTTACTTGAGGTAAATGCCGCCATCATATCCACCAGCAACATAGAGTGCACCGTTAAGTTCTGCTGCTGCGGAAGAAAACCGCTGAAAGTATTTGATGAAGGATGAAAACTTTAGCATAGGGGTGGATTGGTTGGTATACCAATTGTATTTTGCTTGTACCGTGTACCAACCAAGTATGATTTGGTACTCAAAAATATGTACCAGTACCAACCACAAAAATCGGTATACCAAGTTTATTGGTACGGTTGGTACGGTTGGTACTCGATATATACAAAGTGTAAATAGAGACAAAAATAAAAATTGCATTTGTTTTTTTTTTGTTTTTTTTGTTAGACTTTCTTGTCTAGTATATAAATAAAACATAATAACATAAAAATAAATCTCAAATACAAATTATAAAATCTTGAAACTAAAGAAAAGTAGAACAATTGAAGTCTTGAAAAATAAACAATACAGTAAGTCAGTATCTATACGTAATATACTAATCGACACCACGACTCTAAAACCAAAAGATCACAATAATAAGGGAGCTTTGATTTTTTTTCTAGATCGTAATAAAGTAACTTAGGATTGGTAAAAGAAAACTAACATTTGATACTCCATCCGTCTCAAAATACTTGTAGTTTTAGGAACACACGTATTGAAAAAAAACAATTAATATATATCAAATAGACCAAAATACCTTTTGAATATTTCAATTACCTAAACAATTAGAGGGAGTATTATATATATATATATATATATATATATACATATATATATATGTACATAGGTACATATATATGTACATAGGTACATATATATGTACATAGGTACATATGTATGTACATATATGTATGTACATATATATATATGTATGTATGTACATATATATGTATATATATATATATATATATATATATATATGTGTGTGTGTGTGTGTGTGTGTGTGTGTGTGTGTAAAGTTGGTACTTGGTATACCAACCAAAGTCAATATTGTATACCGTGTACCAACCAATTAGACAAAACTGGTACGGTACTACCTACCAAAAGTTTCGGTATACCGACTTCTTTATACCAATTATAATTGGTACGGTTTGGTTGGTACGGACGACTGGACGAGTACAATTTGCCACCCCTACTTTAGCATATGGAAAATAGAAGGTTAACACTAATCTGTAAATGTTTCTAAGTACCTTATGTTGCATTGACGGAGTGGAAAGCCATCTTCCAACATTCAGGTCAAGCATTTCGACCTCAGAAAAGCACTCTAGTCCATTTCCTCCACCAAATGCAAAAATTTTGTCACCAAGGGAAGCCGCTGCTAAACTTCCTTTCCTCTGATTTAAGGAAGGTCGAGTAGCCCACTTGTTACTTTTCAGGTTATATGATTCAACTAACAAAATGCAGTCATAACGTTAGCCATTTGTGGAAAGTGATAGAGAATGTGTATGAAAGCATAAACATGGAAGGCAGCTAATACCTGTGTCGTGCCATATACCACCATCAGCACCGCCCAAAAGGTAAAGCTCACCATTCAACTTCGCTGCTGAAAAATATGACCTTGAGAAAGTCAACGTGCTCAATGATTTCATTGTATCAAGGGAAGGACAATATGAGTCCAAAGACAATAACCATGAAGAGCCATCATATCCCCCTACTATAAGTACAGAGTCATCTATTTGTGGCTGAGGTTTGCTCAATTTGTCATGAACTTGAGCATGCTCTGTGGGCAAGTATGAACCACGTTGTAACTTGTTACACCTGATTTTCAATTGCTGGATTTCAAGATCTGATTCCACCTGAATAGCCATTTAAGACAACATTTAAAACTGACTTGAAGTGATAAACTGAAATTAGAAAGGGGGGGGGGAGGAATATGGCAAATAAGTCCACTCTCATGCTCTAACTGTGACCTCTACATATATCAGAGGACAATAACCAGAAGCCAAAAACACTTAGAAAAGTTTAATAACATAAGAACATTATAAATTGGTTTATTCCCATAGCTTACGAAGACAACAGTAGCAGGTTAAAATAATAATCACAGACGGAACCATGAGGAGAACCTATTCATCCTGAACATTTACATTTTACTGTCTTTCCAAACCAACTCCATGTGAAACCAGTAATTGAAGGACTGGTTCAAAGTTCAGCATCTTCAAACCCATGGTCATAGCAGTAATAATAGTCAGTCAGCCACACAAAACAGGCATTGACTGGAACACTTTAACAAAGGACGAAGTCTCGAGTAAGATGAACACGCAGAGTTATGTTAACTTTTCAGGAAATCTTGAAACAGAGCAAGACAAAGTTCAAATACAAATAACACAGATATTACCAGCTGTTGCTCCAGTGAAGTGACTTTCTTAGCTTCTTTCAGCTGAGATTCCTTTAGTCCATCAACTTCTCGCATTAACTTCAAGAAAAAGACCACAAATATTAAGAAACATAGAAGGTGGCCGGAAGAAATGAAAATGAATAACCTGCAGACATATTCTTTATTTACCTTAATTACCAATGATTCGAGATCAGAAGACATCCTTTGGGGAACCATCTCGGCTAAGGGAGAACATTTCTCCTCAAAACGCACCCCAGCAGTTGATAAAGGATGGGAAGTGTCTATCTGGTGGTTCTTTTCTGAAGTAGTCTCATTTGTCTTGGTAGAGCTGTCTGCTAAATCAACTTCATGGTAGGGGGATTCTGTTAAATCAAGATCGTCAAGAGAAACTTCTGAAGACTGAGTTTGTCCATCTAAATGAGATGAGAAAGAGGAAGAACCCCAAATGTTCTCTTGAAGATGGTCACTCATGTTCGCGTATGGTTGATCTGGTTCCATGTCGACACATTCTTTACCATAGTTTCTTGCAACCACCTCATCCCCCTGATCTTCCAAGCTATGGCAGCTCTCCCAGTCTGTCCAAGCTGAATCACTGGTCCACTCCATACTAGACACAGCATGTTGAATCCTTACCTTGTCATCATTTTTGTTTCTTTGGAAGCAGCTGGAGGTTTAAATAGACCACTCCAGTTCATAATATGATTCGGACGACCAAAACTAGCTTCTGGAGCTAATTCCACATTTCTGTCACCTGTATGTTGAAGCTTAGCATTACAGACAACGGAGGCGTATGAGAGCTGACCGTTAGCTTTCAGGTTTCCTGTACCTGCAATAATTCCTGTTGAAGCTTCCAGAAGATTGGTCTCTTTAGATAAGGAGGAATCATGCCATGCACTCTGTTGCATGTCGACCTGATCTTGTTCCATGTTTGAAATATCATCACCTGACTGTTTTCTATCAGGTGCGGGCAAAGAAATAAATAGAGTGTTCCACTTTGCTGTATTACGTGAGGAAGACAAAGTGGCACTGCCTGAAGAAGGTGAAAATAAGGATATCAAATGGTTCGTTTGATCCCGATCCAACTCAAACCAAAATAGCCTATTCTCAAAGTAGTTGCTAGCAATGATTGGTCCGAATTGCTCCTCAGAGAGTGGCTCGCATTGCCTCCGAACACGAATTTGAACCTTTATATGTAAAGCACAAGTGAGTTGAATTCCAACAATGTAATAAACCAATCTGGAGCTTACCACTATATATATTATATGGTCGCGCTCCTGTGAGAACCATTTTAAATGAGAAGCGTGAGAACCAATCATAACCGTTTGATTAAATACAAAATCAAGGGTCCATATTATAGATACATTGGATACACTTGGATACAGTAGCTAATTTTCAAAAATACAATTGGATACATTAGTTTTTAACCTACTGTATCCAAGTGCAACACTTGGATACAGTACTTGTTTTTTCAAAAATACAATTGGATACATTAGTTTTAACCTACTGTATCCAAGTGCAACACTTGGATACAGTACTTGTTTAGCTACTGTATCCAAGTGCAATATCAAAATTTATGTATTCTATCCAAGTGTGTATCCAATGTATCTATAATCTAGACCCTTGATTTTGTATTTAATCAAACGGTTATGATTGGTTCTCACGCAATTGTGGTTCTCATTTGAGCACCTACATACTCCCTCCGTTTCATGTGAATTGAGACTTATTTCCCTTTTCGTCCGTTTCACCTCAATTGAGACTGCCCAAAATGGCAAACTTTTTAATATTTTGTATTCACCCAACCCCACCCATTTAACCCACTAATTCTCTCTCTCCATTTTCCACCACTCATTTTATCCAACCAACACTACTATTTACCGCACTCATTCTCTCTCTTCATTTTCCACCACACATTCACTATTTTCTCTTAATTATTGTGCCCATTTTTTTGGTCTCAATTCACATGAAACGGAGGGAGTATATATATATATATATGTATATATATATATATAATCTTGATTATGAGTTTTTATGATTCAATCCAACACCCATAAAATAGAACTACAAAGTTCACAAAGAAAGGTCTCATAAAAACCATGAGACAACATTAATTCCATTTTACTCCACTTTATTTGTGAAAGGGAAAACTCTGTTTTTGTCCGTCGTACTTTGGAGCGTGTTTCACTTTTACCATTGAACTTTATTTTTTTTTCATTTTTACCATTATACTAGATAAAATGGTGTCATTTTATTTCTAAAATTTAAAGTCGTTATCTTTATTAACAGAACAATTATTAAAAACTAACACTCATTACATATTTAACGGGAAAAAAAAACGAATTTGGTGCCATAAATTAAGAAAATTGCTGATGTGGACATTTGAAAGGTAAGAGTGCAAAATGTTAAACAAAATAGGTTTAAAATCTTTTTCCAAAATATAAAGGGGTTAAAACAATTCATCACCTAACTTAAACCCAGATCTAGATGTGGAAATTAGAATCTCTCCCACAAGGATGGAAGTAATTTTCTAAAGGTGGTGGTGATGGCAGTAGTGGAGTAATGGTGGTGGATAGTGGTGGTGATTGTGGTAGTGGGGTGATGGTTGTGGGCGGTGGTGGCAATAGCAATCGGGTGGTGGTTGATCACTAATGCTTGGGGTAAGGATGAATTTAACTAAGTTCTTACAGTTTGGCCAAATTTTGTTATTTTATTTTTTTAAATATGGAACGGGAGTTAGTTTTTATAATTTTTCCGTTTGGGTATAAAATGACACCATTTTCTGATACGATGGTAAATATGAAGAAAAAAAATGATGGTAAAAGTGTAACACACTTCAAAGTACAATGGATAAAAACGGAGTTTTCCCTTTGTGAAAAGTCAAAGAAGACATGCCTTGTTAATGTTAATGAAATTCTACAATTTGACCCATTCAACTTGGTGTGGCTCCTAGAGTGTCCGAAAATGTCAAAAATGTGTCTTGAGGTGTCCCACAATGTCCGAGCGTGTCAGGTGTTATAGAGTGTCAGACACATGACACACAGAACGGAGAGGTGTCGATGCTTCCTAACCACAAGCAAAATAGCTACTACAGTATATGATTTGTATACCTGTGCGGGATATGGCGTAAGTTCAGTACCATTGGTTGTCCATGCGTATGGGTTGATGTTTAGTTGTCCGGGACCCACCGCCTCATATATACCGTAAAGCTTCCTTTCACTATAGTTGAAAAGAAAGAGCACTAAACCAGGCGTGATGTTCTTGACATATGAAAAATGTGGAGCTGGTAAACCTATTTGACAATATGGGAAACATGTTAACATGCTTTGAAATCAAAAGTGCATAAAGTTGAACATATTTGGTCAACAACACCAAGCACATGCACATGCACACAGACACATGATAGAGATACACCAAATCCTACTCAATCTTACATTATCTTTATTATATTCTCCCTCCGTCCCAGACAAAGTGAGACTTTTGGTCAACTTGATTGCACTTTGACAATTAATTTGAAGAATAAATAATGATCATAATGAAAATTTAAAAATTGTTATTGTATCATGATTCATAATATTTTCAATAACAATTTTCAGATATTAAATATGATAATTATTTTTTATTTAAATTATTAGTCAAAGTGTAATCAGGTTTGACTAAAAATCTCACTTTGTCTGGGACAGAGGGAGTATTTTGTTTCCTTATTTCTATTTTGTAAATCCTTATGATTGTGAATCCTCTCTATATTTGTAATTAGCCCATTCCTTAATTAGTGTCGTCTAAGTTGTAAATATATTCATACAATGTCAATAATAAAATCAAGTCTTCCAATATAAATCTTCTTATTCTTATATGGAATCTAGAGCATAAAAGATCAAAAAAAAAAAAAAAAAGATCTCTCATGTCTCTCGGCTTCCCTCTCCATGGCCACCATCGATCTCTCTCTTCTCCACAATAATAACAAGTCTCTCGGCATCTACGAATTACGAATAGCACCACTCCTCTCCTCTCGCTAACTTTGTCACCCTCAACTCCACTATCGACGGGCATCATCGGCTTAGTCATTCGTCGTATTCTATTTTGTGACACCTTAGAAATAGCTTTACTTTACAAATACCTATGTTCGTCTATTCTGATTGTAATTCTCGTGATTGGTATAAATGTCACAAATTACCTTACTAAAAATTATATTCAATGTGATGGACCCCTTAATGTTCTTTATAGTGATGTGTAGATTTCCATCGTCTCCTTCTATGATGTCTACAAATAATACATTATTTTTGTTGATCACTTCTCCAAATATATATAGTTCTACCCTCTTAAACACAAAAATGACGCAACTACTATCTTCTCTCGCTTCAAGCTCTCGTTCAAAATATTTTCGATCGCCCAATTCTCACCATCTTTAGTGACAATGGTGGTGAGTAAATTGGGCTCCGTCCCCTTCTTGAATCACAAGGCATCTCCCATCTCACTTCTCCCCCTCATAGACCCGAACATAATGGTTATTCGGAACGTCACAGTCGTATTGTCTAGACCAGTATGTCCCTGCTTACTCTTCCATGCCTCAAAATTTATAGCCACTCACTACCACCACTCCTACACTCAATCAACCGCATGCCTACTCCTACACTCAATCAACCGCAAGCCTACTCCTACACTCATTCTCCGGACTTTCTTCTTCATCCTTCACAACCATCCCCTCAACTACTCCAAACTCGGCAGCTTTGGTTGTGTTTGCTATCACTGGCTTCGTCCTTATACATCTCACAAACTCGAACCCCGCTCCTCTCATGTATCTTTGTTGGTTACTCGGCCACACAAAATGCATACTGGTGTCTTAATCCCTCATCCCTCAAAAACTACTCACCTCGTCATGTTAAATCCCCTGAGCTGAGCATGAATTTCCTTTTGCCGCTTCTCCTCCCAGTCCCGAACCAACCAACATAAATGACTGGTGCACATAAACGACCGGTGCACCCTCTGCCTTCCTCCCGTCTTAGGTATTCCGCATCCCACCCCTCTACTCCATTACCTCCCTCTTCCACTTCCCTTTCGGACTCATCTGCGCGTATAGTTCCTCTTATCCTCTTCCACCCCCCTTTCGGACTCATCTGCCCGTATAGTTCCCTCCAATCTGCCTCTTCCCCCTCCATCTCCACATCCATCTCGGCCGGTCACTCGTCTCCGAAACAATAATCACAAACCTCTCACCAAAATGAATCTTCACATCAGTCTTCCCTCTCGTACTTCCTCGTCGTCGAAATCCTTCCTTACCCCGATATCCGTCTAAGCCAATAAAAATACATTATTGACCTTCTAACCCGTGCCCACATGTCCGAAGCACAACATGTACCTACAGCCATGACTTCACACCCTTCCCTCTCTCTCCACACTAGTGCCTCCCTCCCTAACCCTACTGAATATCTGACTCTTGTGGGTGGTCTTTAATATTTGTCCTCAACTTGATTTTTCTTTTACTGTCAACATGTTATATAAATATATGCATCGCCCACTGATGCACATTGGCTGCTCTGATACGAGTACTTTGTAACCTTGCTACATTGTTGGAACAGTCAACGATGGATTGCTTCATCGTTTAGAGCACCCCCACCACTCTTCATGCCTTCACCGACGCTGACTGGGTTGGTGAGAAGGATGACTATATTTCCACCTATAGCTACCTCATCTACTTGCGCAAAATCCTATCTTATGGAGCTTTCGCAAACAACGTGCCCTTGCTCGCTTCTCCACTGAAGCCGAGTACCGAGTAGTTGCTGCCACTACAGGCGAGGTTCTTTGTGTTCAGAATTTACTTAATGAACTTGGGTTCACCTTATGGCTGCTCCTGCTATCGATTGTGATAACATGAGTTCATAAACGTTGCTGCAAACCCAAAGTTCTACTCCCGCATGAAACATCTCGATCTTTATTACAACTTCGTCCACGAACATGTTCAGTGCCAGAGGTACTCACATCCCCGGCAATGATAAGCTAGCGGACGTTCTCACCAAACCATTACTCCACATACGGTTTCATGAACTCATCTCCAAGATTGGTCTCATTGACCGACACCAAATACTAATCAATCTTGGATTATATTTATTATATATTTTGTTTCATTAGTTCTATTTTGTAAAACCTTTCTAGCATTACATATCATATTTATATTTGTAATTATATCATTCCTTAATTTGGCTTCTAGGTTGTATATACTACCTCCGTCCCATAACAAACTTCCCATAAAATGTTAGGAACGAGAATTAAGGAAAAGTATGTGGTGTGACATGTGAGTGGGAAGGAGAGAGAAAGTGGGGTAGGGAATAGTAAGTGGATAGATGTTGTGAGTGGGAAGGAGAGAGAAAGTGGAGGGAATCTTTTCCTTTTTGGTAAGTGGGAGTTTCCGATGAGACGCCCAAAATGGCAAAATGAGAAGTTTGTTATGAGACGGACGGAGTATATTCGTACAATGCCAATAATAAGATCAAGTCTTCCACAATTCTTATTCTTATTCTTATAGCAGCAACCAGAAGAAATAACAACTAACCAAATAACTGCTTGAAAAGGCATTCCTTGATTGTGCTATGCTTGCATCCAAAAATTACAGCAGCAAGGTCGTTCTTTCTCATGTTCCTGGCAGGCGCACTACAGTTTACCGACCAGGAAGTTGCAGATTTTTCCTTGAGAGGGATGGTGGTCGTCTTTCTTCCTGCTCCCATTCTGTTATAAAAATAACATAACCATTAACATTCACGACTGGAGTACAAACAGAAGCTACAAAGAGTTCGGAGTTACCTAAACTATCGTCTATATACTCCCTACCTCATTTCAGCTAAACACAGAAAACATGAACTCACAAAAAAAGGAATGCTAAATGTCAGTTTTCATAGATAAGCTTCTGAATGGGTAGAGATAAACATCTGCTGCAAATTCAAGAAGGGATAGGTAAATTTGAGTAGAAATCAGAAATGGAAAAAACATACACACACATAGAAACAAACCAAGCGCCTACACTCACCTCTACACTAACAAATCAAATCAAGTTAAACCAAATACATTTTAGACTTGCAGGAAAGGAAGTACTGCGTACTTAAAAAGTTGTGAAATAAGAAGTTGAATCATTCATCTAAGAAGTTCGGAAAATAAATATAAAGAGCATAAAGACGCTTCCAATTCAGTTACTTAACAAATACATAAGATTCCAAAGAAGAAGAAACAAATGATTTTATCTTGTGTAATTTCAATTAGAAACAAATACAGATCTTGATCCCATCAAGGAAGCATCATCGTCAAAGTAGGACAAGATCAAATTAGCATCTCAATACCCCACACACACACACACACACACACGAAGACCTAAGATATGAGAAAATTCATGCTAGAAACTATTATCGGTAATTATATTGACACTTGAGTAGTTATAGATTATTAAATTAAATAAGTTTGCTACTTCACTACTTCAGACAAAGCAAACAAAAACAGACAACAAATTCTGATAAGTGTAATTCTGAAGCTCCGAGTCCAACTTCCCAATACACAGGTAATAAAAAGACCTAAGACTGATCTTCAGAAATAAAAGTGACTTCCAGAATGAAAAACAAAAATAACTTACTCCCTCCGTCCCAAAATACTTGTAGTTGTAGAATTTTCACACATATTAAGAAAATCAATCAATGCATTCCTAATGGACTAAATTACCCTTGGAACATTTCAAGTACCAAGTCAATTAAATGCTTTTACAATGACAACCACAATCACAATATAGTTGACAAACAATGCCAAAGATGTCTAGATAATAGCAAAACTACAAATATTTTGGGACAAACTTCAACCCCTTAAACTACAAATATTTTGGGACGGAGGGAGTATTAAAGATTAATCTGGAACACTCGCCAAAGAGATAAGATCTAGTCACCTACTGGGTTAGGCTCCACAAAATAAACAGACATCAGTTCCTTCATGCATGCATATAGATCATCACACAGTGCATATTGAGACATTACAATACACTTCAAAGAATCATTTTCATATTATGAACTGAAATTAAAGCAACCCTCAACCGCAGAAACATTACATATGCACACAACATGATCCAAATGAAGCACAGTGGCAATATATATGGATGCAGAGCAACCACTCATCTGTAATCAGACACTAGAACTTATTAAGACAAAACATATACTAAGTTCTAGGTACTTATTTAACTTGCTTGCAAAATATAGGTACAAAATTCTTATTATCACGCGCTCAACATAATTACAGGAAACATTTTTCAGCAATAATAAGTAACCATTGTGTTAAAGCTAGACAGAAGTAAAACAAACAGAAGAAGAAATAGAACAGAACTTCACCTTTTCGACAAGTGAACCATTAAATAACGAAAATCTACCAAATCCTCAACACTCTTTTCATGAAAACATAAACTCGCTCTGTCCCTAACGAAGAGGGGAATTTTGTGTTTTTTGGTCAATGTGACCAAATATCGCATACTCCCTCTGTCCCATAGTTAGTGATACCAAATGGGAGTGCACGGGGATTAAGAAAATATGTTGGAAAAGTAAGTATTGTGAGTGGGTAGAGAGAAAAGTGAACATTTTGGGTAAGTAGCAATAAGTATGGGACGCCCAAAATGGAAATAAGTAGCGATAAGTATGGGGACGGAGGGAGTAGATAATTAACATGCTTTTGTGTAATTAGAAAAATTAAGACTGGTTACCCCTAAAAACATTAAAAGTACTATAATCTATGTGTTCTTTAACTTCTGAAAAAGAGCAGCCAAATCTTGTCAACTATCAATCAAAGAATTGGTCAAATGACAAGAAAAATGAAAGAAACCTTCTCTCCTAGGGTTGGAGGGAGTAAAAAATAGAAAGCACAAGTAAAGAAAAAATGTAATGAGTGTGTGTGAAAAAGTGAGAGGGAGAGAGGAGACAGGGAAAGAGAAAGGGGGGGAGGTAGAGAAATATCAGGACTCCAAAGGACGGCATGTGTTAGTGTAGGTACAGAGCATAGTGACGAAGTTAAAAACCATTAAATGATCATTTAACACGTTCAAAAAATGGATCCCTAGACAATCACCATTCAGTAATCATCAAATTTATTTGTATAAGCTTTGATTCAAAAACCACATTAACAACCATACTAAGCAAACACACAAAGTTTACAACGTCAAACTTGTATAAAAAAATGCAGATAAGAAGCAAACACTACACCTCAATCGCCTGACACTACGAGCATACAAAATCCCCTTTCAATCTCTGACAGTAATTTGTAGAACAGATAAGCAAACCTCTCATCCGGAATCACCATTACTACTGAAATATTTACTGAACCACAACTACAGATAATCACTTAGATCACTATTAAAAAAAAAAACTACAGTAATTAACCACAGTGGAAAAATTGAGACCAGATCTCCTGTACCCATCCGGTGTGCCATTCATGTGCCCAGAGTGATCCGGCCGTTAATATGTTTGAATAATATTAATAAAATGTTAATCTTAAAAACTGTGAGCCGTTAGGAGATCTCCTCTCGGAAAATTAGACGGAAATTAAACAAACAGATGAAACGACATAGGATATAATTTCGCAAACAGTACTATCAACAAATATACCAACATTAAATCAGCTGAATCGACTTTTCTTCCTAAATATCCTCATAAATGAAGCACAAAATAGACATTTTATAACAAGTGCATGAATGAAGGTACTAACGGACAGTAATTAACAAATACAACACGATCATGACATGAAACCTACAAACGGGAGACAATAGACGTTGTACCTCGCCGTTGCCGGACCGGCGATCGTACGGACGTTAAAAATGTGTTCTTCGCTCCAAACAAGGAGTGCGTGTGTGTGTGTGTGTGTGTGTGTGTGTTTTGGGGGGTTTACTGGAGAGAGAAAAGCCAAAGCTGAACAGAGAAAGCTGACAAGGCAAAGGAAAATGCTGAGAAAATGAAAAGGTTTTAATACAGTGACCCCGGGGTTAGCATAAAAATGGCTACGAACCGCACCGGAAAGAGTGCTATTTTTGCGTGTAATGTTATGTAAGTTCATGTCCAATTGCTGATATTCAAGTTTTCTATATTAAGGGTGGTAATGTTATGTGTGAGTGGTTATTTGGAAATGTCCATTTTGTCGCCTCCCGGGTGGGGCTGGTTACATCTCATTTTATTTTTTTTCAAGAAAAGTTTCATGTGTTTATAAATTAGTGTTACTTCCATACGATACACAGGCCGTCACTTATACTCAATTTTGAATAAATTTAGATTAGTTGAATAAGAATGATACATTATAATTATGAAATATTTCTTTGAAGACAATATTGTAAGTGATAACGTCAGTTTAGTCAGGAAAAGTATTGTTTCATATCAATATCTTAATGTTAGTTGCATTTCTAACGCGAGATAGGGCAACATATAGTTGACTATGACAAAACACCATTTTCTTCAATTAAAGATGAATACTAATGTCACATATATTCGTTAGTTGCAGTAACAACATCCAAAGTTAAAAATTGTCATTTTCGCAAAATACGAAACATCTTGCCGACCTTTTAAACAGTCAGAATATACTCTCAAGCAGTAAAATATTTCTAAAGCTATAAATGATTTTTTTAATATAACTTTTTTATAGAAAATTAACATACTCCCTCCGTCCCACCGAAAATTGCAAAACTTACCAAAATGGGCGTCCCATAGAAATTGCACATTCCATAAATGGAAAGTTTTTAATATTTTTTAATTAGTGGGTCCCACTTCTCATACTCACATCCACTAACCCACTAACTATTCTCTACCCCACTTTCTCTCTCCCACTCAACTATCAACACTCACAACACATCACCTTTTTCACTTTTCCCTTAATTCTTGTGCCATGATTTTTTTTTGCAATTTTCGGCGGGACGGAGGGAGTATTTAAAAACACGGCTATCTAATCTATGAATGTGAAGTAATATTGGAATAAATAATCAATATCATAAAACGAAAAAAAATTGCCTCCGTAAATCTTAAAACAAAGTATTAAACGTTCGGCAACCGTAAAACTGAATAAACCTAACTATGAAAAAAAATACTAAAAAGTTTAAAAACTTATAAAATGTTGAGCAGCCTGTTTGAGGCACTAAACACTATTTTTTGGGCCTTTTAAACCATGCATCAATAGGCTACGCCATATGATTTTTGTTTGTCTCGTTCCGACGTTCGATTTGATATGCGGTGCGTTCTGTGGTTGAATTGGAGTCAAAAGTTGCGACCGTTTCCGCGCACGCGCTCAAATGACTCCAACAACTTCAACGCCTTCCCTCCGCATCAATTAGTAATTTTTCACTATATATTGATCATAATTCATTTTTTTCACTAAATAACAAAAAAAAAGGTATCATATAAAAATCAATCTACATGCAAAGTTGACTACTTGTGTCAATTAAAGATAATGACATATTTTACCTTATTTACCCAACTTCCCTATTTGGGAGGTGCATGTGGCCTCATTTTAAAAATGGTAAGACTATCTTGTTTTTATATTATTATAGATGCATTTTATTTATCAAAAATTAATAATATTGATTTTTAATTTTTGAAGGAAATATGTTGAGATTAATAACATAAATAAAGAGTCATGAGAATGTTTTCCACAAAGATCGGAGGCTCAACTCAATACAACATTTAGTAGTGCTTGATAAATAATTAACCATCAAAATGGCATCTCGACAACCCACAATCTTCTCTTTAGACCATCTCCAATGGTTTGGTGCAATAATTGCACTATTCCTTTAAATGGTACAAAATTTACACCAAATGTTTACCATCATCTCCAAGACTCCAATCATCATTCTTCAAATTTTGTATCAAAAAAACATACTTAGAATAATTTTTATTATTTCATTTCATTTAAAATGTTTTCCATATATTAATTTAAAATAATATTTGTTTGTCTTCAAATTATTGGAAATAATGTTAAATTTGTTTCGTTTAATTTTTATTCTTGTTCCATAATAATAAATGTTGTAGTTTTTATTTTTGGTCGGTCTCAAAGTAAATTCGTACCTTTAAAAAAAAACAAAAAAACAAAAAAAAAACTTATAATTAATTAGTGCATGTTATCATTGCACAAGCAATGTACATGTGAGAGAAGTATATTTATTTTGGGTGGAGAAAGTAGATAGTAAAAATTACTTATTTTCAGAATGGAAAATTTATATAATACAATATATTTATTTTAGAACATATTTATTGTAAGTGAAAAAATGTATTTGATTTGAGACGGAATGAGTATATATCAAAAAGAAAAAGGAAAAAGATAAGAAGAAAAGAGACCATAGGTATATAGCGCAGCTTCAAAAGTTGCTTCATATTTGACGCAAAAAAAAAAAAGTTGCGCTATTTTTGAAGATGAATTTAGTCCCGTTGGATTTAAGTTGGTGCTAGTTTAGCGCTAGACATATGCGTTTAGAGTCCCGTTGGACTTGCTCTTACAATGTTATGGGACGACAAATACCTCTCCAAATATAACTTTAACACTGTCATACATTGGCATTAAAAAACCCACTTGTGGAAAAAATTGACGTTGAGTACTTGATAAACCAAGACATTTGGGTCGGATATAAATCGTCAACCAAACTTTTCAAACATGGAAAATTGAATAATTGAATTGCAGATTGCGAAATTCCAATCAGCATCATCATCCTTTTGATGACATAGTTATCGTCTGATAAAACAAAAACAATTTATCCTGAAAATCAAAAGCTCTTAACGAGGATACAAAGGAGAAGCTCTCAACTAGGACATGAAACAATGACTTTCAACGAGAGAAAAAAACTGGTGATGACCAAGTCGTTGATAGACTCTACTGATGAGCCTTGACCTTTCGGGTATACTTATCCGTACCCTTATGCCCCTCTTATACGGTCTCTATACTCTTACCCTATACAAAAGGAAGGACCCCCTGAAAGGACAAGTATACCCTTTACCCATCATATATATACCCCTTCTCATCCAAGGTGGAAGGTAAGTTCTACTCCCTACATTCTCTCATTACACTCTCTAGAGTGCTCTCCTCTCCCTCTCTCTTACACAAACACACACCCAAGGCATTCAAGGCCTTGTTCTTAGTTCTCTCGGAGTCTTACTCTCACACCCGAGGGCCTAAGCCGGGGTCAAACCCGGCTCTGGCCCTAACGGTGTGCTCATTGTGAAGGTCTTCCTAGCCAGATTTCAGACCCTCTTGATGATCTTGGGAGGCAGCTAATCCGGAGTTCTATCTCCATGACCCCAAATTTCAGGGCGTCATCAGTGGTTCCATTGCCGGGAAACGACATCTTTTCCGGTACAACGGCGCCGGAAATAGATGCCCATTCACACAGAAAGAACAGAAATTCCGGGTAGCTTCTGCCATTTCTCTTATCTTATTCTTCTTTGAAACACATAAAATTCCAGGAAGAGGGTTCATTTTTCATGGTTCTGCCAAATCCAAAAAATGGCAGTCTATCATCTTCCTTCTTCACTCTTCTTATTCTACACTACTTCATTTACCTTCTCAAAAAGCAAACCCGGATTCTGGCAACAAATGCAGATTCCGGCAAGTTTCCGACGAGTTTCGCCGTTGAAAAAAAGGGGGAGAAGGGTCTGTTATTAGTAGGAGATGAAACTGATTTATGGGTTGCTTCTCACATATTTTCTTGTCCCTCTTCTTTGAAAGCAAAAGTTAAAGGAAGAGCTGAGTTTGTTCTTCTCCGGTGAAGCCTCTTATGTTCCGGCTGAGTCGCCGGCCACGACTCCACGAAAGTGGATAGCCCGCAACTCAGTTGGAGCAACCAAAGAGTGCCTTCGTCGGTCTCGTTCAATCCAAGCCACCATGGATGTTATGGTGTTTCTTGACTGAACCACCATGGATGTTATGGTGCTTTTTGGTCAAGATGGAGCAAAATGCTTTTCGCTGGAAAAAATGGAAGAAAAAGATGAAGTTGACTGGAATAGAAAATGAAGGACAGCAGAGGATTCTTCTTGAGAAAACGAAAACAATGGTGAAAAAATCATCGAAAACGGAGCAGAGGTGAGCTCTCAGCCGTTGGTCAAAGTTCCGGCGAAGTAGTCAACTCCGGCGATGTTTATTCCGGCCTACTTTAAATGCCCCAAACACTATTTGATGGTTTATGCAAAGAATACAAGTCTCGTTACTTTTTGATTATGGGGAACAGGTGCAGAGAGTGGTGGTGTGAAAAGATGGGAGCAAAAGTTAAAAATGAGCTGGAAAGTACAATATAATTATTGGCATACCATGTGGGGTACCATTAATAATGCACAAGGAACAACATGTACTACTTTTTTTCTGTACAAGCACTGTTATAAAGTACAAACCCACGTGCCTTTGTTCAGATATAGGTCCACTCACAACAAAGGGAATCCTATGCTGTCAAAAAAGAATAAAAAGGGTTAAAAGAAAACGAGTAAACTAATGCTCCCAGATCGCATTCTCGCTTTGGCGGGCAAACGCATGAACGCAATATCTACTCCGAGTTCCAAGCTCCGGCAGTTAAAGTTCTCATGGTCGGAGAGTAGTTTTCTTAGTACCAAAATGATGGAGACAAGCTATGATTCATTTTCCCTTATCTTGAAAACTGGTGTGGCTTGGGTTGAAGTCCCAATTGACTAGATCGGGCAGAGACAGTATGACCTCAAGTGGCAAAAATCGAACAAACTGCAGCTCAACAATTAGCCCATCCACTCGCTCCGAAATAACGGGGACCTTAATATTGTCGGCAAAATCTTATATTCCTAACTGAACGAAAGAGTCGAACCACCAGTTCAGGCGAGTTCCCGACTTCATAAGTTGGAATGGAAGCATGACTTCATGAATTCCGGGCAGACCTTATAGCGAGCTCCGGTGAGTCCCAAGAAGTTATTCTGAAGTAACCCGTGCTCGCACTCCGAAGCAATTTATGGGTATATCGACCTCGACGTCCGAGAAGACTTATACGACCAAGGCCTGTGCTTGCAACCTGTACCAATTGAAAGACGGGTTTGACCCCATTAATTCCGGCGAGATCCCATAGCTTCCGGGCAGCACTTATTATTGCTCTCAATCCAAACATGTATATCAGAATCACGGACTATCATTCCGTGTAAAATCAAATGAGCGAGCAACAAGTTCCGAGCTCCGAAATGGCGGTAAAACCACATCATGAATTCCGGCTAGCGGGCTCCGGGCAAACATAAGGACGGGCAATTTTGAGGTAGCTCGGGTCCGGAAATACTTAGAGCGAGCTGTAGCAAGGTCCGAGAAGAATCATTCAGTCTCCGCCTTCTTCCCCCATCCACCGGTCACACCCAGCAAGTTCCGACCACCACAACGGTTCAGCCCGTGAGTGTCCGGCCAGTGGGGTACGATCATACTTCGGCAGCCTCTTACTCTGAGCTCCAACAAGTCCGCGAACATCCGGCCATCGGACTCCGTTCAGTCTCCGGTACACCCGACCTTGCTCCGGTGACGACCAGCGAGGCAGTGTCCAGCCCGTGTGCCCAGCAGAGCAATCACCTCGTCCTGCGGCCATGTATTTCAGCGACCAAAATATAGGCTCGTGTCTTTTTTTCTTACCTTGCTCGCACTCCGAAGTAATTTTTGGGTAAAGTCGACCACTCATTCTGAAGCACTCCGATCATTCTCCAGCCACTTCAAACTCGCCTTGCAACCTGCGGGCATCCATGAATCCAGATCTCAGACTCACGCGATCTCCGGGAAAAATCAAGCCCGCCTCGTAGTCCAGCATGGTCCCAAAATTCCGACAAGCGACTTTCAAGCTCCGGGCAGTCAGAGCAACGTCGGCGAGCAACCTGCGACCTCCGGCGATGACCCACCTCGGGCTAACGAATCCACCAGCTCCGAACAACCAAGAACGGACAGATTTGCGAGCTCCGATGAAGTTCTGGGTCGTTATCTCGTTGGCAAAAAAAATGGGGAAAGAGAATAATTTCCTCTCTATGTACAATTACTCTTAGAAAAGCAAAAATGGAGACGTCGAAATCACGATGAATGGAGCAGAAGTGAGCTTAAAATTGCCGTTTACCAGAATCAGACAAATCGCCGACTGGCCTCACCATTTCTATCGTTGGCAAAGAATCACAAGAATGCTTCATTTTTTCTCTTGTCATCATCGTAGCTGGAAAAGATAAATGTAAAAGGGGACAAGTCACTCGTATACCATTCTTGGTGGGGAAGCAGTATAAGTACAAGTTCAATTCACATTCAGTTTTGGGAAATGAAAAAGTCATATTCACTTCTCCCTTAAAGTTGAAAAAGGTGTGGAGCAAATGGCACTAACGTGTCATATGGAGAAAAATCAAAGGAGCTATACCAGTCATATAATTTTAAAAGCTAAAATGGGTACAAAGTTCAACAAGCATAGAGAAAAAGTCAAAGGGCCATATTATCCACTCAAAAAATGGGTATAGCATGTACCAGCTGGAGAAATAATTTGGACTGCCACATATATTTCCGTTGCAGCTGCCGGAAGGAATAAAATTATTTCCGTCTGTTCGTGCAATTTTGTTGGTGCTATCAGCCCCATCAAGCTTGGAAGCTTCATCATATTTTATCGAGCTCACTCAAAATAAGATCGTGCATATATATGGATCGAGCAGGTTAAGTCCCAAAGACTGCCATCCATCAAAACCCTACTCTGAGTAGGCCGTCCCTCCTTGAAACGGAAAAATTACTTTATGGATCGGAGCAGATTAAATCCCAAAGACTGCCATCCATCAAAACTAGAGTCGTCAATACGGGCTGGCGGGGCGGGTTGAGCCCAACCCACCACAGCTCACCTTCAAACGGGGCGGGGCGGGCTGGCCCAAATTCTTGGCGGGCTGAGAAAATGCCAGCCCAACCCACCCCACCTTGGGTTAGTGGGCCAGGCGGGCCAGGCAGGCCAAAGCCCAAGTCACCTTTATTTATCCCCCTTCTTCCCAGCCCATCACCATCCCCATCCCTCTGTAACCCCCTTCCTCACCACCACCATTCATCACCACCACCGCCGCAACTAATCAATGTCATCAACCAAAGTTGCCCCACTACCACCATCATTGTCATCTCAACACAGCCGCGGACACCATCATCAACACTGTAAAATCAAAAAACGAAAATCCAAAATGATAAACCATAAAATCAAATCTCGAGACACACACACAGATCTGCACCAATTTCGAGGTAAAGCTCATTCAAGATCTGTGTTTATGAAGTCAAATCTGGTTCCGATTTGAAACACACACACAGATCTGGGGACGAAGAAGAGGAAGAAGAAGAGGGGAAGAAGAAAGAGATGAGCAGCGGCGGAGGCGGAGGATGAAGGTGGGGGTGGAGACTGGAGAGCAATGACTGGTGGTGGTTTCTAGAGAGAGAGAAGCCATTCTCTCTAGAATATAAAGAGTGGATGAAAAACTGAAAATAGAGGAGTGGGTTTTCAGTTTTGTTTGAGTGATTTTTTTTTTTTTTTTTTAAAAAAAAAGAAAAAGAAAAAAGGGACAAAAATTTGGGTTGGCCCGACCCAGCCCGACCCAAGCCCGCTTGGCCGGCGACCCAAATGGGCTGGCCCAAATAGGCCCACTTGTATTTGGGTTGGTAAATTTAGGGCCAACCCACCCTTATTCAATGGCGGGCCGGGCCAGCCCAACGGGCTCGGCCCAAATTGACGGCTCTAATCAAAACCCTACTCCGAGTAGGCCGTCCCTCCATGAAACAGAAAAATTACTATATGGATCGAGCGGGTTAATTCTCAGAGATTGCTCTCCAATAAAGCCCTACTCCGTGTAGGCAAATAAAGCCCTACCCTCGTGTTGGCGAGAAAATCCCTATTCCGCGTAGGCAAAGAAAGCCCTACCCTCGTGTAGGCGAATAAAGCCCTACTCCGTGTAGACAAATGAAGCCCTACTCCGTGTAGGCAAATAGAGCCCTACCCTCGTGTAGGCGAGAAAAGCCCTACTCCGAGTAGGCGAAAGTTCGAGAAAAACCCTACTCCGGGTAGGCGAAAGTTCGAGCAAAGCCCTACTCCGAGTAGGCGAGAGTTCGTGTAAATTCCTACTCCGAGTAGGCGAGGGTTCGAGAAAATCCCTAGTCCGAGTAGGCGAGTCACCCCGAAAGCGCGGGCTAAAAGATAACAAAGATGACAATAGTATAACAAAGATTGTCAGCCCGCTCAGGCTCCGGGTCTAATCTTAGCGGATGCCGGCACGTGGTCTACATCTACGATGCGCGGTCATACGCCCTCGAGCTAGACCGCATGCCCAGAAGCGGATGCCGTGACTTTCACGTACGATGCGCGGTCATACGCCCTCGAGCTATATCACATGCCCGGAAACGGATGCCGGCACGTGCTCACGCGTACGATGCGCGGTCATACGCCCTCGAGCTAGACCGCATGCCCGGAAACGGATGCCGGCACGTGCTCTCACGTACGATGCGCGGTCCTACGCCCTCGAGCTAGACCGCATGCCCAGAAACGGATCCCGGCACGTGCTCACACGTACGACGCGCGGTCATACGCCCTCGAGCTATATCGCATGCCCGGAAACGAAAGAACCTGTGTTAAAGCCAAGTATAACAAAGGGCAACGATGGAACGCATCGACAAAGTCTCGAAATCTCTGAGTACTCAACAAGTCACTGGGCTTATCTTATTTATGGTGCCACCGGGCCCATCTTATTCATGAACCGGTCGTGCTTCTCCTATTTATGGCGCCATTGGGCCCATCTTATTCATGAACCGGTCGTGCTTATCCTATCTATAGCGCCATCGGGCCCATCAACAGATTGTGCTTATCTTATATATGGCGCCATCGGGCCTATCTTATTTATGAAGTGTTCGTGCTTATCTTATTTATGAAGCCATTAGGCTCAACCTCTTGTGAAGGCTTACGGATTCCATTTATTTACGAAGCGATCGCGCTCCTTGTTTATCTAGCCATCGGGCTCATCTTTCTATGGAAGCCATCAAGCTCATCTCACTTAAGATGCCATATGGCACATCTTATTCGTGAGGCGATTGAGCTCATTCTATTTATAGAGCCATCAGGCTCCTCTTATTTATCGCAGTTCCGAATTAGTTCGGTTGCAAAGCCTACGGGCGGTTTAACATCATGCCCGCGACCAGACGCTTCAACAAGCTTTCGGGAAAACAATTTTAAAGCTCGATGTAGGTTCGTGTACCTTATGGTTCCCCGCAACTCGGGGGCTTCATGTCCTTACAACGACCTGGTCCGGTCATTCGTATTCGGTGCGAGCTTCGCTGAAAATCTTGTCCTCGACAAACCTCTCTATCTAGAGGTCTATATATATTTGGAGTCCAGCACTTGTTCATCCAAGTTGTTGGCAATCTATGAAACTTGGGGCTCAATCGATTGACGGTCGTTATCATATCCGTTAAATACTTAACGAGAACTATCAAATCTACGCCAATCAACGTCAGGTCGTATCTCTCCACCCTCTCAGTTTAATAAATGCTTTTCATATAGATTTATTAGTCAATGAGTCGAGAGCATGATTAATAACTTGATTACATGTTACAATTACCTTGATACACCTGTAGCGCAGCGAAGACTCTAAGCGCAATGATGCCTCCAGTTTTGTCTCATTATGATGCCTCCGGGCTCATATCATTATGACGCTTCCGGGATCTTCTCATCATGGAAGCCAACAGGCTGATCTTATTCTGGACGCTCACGAGCTCTTCTTATTACGAATGGTTACACGCCCTTCTTATTATGGACTCCTACGGGCTCATCTTATTTATGATGCTTCTGAGCTCATCTTATATATGGCGCTTTCATGCTCATTTGCTTATGAGGCTTACAAGATCATCTTATTACGCCCTACAGCGACCCACGACTCGGGGGCTGCACCTTTATCTCAGGGCTTGAGGCCGACCTAACAAGTCCGCCACGAATTCTATTGGAAGTCTAGCCTTTATCTATCTTAGTCGCTGGCAACCTCTGAATCTGGAGGTTTATTTATCTTATGGATCCCCGCGACTCGAGGACCACATCTTTATTTGAGCAACTCGGGGGCTTATTCTCCCCACTTATTATTGGATCACTCATCCAAAGGCTTTATGCCACATTATTCTTATCCTCGGGAATCTCCGAGTTATATTATCAGACTTCGTATGGGACCTCTGATTATTTTATGACATTCTCTTATCTATATCCGGGAATCTCCAGCTATCATTGAATAACATTTACAGGCTATGTGCCCGTTGTCTTCATCCTAGGCATCTCTGAGATATATATTCAGACTCCCTCTGGGATGACAATCTGTATTATGGTGTTTATTCATATATGGGTCGAGTTCTCAACACGAGCTTCTATTCTTTTATTATAACGGTCACATTCTCGTCGTTGGATTATTCATCCATAAGCTATGTGCCCGCTTTGTTTATCCTCGAGAATCTTCGAGTTATATATTCAGATTCATTGTTGGACCTTTGATTTCAGGAATCCCCGGCTCACTTATGATTATTTAAAGGCTAAATGCCTGATTTAGTTATCCTCGGAAATCTCCGATGTATATCTTCAGACTCTCTCCAGGATCTCCGCTGCCCGATGTGACCGAGTTCACGGCCCGAGATCTTATTTTATATGTTATAGCGACTACCTCATCTTGCAAGCTCGCAGCCCGAGTTCTCACTTTCTCTTATGGTGGTTACGCGCGGGCTTTATTTCTCCTCGGGAATCTCTGAGTCGACCAGCCGTGGTCCGCTATCCGATGTGTTCGAGCTCGCAGTTCGAGTTTTTACTTCCCTCTTATGGGAGTCACATCTTCTTGCCAGTCTTCAGGCACCGGGCTCCAGCTTTCAGGCCAGTCTCGACCAAGAGTATATTCCTCGCCCTGACCATAAATAATCAAGCGCTCGGAATAGGGGGCTTCTGATGAGCCTTGGCCTTTCGGGTATACTTATCCGTACCCTTATGTCCCTCTTATACGGTCTCTATACTCTTACCCTATACAAAAGGAATGACCCCCTGAAAGGACAAGTATACCCTTTACCCATCATATATATACCCCTTCTCATCCAAGGTGGAAGGTAAGTTCTACTCCCTACATTCTCTCATTACACTCTCTAGAGTGCTCTCCTCTCCCTTTCTCTTACACATACACACACCCAAGTCATTCAAGGCCTTGTTCTTAGTTCTCTCGGAGTCTTACTCTCACACCCGAGGGCCTAAGCCGGGGTCAAACCCGGCTCTGGCCCTAACGGTGTGCTCATTGTGCAGGTCTTCCTAGCCAGATTTCAGACCCTCTTGATGATCTTGGGAGGCAGCTAATCCGGAGTTCTATCTCCCTGACCCCAAATTTCAGGGCGTCATCATCTACGACACGTTAACAAACATAAATTACGCATAAATAAATAAAATTTAACTAAAAACATATTTAATAAAAAAAAAACTAATATGAAAATTAAATTCCTGATTTCTCATTTATTAAATCGTAATTTAAAAAATTAATTAATGTAAAATTAAGAATTTCACAATTAATTAATCTAGTAGTAGAGATGAATAACTAAGGATGAAATTTGAAATTTGGTGGAATTGAAAATATTATTTGATTCGTAATTTAGTCCTTTCTCTCTCTCCTATACAATTGAGGAAAAGACCAGCATCCATGTAAATCTGTGATTCAAAAACGACCCTCTGCAACAAACAAGCATAAGGACAGTTCTCTCCATTCATTTTTAAATTGTCTTTAACGAACAAGCTTAATCTTGAAATAGAGTATTAATTTAAGTTGAATATAACAAATTTAGCTGGGAATTAAATTCTTTTAACCATATTCTTCAATACGAAGAAACATCCAAAAACCAATTTAATCGAAGAACAATAGCTCCCCATCGTCACAATAGGGTATTCAACCAATCAGACAGCACTCAAAAGGCCAAAGTGATTCAAACCCACTACAAACAGAGTATGATGAAATTGAAGAACAAATTAAAAATTGAAAAAGTAAGTCTAGGAAAAACAATCAAGGCTTCAAAAACAAGAAAAAGATAAGAAATGTGGGATCATTTTTTTTTTTTGCTATATTTCAAAATCTTGGAAACAAATCATTTAGAAAAAAAAAAAAAAAAAAAGCAGAGGAGAGGAGAGGAGGAACCCTAGTTTTGTTGAATCTTGTAAAATAGGTCAACACAACTTGCTGAATCTTCCCAAAAGCCGAATAAAAGGAAGAATCATGGCCAGAGATCAGATTGCAAGATGAATTGAGATAAGGAAGAGAGAACGGAGAGAGAAAAGTTGTAACACCCCGAATTTTCTTAATATATCTGACCATTTAATGGCATTTAATAACAATAATAAACAATAATAAATACCTTAATTTAGGGTTCACAATGGCCCCTTATTTAAACCATAAATTCAAAACAATAGCGGAAGCGTAACTTAAACTTGTCTTGGTAGGTAACAACCCTAACCATCAAAGTACTTCAACTTACATCAAAATAATTGTACTTAAACTACTAAGTTAAGAATCTTCAATCCACCGTCTTCCTACGGCTGCTTTCCTTGTCTTGTCCTCCTACTTAAATCCTGAAAACAAAATTTATAGAGAAGTGATGAGCGAACGAATGATCAGTAAGTTCATACGTGGCCTCTCCGGTTACTAAGGAGAGACGACCAGAACGAATACTTTGAATAACTTTTACAAAGATAGGTTCAGTTACTTTTGGATTTAAGACTGCAGAACAATACAGTCGTATTTCTTTTAAGATTTTACTTTCAAAGGATTATGGCACTACAATCCAAAGGGATTCATTCAAGTTCCGTCAATTCCTTGGTAACGTACATTATAACCTCAATGCCAGAGGTACAATTTGTACACCTAGCTTCTCCAGCCAATAGTGTGGGTCGTAACATATATAGTATCCACACACATATGCTCGGGGTCTAGAATCATCCTTGTAATCAGACAATTCCTGAGAGAAGGCATGTGATCACTCATGCAATCCCTAGTTTAAGGACGAGTCTTTTCTAACTGGACTGTCCGTCAATGTCTTTTCTAACTGGACATTGGCTACCTTAACAAGTAAGTGGTTAACTTACAAGTTAAAATGAGAACATACTAAGGTACAAGTATGTGATACAAGTTTCAAACTTCGATACTTAGTAGATCGATGGGGACATCACTAAGTATAGATTCTTTCAAGGAACGTTCAATAACGCAGAGTTCATTCAAATACTATCATGCCATACTGATAGCTAACTTTAAAAAAATACGGAATTCCAATAAACAGGAGTTCAAATACTGTAAGGAACGTAAATCCCTTACCTGAATTGCTTTTTCCTCGCAATCTCCTCTCTGTGCAAATCTACAAGGCACGGAGTAATTTACTTTAGTACTCTCAACATTGTTAACTATTTCTACTTAGTTAACTGAGAGATGCGATTTAACTTCTTACTTCGTTACTTCTTTCTTACGTTTAAGTTTCTGACTTTGATGTGCGAGTCAGCCCTTTAAACTTTAGATAATTGTAATTAGGTCCTCTAACTTTGGGTTAATTACAATTTGGTCCCTCAACTTTGGGTTGATTGTAAATTGGTCCTTCAACTTTGGATTAATTGCAGATTGGTCCTTCAACTTTAGTTTAATTGTAATTTGGTCCTTCAACTTTGGATTAATTACAATTCAGTCCTTCAACTTTCCTTTAATTACAGAAAGGTCCTTTGAATTTGGTTTTGTTCATAAAGGTCCCCCAAGTTTCTTCTTCATCACTTAGGCCCCTCTAACTTCAAAGGTTTCCTTTCATTCCTTCTAACTTTAATTCTTTTTCAGTTAGTCCTTTTCTGTTAGAAAAACTAACTGAGTTCTTCTAATCTTTTCTCTTCTCGTTAACTTTCTAACTTTCAGGTCTTCCTAGTACTCATTCTATTTTCTCAAGTTAATTTTCTAACTTGTTAACAATCCTTTTAACGATTTTGTTTTCTTTCCATTAGAAACTTAACGAAAAACACTAACTTTCCGTCCCAATTCTTAACATCTTAATCAAGAATTAACACCCAAATTATGTCACCATTGCCGAATCATGTAGCTTCAATATCAATGATTTTGGTCAATTTTTTTCTTGATCTAAATTTTCCATTGTAATTCCTAACATCAATTTATTCATAACTTAATAACAAAAATCATTAAATCGACAAAATCATTCTCAATCCTCTAGGGCCATTCGGCCGAATGAGATTTATGGGAAAAACCCATATTTTTCTTTTTTTTGATCAACCCAATTCAACTCAATGATTTAATTGTTCAATCCCCAAGCATTGCATAGTATCAATCCATTCAAAACACGATTTTAAAATCAACTTAAAAATACTAACATGGAGATCATCATTCTCAAAACCTTTAGATCAAATCCATTGTCCTTTTTAAAGTTTTGTCATTGAATCACTAACATGCAAAAACCTTAATATCTTAAATCATGCATAACTTATAATTTACTAGCCCGAATTCAATGAAACAAATTTTGGAGAATAGGATTTAGCATTACCTTGAGAATGATCGGATTACTTCTTCCAAAACGATGACAAAAAAATTCCTTCTTCCCCCTCCTTGGTTCGGCCGGCGGCTGCTAGGGTTGCTAGGGTTTTTTTTTTTTTTTTTTTTTTTTGAGTTTATGATAATAAAGAAATCCTAATTTGACTAACTCAAGAATTTATACTTTGGATTGATTCCTAATTGGGTTGGGTTTACTAATACAAATTTCGGGCCAATCCAAATTCTTCGGCCCACTTCTTTCAATTGCTTTATAACTCTAATTATTATTTAATTAAATTAATAAAACCGAATTAAAAATAAAAAATAAAAAAAATCGGTTATTACAAAAGTAGTCAAAATGGAAGAAAATGAAAGAAGGAGAAATAGACTTTTGCCAACTCGGCATGACTCTCAGCTAACATTTGGAGAGTGCGTACGGTTTGGTGGAGATTAGATCTCCTGTACCACTCAGTGTGCCACTTCCTGTGCCACAAGTGATTCAGCCGTTAATATGTTTGAATAATACTCTTTCCGTCCCAAAATGATTTTCACATTTGACTATTCAAACTTTTTAAAGATATGAACACTTACTTCATTAGCCATGTTGTGTTTATCCACATTTAAGTCTAAATTGGTAGAAATTGGAAAAACTTTTTGGGACAATGAAAAATGTCAAATGAGAAGATCATTTTGAGACGGAGGGAGTACAAATAAAATGTTAATCTTAAAAACTGTGAACCGTTGGATCAGTTGTAGCACAGAAAGTGGCACATAAAGTGGTACATTAGATATGAACTCCGGCTTGGTGCACATAACTGTCCCAAAAAAGAACAAAAACAAACAACTGACTTAGAACAAATCATACAATATGAAGATGGATCTGTAGATTTAAAATTCAAAAAAACACAATCTTTAAATAGAAACACAAATTTTAATTTTAATATACAATCCAGAAAATCAACATCAGGAAGGTATGAACATACAAGTAAACAAGAACATCCAAGTAAACAAGAAGATAGTTCTTCGCGAAATGAATCAGTTTTCGAAAATGAAACTGAAACAGAAATCCCATATCAACCAAACAATATTGGAATAAATAGAAAAGAATTTTTTGTCAGTCCTTATGAAGATAGTGAAGTATCAATAAACATGTTAAAAAAGAAATTTACACTAGACAATTTTTTATAAATATGGAAACATGGAGTAAAAAAAGAAAGTGCAATAAATGAACAAAGTGTTGTACAAAAGTTTATTTTGATATGATTTATTAATGGATCACCCAAAAAAATTTGTGCCTCGTGTATTATGGGATGGAAGAAATATATATATATATATATATATATATATATATATATATATATATATGTTTGGTCACTTTTGACTTTTAATGGTCAATACGTGAACTTTGACTAAATATTAATGTCAAATGAATTATTCTATAGAAATTCTAAAAATTGTTATTGATAGATATATAAATAATTTATCAATAACAATTTTTAGAAATTGATTAGGATAATTGGATTGACATTAACGTTTAGTCAAAGTTCACAAATGTTGACCATCAAAAGTCAAAAGTGGCCAAACATAGTGGGACGGGGGGAGTATATATATATATATATACTCCTTCCGTCCCATCTTAAACTTAAAAAAAAAGTGGACACAAGAATTAAGATGAGAATCTTTATATTATAAAATATAGAAAGTGGGATAGAGTGTTGTGTGTATAAAAAGTGGGTAGGAGAGAGAAAGTGGGGTAGGAAATAGTTAGTGGATAGTTATTGTGTGTATGACATGTAGGTCTCACTAAATAAAAAAGTATAAATAACTTTACTTTTTTGGATTTTAAAGTTTAAAATGGGACACCAAAAAGGGAAATTTTTGAAGTTTAAAAGGGGACGGATGGTGTATATATATTTCTTCCATCCCATAATAACACGAGGCACAATTTTTTTGGGTGATCCATTAATAAATCATATCCAAAATAAACTTTTGTACAACACTTTGTTCATTTATTGCACTTTCTTTTTTTACTCCATGTTTCCATATTTATAAAAAAATATGTTGTATACTAGTAAATCCTCATATCTACATAAACATATTTAAAAAAAAATGATATAAGAGAGTTAAAAAGAAGTGTAATAAATGACCAAAGTATTCCAGTTATGGCGTTAAATGTTAGAATTTTTTATTTATTTTTAATACTTCTCTATAAAATAAGACTCACTTGTCATATTCAAATAATTATCCACTTAATAATTTCCACAACGCTTTCTCTCTTATCACTTTTCATACACACAACAGCTACACTACTTCAATTATTATATATTATACTTCCTCCGTCCTATAATAAGGGACATAAACCTTTTCGGGTGTCCTACTGATAAGTCGCATACCCAAAATGAAAAACTTTATAATCTATAGTATATCTATCTATCTATATACCATTACTAAAACAGAAGTCGCTGACATCAGCAATGCCACATGGCGGTTTCTGGGGCAAAAATTTTCCCTCCAAACCACTTGCTTACATCCGCAATCATTTATTAAGTCAATTAATTAAGTTACAACTAATTAATTCATTAATACTTGCATTAAATATTGGTCTTTTAAAATTACTCTCTCCTCATTATTTATTTTAATTATTCAATCTAGAGTTATTTACATAGCCTAATAAACACAATTCCACACACTAGAAATAGTCATTTAAAATTTATTAAGTATTCAATTTTACTGATTTACTTGCCAATATATTCGCTGTATATAATAATTGCTGGTAGTATTTTGATGTAGTTAATATCCATGATTAATTATTATGATTAAAATATTAATTTCTAAAAATATAATACTATTACTAAAACAGAAGTTGCTGACATCAGCAATGCCACGTGGCGGTTTCTGGTGAAAAATTTTCCCTCTAAAACCACTTGCTTACATCAGAAATCATTTATTAAGTCAATTAATTAAGTTACAACTAATTAATTCATTACTAGTTGCATTAAATATTGGTATTTTACAATTACTCTCTCCCCATTATTTATTTTAATTATTCAATCCAGAGTTATTTACATAGCCTAATAAACACAATTCCACACACTAGAAATAGTCATTTTAAAATGTATTAAGTATTCAATTTAACTGATTTACATGCCAATATATTCGATGTATATATAATAATTGCTGATAGTATTTTGATGTAGTTAATATTCATGATTAATTATTATGATTAAAATATTAATTTCTAGAAATATAAAAATATTACTACTATTAGAAAAGCTAAAACAACGGCTAGAAAATAGTTAAAAATGGTTTGAAAATATAGAATTAAAAATTAATGTTTGCTGTGATGTTTTAATAATTTGATTGAAATACTTAATAAATTTTAAAATGACTATTTCTAGTGTGTAGAATTGTGTTTATTAGGCTATGTAAATAACTCTGGATTGAATAATTAAAATAAATAATGGGGAGAGAGTAATTGTAAAAGACCAATATTTAATGCAAGTAGTAATGAATTAATTAGTTGTACTTAATTAATTGACTTAATAAAGGATTGCTGATGTAAGCAAGTGGTTTTGGAGGGAAAATTTGGCACCAGAAACCGCCATGTGGCATTGCTGATGTCAGCGGCTTCTGTTTTAGTAATAGTATATAGATTTCACCTAGAGGATAAGTAAAAAAAAAAAGTTGCCACGGCTCCCAATTTTTAAATGGAAGACATCCAAAAAGCGTTAAATTATACACATTAATTATCATAGGCATGTATTCTATTTAATTATATTCAAAGATTTGTTTTACATTTTTTTTTTTTTTTGGAATAAATAACATAATTGTTCAATTATTTCAATCAAATTATTAAAACATCACAGCAAACATTAATTTTTAATTCTACATATTCAAACCATTTTTAACTATTTTCTCGCCGTAGTTTTAGCTTTTCTAATAGTAGTAATATTTTTATATTTCTAGAAATTATATTTTAATCATAAGCAAAGTAAATAAAAAAATAAGCAAAGTAAATAAAAAATATATAAATATATTTAAAAATTGTTAATAATAAAATAACCAGTAACAATTACAGATTTTGAAAAATTTCCTTGTAAACAACATTTGTTGTGTCATCAACAGTTTGTCCATCTTCATCAACATTTGGTATAGTAGCCTGTATTCTTTCTCCCTAAAAAAAGAAAAGATAACAAATTTATAAGAGGTTTTCATAAAGTGTATTGTCACAATGGCTTTGCTCACGTAGCTTGCTATTTTTTTCCCCATTAAATCCCGTCTTGTTAAAGGACTAAGGCAAGTGAGTTTGTTTGTGTGCACAAGTTTGATTTGTTTATTTCAACTTAAATTAATTCATGAGTGTTTGTGTGTGCATTTTTGGTGTGCGCCATCTTGGTAACTGTTTTGTTCAATATTTTTCAGAACACTGGATATCAAGTGTGCTACTATTGATGAAATTGAGTCTGAGAAACCTGCTGTCGAAAAAAGTTTCAGCAATGCTCGACTAAGTTCAAAAAATTTCAGAACACTCTCAAGTGTGCTACTATTGATGAAATTGAGTCTGAGAAACCTGTTGTCGAAAAAGTTTCAGCAATGCTCGACTAAGTTCAGGTAATATATTAATACTATTTTTTCAAAACCAAAAAAAAAAAAAAACAGTTTCTTATTACTCTCTTCCGTTCTAAAATGATTTATAATATTTTTTTTAAAAAAAATTTGAGATGGGTTGAGTATTATTATCTATATATTTGTAGCAACACTTTTTTAAAACCTCTCTGTTGCAACACACAAAACACTTTAAAACATCTCATAGTAACAATATTGTGGAGTACAAACAGATTATTGATGTTGGGTTGACATAGCAAACCAACATCAATAATCTCTGTTAAGTTATTATCATGGACTATGAAATCCAGTTTCATTGTATAGAATTTTGATTTTCAAGTAAGAAGATAGTTTCAAGAAATCCAGTTTCATGATAGTAGAAAAACCTAATCTTATAAATTTTTTACCTCTGCATCCGCAAGAAGACATTCAAAAGTGTCCGGTAACTTCAAAATTGGGTCAGTTTCGACCTCCCACTTTCGTGCAACCAAAACCCTAACACTCCAGTTTGATCTACCCTTCATAAGTTCACGAAAGAGGTTTCGAGTCATACTCATCTTTGCTGCAGGTGTTGCAGATTTCAGAAGTATTGCCAAAAAGTATATTATTTCAAATTGGAGGCTCAAGGATGTCTATATATAGCTACATGTTGGTGAGATGTATTTTTCCGAAAATTCAAATGATTTATTTACCATATCTAGAGCTACTGGTGTTAGGCAAGAATTGAAGAGAATATACAAATAGTTTCCAAGGATTTTTTTATTTTATTTTATCTGTGATTACTGCTGTAATTATGGCATGAATTTTCGGCTGGTTAATTTGAAAATCGAGTGTGTTTTATGGCTATGAATGCTATTTTTTTTTATTATTAATTATTAGATAATATGTGATTCCTTCCAATTAAAACAGCCGTATTTTTGGATACATGTACTATTTTGTTACCAATTGTTGTTTTTGAGATGGGAAGTAAAGGGTTGACATGGAAAGTAAATGGTCCTTGGTAATAAGCTAATTTAAAGAGGCTGAGATGAGTTAATTGTCCTTGATAATGGGCTAATTTAAGGGTGATTGATTGAATTTTCTTATTCTCTTGTAATTTTCTGAAAAACGGTCAACAAAATCTAATTCTGATTTGATTTTCTTATTCTCTTGTGACTAGTAGGTAACCCGTGCTTTGCATGTGAAACTAATTTGTCAGTTTTTTGCTATTTTTTTTTTTGCTATTTGTATTTAATAAATAAACATAATATTTTTGGGTATTTAAGTATATTGTATTTGAATTAAAACAGTTCCTTACAAATTTAGGACAATTGTGTTAATTGTTTTTTTTTTTTTTTTAGCTTTTTTTGCATATAATTTGTATTTATTATGATAATTAAAAGTTGAAATTAAAGATGATTTATTATTATTATGAATTAACTTTTAATTCTATACATGATTGACTTAATAATATTAGCTATTGTCCAATAAATTATTTTTATTATATATACACGTTATAATTAGTAAATATAAAAGTCTATAGTGTACATATAATGTGTTAGTAGAATAATAAATTAATTAACTAATAATATTAATATTAATAATTTATATATTTAGTAACTGTTATGATTAATTAATACTCCATTTTCTTAGAGTAAGAGTCCTACTTTGCTTACGCACACTTATTAAAAAATAATAGAAAATAGGTAAACATTGGAGGTGGGCTGAGAATATAGATGTCCAAAACACAATTCATAGTGCAAGTGGACAATATATAAGTTAGCTAGTTTGGTCTTTTTGTAACTATAGAAGCATTAGAAAGAAAATATAGTCCAAAACACTATTCATCTTTTCTTATAATTTGTCAATTTGAGAAAGACTCTCTAGAATATATTAAAATAGAAAGTAGAACTCTAACTCTTAGACGGAGTGAGTATGCTAATACTAAATATTAGTATATATTGTATAATTATTAACTGATATTATTAATAATAGTTAATTTATATAACAATTATGGTTAACTAATACTATTATTAATAGCAATAATATATATATATATATATATATATATATATATATATATATATATATGGTAAAAATTATGATTAACTAATACTATTAATTAATAATAATTTTTAATTATTTAATTATTAACTCTAATTTAAAAAAAATATAAAACATAATAATAGTTTACTATTAATAATTAATTATTATTTGCTTAATATTAATATTAGCTAATACTATTAATTACTATATAAGGTAACTACTATAGTTAACTATTGTTAACTATTATAATAGTTAACTATAATAGTTAACTATTACTAATAATAGTAATAGTTACTATAATAGTTACCTTATATAGTAACTAATAGTAGGATAATGATATATACAGTGAAAACTTAAAGGGAAAACTCATAGTGAAACACTGTAATCCGTTGGATTGTAATAAATGTTTATGAGCCCCACTAATAAAAACTCATCCAACGGTTTAAAATGTTTCACTATGAGTTTTCCCTTTGAGTTTTCCCTATATGTATCATTGTCTCTAATAGTATTAGCTAATACTATTAGCTAAGAAAAAGAATTTGAAAAGTCACATATTTATGTTGGTAGGATTGATGTGGCATCACCATATGCAAGCTTTTCTATAGTTTATCCACATGTCAACACTATAACTCTCCTCACCAACTTTAATATATATATATATATATATAATAATATATATATATATATATATTATATATAGATTTGTTTTCGATTTTTATTTAAATCCTTCTAATGTTGCTTGAAAAAAAAAATCCTTTCTAAGGTTAGTGAATTATTTCTACGAATATGTATGCAAGTATAAGGATAATTTTGGGTTAAAAAAATGTTAGGATAAGTTTTAAGTTTGAATAAATGACAACTGTTTTAGAATTTTACTCCATCCGTCCCGCACCAATGGATACTTTTGGTCAAACCTACTTGAACTTGGGACTAACATTTTATGATAAAATAATTTATCTCCATAAAAATTTAAAAATAATTATTAATAATTTAGTATAAAATATTAGTCAAGTTCAAGTTGTTTTATCCAAAGTGCTCATTGATATGGGACAGAGGGAGTATAAATTAAGAACTACAAGTCAATCAAATCGACCGCCAAAATTAAACACAGATAAAAGTATCTATTAATTTCTTTTTGAAGCAATAGTGATGTTTGGTTTACCGTATTAAATGGATGAATGGATGGTCAATAAGATTTTTTATTATGAGATTTAGAATGTGAATAAATCAGGTCAAACGCATGTCAAATGTTTCAAATAACGATGCTCTTCATTTAAGACTGCATTTTTAGTTACCTATTTAAATGCTGCTCTCCATTTATAGATTTCTTATGCATGCCAAATGTTTCAAATAATCATTATTGAAGATGCTATTATTGTCAACATTGAACATGCTTTCCATATATACATTGAAAAAGAGCGGAAAAATAGAATGTTAAAATCACCAGGCCCGGTTTTGGTCCTGTGCAACCAGTCCAATTGCACAGGGCCCAAAAAATTTGGGGGCCCCAAATTTTTATTTATTTAGTATATATATATTAGATACCGAAATATTACACTTATGCTAAAGGTGCCCAGCTGGTAAGTGGTAACTCATTTCACATTGCAACACAGAATGCCTGGGTCAACTCCCAGGACAAGCAATTTTTGTATTTTTTTTTTTTTTCTTTTCCCTTCTTGGATTTTTCTCATGGCTTTCCCTCCCCTTCTTTTATAGTTTAGGCTTTCTTTCATTCTTTTTTTCAAAACTTTAATTAGAAAGTTATTTTTTT
>JAOWBW010000070.1:50808-199104 GCA_026119855.1 Campanula takesimana
TGCCTCTTTTAATGAATCGTTATTAACTATTTGTATATCATTAGATTGATTAGTCAATTTATCATTTATAAGAGCGGCTATAATAGGATACTCAGAAAGGTCGAGAGGGAGACCTAACTGACTTAGGGGGAAAAGACTCTCTAGGGGACGAACTGGCCAGCCCCAGACTCTCGATAGCAGTAGTCACGGATCCGTATTCAATAGCGCCACAAAATCAACTTTTAGGCTTAGGTGCTGGAACAGGTCTTTGCCTTCCCGTGGTTCTTTTCCTTAGCTTCGCTGACCAATGGTTCATCGAATGACACGAATTCAGTATCGTAAGTCAGGTCGTTGTTCACCTCGATGTAGTACTCTAGTCTGTTCTGGATGGTAGTAACTTTGCCAGCAATCTTTCGAGGCTTCATGTTATCTTAGCTCTAGGTGGTCCGGTCAAACTCGACATCTCTAAAGATCTCAAAACCTTTTTGCAGCCTTCCGTTGTGGTCGAACCATGGCTCTGTGAACTCAACATTTGAGTACTCATTCCCTTCCTTCACGTAGTAACTGTTGAGGGAGAGGCGATAAGGATTCATATCCGAATTTTTGTAAGGGAGTTGCTTTTTCTTGAGTAACTAACTCCATCTGCTTTCTCTCCTCTCTCTCTATGCCTTATATTAGGGGTAAGTATATACCCAACCCAAACAGCCTCTGTGGTTCTACTTCCTCGGTCATGTGTGTAGGACCTTGTAAGCGCTTGCCTAGCCCCAGCCCCTGTATGAAGCCCATGTTTTGGAGTATCTTGTAGATAGGTTGTACTTTATCAGAGGTTCTGGTGATATCGTTGTCGCATAACTGAGCTTGTGATTACTATTTCGAACCCACTGAATAGTCGATGATCCTCTTCGTGTTGAATCTGTAACACGAGTACTCCTTTTGTGTTGGTGCCTTGTACTGTTACTAGGTCGCTGTAGATAACTGTCACAACTCATTCCCTGACTGACTGGAATTTAAACACACTGATGTAATTGTTATCACTTATTTCATATTAATAAAGAGTGTTTTGATTATTATTGTTGTTCATGTTTACCTATAATAAACTCTGTCCCTAGTACTTGTTAAGCACTAGTATAAAGGCTAAATGATCATGGGATGATCATGTTAGATTTATGGGAACTTGTTTGGAGCAAGGTACTGGACATGACCCACTGTATGAGGTTTATGTCATGGTCTATGTCGTACATATATCTCATATTAGTTATGTCATTTGAATCCTTAGACATGAAGTTTATATATCTTCTTCCACTTGATGAACATTATGTTTGACATATTCAAATGCTACCTTTAACCGGGTAGTTATAAAGGATATGATTGGCATGATCGATTCACGTAGGGAAGAATAATAAGCGAAATGGATTTGTCCCTCTTCGGAGAGATGTCAAGCTTGGGCCTCTCGTAGAATGATGTTAATGAAAATGTTCGGCCGACTCACTGAATTGATTGGATCATGTCATTTGGATTATCAACATATTCAGAATCGAGAAGTATTGAATAAAACAAGTTGACCGTTTGACCATGACTTGTGTTCAATGACATCGTGGACAAAGGGATTGTGACATATTCTAAAGAATGAGACTTGTATCTAGTTATACTATTTGGGTAAGTGTGACGGTTTGCTAGAGCCTAATCTATCTTATGGTTTCATATTGCCAACTTAGTGTAATCCTAGAGGGTCACACACAATAGAACGAATCCTATAAAGGACTATATTGGAATATTGGGTCGAAGGACCATTCAAGGATTTTGGAAATTAGGGGAATCTGGGGAAAGTGTGCGACCGCACAAAATGGTTTGGACGGCCGCACAGCTTGGCTCCAAAAAGTACCAGATTTGTTCCAGTTGTTTGGGCGGCCGCACAGGTGGTTTTGGGCGGCCGCACAGCATGTCGGGACAGATTTCCTAATTTGATTTGGAAAAGAATTTTGGACGGGTTTAAACACAAGTTTCCTATTTGGAATAGGTCTAACTTGTATATAAACAGCCAAATTTGGCCATAACTTTACCATAGCTTTTATGCAAGTAAGTCTCCAAAAGGGTTTGAGAGAGTTTTATTTTGTTTCTAAGACATCCTAGATTGAAGAACAAAATAATACACAAATAAAATTCCATATAGTTCATATTAATTGTGAAAACGGGTTTCACAATTTTGGTCTAGCAACCAAGATCAAGAAGCTCCTTGATATTCGTCGTCGTGTGTGGATACCACTAGAGGGTGAAGCTCATCATCTTCAAATTTCTTGTTCTTACTTTTGTGATTAAAGCTTCATTTCTCCACCAAGATCAAAGATCAAATTCAAAGTCATCAAGGGTTAGTTTTTTTCTATTATTCATATTGTTGTATTTGATCTAATCATATGAACGGATCTATGGGCTTTAGGTTTCATGAAAAATTTTAATGCTATTTTCCGCTGCGCATGTTACTTGGAAACCCAACGTGGTATCAGAGCCCCATTCATGTTGATTATTTCAATACCTAGATCATATTGTGTGTATATAAATGTTTATGTGCCTAGCATGATATGAATATTGGATATGTGATGTTTATGTGTTATATGATTTTATGTGGTTTATTGTTTTATAACTTTAATCGCACTATTCAATCGCACTAAAATTATGATGGATTCTGAATTGTTTGATTATTAATTTTGATTAGATGAAAGTTTTGATAATCGGGGAAAAACAATTTTGAGACAAATTTTCGAACTTTAAAAATTCTGTCTGATGCACAGATTTTATTGGCGGCTCCCACACAGTTGTCAGGATTCTGGCTTTTGGTTTTTGGTCAGAATAAGATCTGGATTTCTCATGGGGTCCGACCGGACTAGTGACAAGACCAGGTCGGACCTGCTGGTCTGGAATGGGTTTTGGGCAGTTGGTTTGGGTGTGGATCTTGGGGTTTGATTTTCCTTTTTGTTTTAGTTTTATGATTCTAAGATTGGTTCAAGATTTGGATGGCTAATCTACGTTCATCGAGATTGTGTTTTCCAAAACTTGATCGCAATCAAGGTTTCAAAGATAAAACGAAGTTAGAATTATGAAGAGTTCATATTGCTAAAATTGAGAAACAAAGTTTTTGATTCAATGATTGGAGATCCATGTGGAATTGTGGATGCAATTGGCCTACGTTCATCGAGACCATCTATTGCTTAGTTTCGGCCACATGGACTACTTTCTTGGTTTCTTGAATTAGTGCGGAATTGTGATGCCTTATGGCTTAGTTTCGCCGCAGCTTCTTGTTGTCATGATTTGGAGATAATAACCAAAGTTGAAATAGGCTCATCCTCTTAATTATAAGAAACTAATGACACATAAATATTATGCTTAAATTAATGGAGATTAATTTAGTGGCTAAACTTGATGTGTAACATGTTTATATTATGTGCTCATAAATGTGTTGTATGCTATATGTGATGAACTTCAAAGAAAGTTTTAAGTCATTTTGCCATGCCATGATTAAAACACTGGTTTATACGTGGGTAATTTTGTTTTGGGCTCGCCAAAGCGAGGTGCATTGATTTTATTCATGTATGAGCAAGATGAGTGAATAAGAGTTTCCTATGCGTTTAAATGGTTGGACTTAATTAAGCGTCAAAACATTTTTGGTTTAAGGCAAAGATGAGATTTAACATGCTTTTTGAAATTAGACTTCTTAAAGAATCTCATGAAAAGAACTGAGAGTCATATGAGATATGATTGACAAGAGCTGTCTACCTAATTAATTTGATTTTGAGCGGTGCGTCAAAGCGTACTTAAAATTAAATTAAAGCGGGATCTTAACCCATTTAAATTATACTATACATTGGATGTATAAAGAAGGTTGTATAATTTAGTGGGAGTATTTTTAAAAAATACATTGTTTATTTCTTTAATGAAAATTGGTACTTGTTAATTTTGGAAATTTTGCATAATTGTAGACAATGACTACTAACACTCAATCAATTTCGTTGCGATCGATTCTTGAGAAGGATAAGCTCCAGAGAATGGTACGAACTTTATGGATTTGATCCGTAGCCTAAGAATTGTTCTTAGGCAAGAAGATAAGTTGTACATTCTCGATGGGCCTCTTCCCTGCTGAACCAGAACCTACTGCCCCTAGGGCAGACAGAGACAGTTACAAGAAACATCGTAATGATTCTAGAGATGTAAGTTGTCTCATGCTAGCTACTATGTGCTCAAAACTCCAACAAAGTTTGGAACATTTGGAAGCCTATGAGATAGGCGTGGAGTTAAGAGTCATGTTTCAAGAGCAAGCTAGGCAAAGAGGTACAAGACCATTGTTGCATTCACTTCTTGCAAATGAGTGAAGGGCAACAAGTGAGTCCTCATATGCTTAAGATGAAGGCAATGTAGAGCATCTTGAGGAACTTGGCTATCTAATCCCATTGGAGCTAGCCACATATCTCATTCTTAATTCATTGCCTAAGTGTTATAATCAGTTTGTGATGAATTATAACATGCATAGAATGGATAAGAATCTCTTCGAGTTGCATGGTATGCTTAAAACTGCGGAGATGAAGATTGTGGAGAAAGGTTCTCCTGTGCTCTTGGTTCATGATGGGAAGAAGGCTAGTGCCAAAGGAAGGGTAAGGCAAAAGTTGTAAAACCCAAGATAAGCAAGGCAAAGGTTGCCAAGGCTTCTGAGGCAAACCCGATACACAAAAGGATTCAATTTGTTTCCATTGTCAAGAAATTGTTCATTGGAAACGTAATTGAAAGGCTTTCTTGGAAGAGCAAAAGAAGAAGAAGGGCAGCAAGGCTGGGTCGACTTCAGGTATCTATATGATGATATTCTCCTTTCTACACTGATTCTTGGGTATTGGATACCGGATGTGGTTCTCACATTTGTTTAAATGTGCAGGGACTAAAGAATAGGAGACTACTTAAAGAAGGTGAAGTAGACCTACGCGTGGGAATGGAGCAAGAGTTGCTGCATTAGCCGTAGGGACTTATGAAGTCACTTTACCTTCCGGTTTAATACTTGTTTTGAACAATTGGTATTATGTACCGGATTTAAGTAGAAATATTATTTCAATTTCTTGTTTGGATAACGAAGGTTTTAAGTTTCTTATTGAGAATAAGAATTTTCTATTTATTTAAATTATGTGCTTTATGGTATTGCAAATTCATTTAATGGCCTTTATATCTTGGATGTCAAGAATGAAAATAATGAAAATGTCTATCATATAAATAAGAAATCTAAACCTAATGATGTAAATCATTCTTATTTGTGGCATTGCCGTCTTGGTCATATTAATGAGAAGCGTATCTTAAAACTCTATGGGGACGGACTTTTGGGTTCATATGACTTTGAGTCATATGATACTTGTGAGTCGTGTCTTCTTGGAAAAATGACTAAGACAACTTTCACCAAGTTAGGTGAAAGGGCAAGCGACTTATTGGGTTGATACATTCCGATGTATGCGGACCATTAAGTAGCAATGCTAGGGGAGGATTTCAATACTTCATAACCTTCACTGATGATTATAGTAGATTTGGGTATGTTTACCTAATGAAACATAAAAGTGAAGCATTTGAGATATTTAGAATATTTCAAAATGAAATAGAAAAACAACTTGGCAAAAGTAGTAAGGCACTTCGATCAGATCGAGGTGGAGAATACTTGAGTCATGAATTTGATGATCATCTAAAGATTGTGGAATAATTTCACAATTAACTCCACCCGAACACCAATGGAATGATGTGTCCGAGAGGAGAAATCGGACTTTGTTAGACATGGTTCGATCAATGATGAGTCAAGTTGATCTTCCAATATCTTTTTGGGGTTACGCTCTAGAAACCGCTGCTTTCACACTAAATCGTGTTCCCAACTAAATCGGTTCAAAAGACTCCATATGAGATGTGGAGTGGAAAGAAGCCTTGTCTGTCTTTCATGAAAAATTGGGGTTGTGAAGCTTTTGTCAAAAGACTTGTCTCAGACAAACTTGCACACAAATCTGATAATGTATTTTCGTGGGATATCCTAAGGAAACTAAAGGATATTACTTTTACAACCAAACGGACAACAAAGTTTTTGTTGCCCGAACTGGTGTCTTTCTAGAGAAAGAGTTTCTCTCCAAAGAATTCAGTGGGAGTAAAATAAATCTTGAAGAAATTCGAGACCCAGAAATGACATCGAACCGATAGTGGAACAAGAACAAACCACAAGGAGTTGTGGAACCTGTTCAAAATACACAAGTAACTCGCAGATCTGGTAGGTTACGATTCGAGCCCGAGCGATATGGATTTCTCGTAATGGATAGTAATGAGGTGGAAATCATTGAGAATGATGAACCGAAAACGTACCAAGAAGCAATGTCGTCTCCTGATTCGGACAAGTGACTTGGAGCCATGGAATCCGAATTGCAATCCATGCAAGACAATCAAGTTTGGAACTTGATTGATGCGCCCGATGGGTGTAAAAACCATAGGATGGCAAATGGGTCCTTCAAGAAGAAGACTGACATGGATGGAAGGTGCATACTTACAAAGCTAGACTTGTAGCGAAAGGTTATAGGCAAGTTCATGGTATTGACTATGATGAAACCTTTTCACCCGTAACAATGATCAAGTCTATAAGAATTCTGCTTGCCATTGCCGCATATCATGACTATGAAATATGGAAAATGTATGTCAAGACCTCTTTCCTAAATGGAAAAACTACAAGAGGATGTGTATATGACACAACCAGAAGGTTTTGAACAGAGTTCTAAGGTATGCAAATTGCAGAAATCCATTTATGGCTTGAAACAAGCTTCTAGGAGTTGGAATCTCCGTTTTGATGAATCGGTCAAAGAGTTTGGTTTCATCAAGAATGAAGATGAGCCTTGTGTATACAAGAAGATTAGTGCTATTCCTTATTTTATATGTGGATGACATATTACTCATTGGAAACGACATTCCTACACTTCAGTCTGTAAAGACTTGGTTAGGAAAGTGCTTCGCAATGAAAGATATGGGTGAAGCCGCATATATACTTGGCATTAAGATCTACAGAGATAAATCAAGGAGGCTACTTGGTTTAACCCAAAGTACATACATTGACAAGGTCATTAGAAGATTCCGTATGGAAAATTCTAAGAGAGGAACCTTGCCAGTGTTACATGGAGTTTCTCTAAGCAAGACTCAATGTCTTAAGAGAAAAGATGAGCGTGAGAAATGGAATGATATTCCATATGCTTCGGCAATTGGGTCCATCATGTATGCCATGATTTTGTACTAGGCCGGATGTATCTTATGCTTTGACCATGCAAGTATATACTAATCCGACCCCGGAGAAAATCACTGGGTAGCTGTAAAAGCGATTATTAAGTACTTGAGAAGGACTAAAGACTCGTTTTTGGTCTATGGAGGAATGGGATGATCTCGTTGTAAATGCTTACACGGATGCAGCTTCCAAACCGAAAGAGATGATAGTCGATCGCAATCGGGTTTTTGTGTTTATGTTAAATGGTGGAGCTGTAAGCTGGAAGAGTTCCAAGCAAAGTACAACCGCTGATTCTACAACGGAAGCTGAGTATATTGCTGCATCGTATGCTGCAAAGGAAGCTGTTTGGATTAAGAAGTTCATTACTGAACTTGAAGTGGTTCCTAGTATTGCTAATCCAATAGACCTTTATTGCCATAATAATGGTGATATTGCTTAAGCAAAGGAACCAAGAGCACATCAGAAATCCAAACACATACTTAGGCGTTTTCATATCATTCGAGAGATCGTTGATAGGGGAGACGTGAATATATGCAGAGTGCCTACTGATGACAATGTGCGGACCCACTAATAAAGGGACTTCCACAAACTAAACATGATGGTCATGATAGGTCCATGGGTATTAGATACATGGGAGATTGGGCCTAGGGCAAGTGGGAGATTGTTGGTAGTGGTGCCCTAGGCACGTTTAATAAACGTTGTAATTGTTATCACTTTTTTCATATTAATAAAAAGATGTTTTGATTATTATTTTTTGTTCATGTTTACCTATAATAATCTCCGTCCCTAGTACTTGTTAAGCACTAGTATAAAGGCTAAATGATCATGGGATTATCATGTTAGATTTATGGGTACTTGTTTGGAACAAGGTACTGGACATGACCCACTGTATGAGATTTATGTCATGGTCTATGTCGTACACATATCTCATATTAGTTATGTCATTTGAATCCTTAGACATGAAGTTATTATATTCTTCCACTTGATGAACATTATGTTTGATATATTCAAAACGCTACCTTTAACCGTGTAGTTATAAAGGATATGATTGGCATGATCGGATTCACGTAGGGAAGAATAATAAGCTAAATGGATTTGTCCCTTTTCAGAGAGATGTCAAGCTTTGGCCTCTCGTAAGAATGATGTTGATGAAAAATGTTCGGCCGGGTAGTTATAAAGGATATGATTGGCATGACCATGACTTGTGTTCAATGACATCGTGGACAAAGGGATTGTGACATATTCTAAAGGAATGCGAACATGTATCTAGTTATACTATTTGGGTAGGTGTGATGGTTTTCTAGAGCCTAATCATATCTTATGGTTTCATGTTTGAACCCATTGCCAACTTAGTGTAATCCTAGAGGGTCACACACAATAGAACGAATCCTATAAAGGACTATATTGGAATATTGGGTCGAAAGGACCATTCAAGGATTTTGGAAATTAGGGGAATCTGGGGAAAGTGTGCGACCGCACAAAATGGTTTGGGCGGCCGCACAGCTTGGCTCCAAAAGTACCAGATTGTTCCAGTTGTTTGGGCGGCCACACAGGTGGTTTTGGGCGGCCGCACAGCATGTCGGGACAGATTTCCTAATTTTATTTGGAAAAGAATTTTGAACGGGTTTAGACACAAGTTTCCTATTTGGAATAGGTCTAACTTGTATATAAACAGCCAAATTCGGCCAGAACTTTACCATAGATTTTGTGCAAGTCTCCAAAAGGGTTTGAGAGAGTTTTATTTTGTTCTAAGACATCCTAAATTGAAGAACAAAATAACACAAATAAAATTCCATATATTTCATATTAATTGTGAAAACGGGTTTCACAATTTTGGTCTAGCAACCAAGATCAAGAAGCTCCTTGATATTCGTTCGTGGTGTGGATACCACTAGAGGGTGAAGCTCATCATCTTCAAAGTTCGTGTTCTTACTTTTGTGATTAAAGCTTCGATTTCTCCACCAAGATCAAGGATCAAATTCAAATCATCAAGGGTTAGTTTTTCTAGTATTCATATTGTTGTATTTGATCTAATCATATAAACGGATCTATGGGCTTTGGGTTTCATGAAAAATTTTAAATGCTATTTTCCGCTGCGCATGTTACTTGAAACCCAACATAGTCGATGATCCTCTTCATGTTGAATCTGTAACACGGGTACTCCTTTTGTGTTGGTGCCTTGTGCTGTTACTAGGTCGCTGTAGATAACTGTCACCTCATTCCCTGACTAAAATTTAACACACTGATGTAAGGATGATGGAACTGCTGCATTGGATTTGTTGAGCCAAGGGCGTCCTAACAAGATGGTGAAGGATGACGGTATGTCAATCACTTGGAAATCTGTAGACAGAGTTTGGGGTTCCCACAGTAATAGGCAGAGTAATAGTTCCCAACACTGATCTGCATGTGAAGTCGTAAGCCTTGATTGTCTGCTTGGAGGGCCTCAGAGTAGTTACATCTACGCCCACCACATCCATCATTCGAGACGGTAGTACGTTAATGGCAGATCCGTTGTCTACAAAGGATCGAGGAATTTTCTTCCCACTGATTTCGACTGTAATGTTGAGAGGTTAATTGTGATCAATGCCGAACGGAGGTTCGTCGAGCTCTGAGAAGGTGATGATATTCCCAAAGTGAATGTTGCCAATCATTTGTGTGACATTCTCAGGAGTCGTATCTGATGGAACCATAGTAGCAGCCAAGTTCTTCTCAAGCATCTGCCGGTGAGCTAGAGATGAAGTGAGTAGAGACCATAGAGAGATGTGAGCTTGAGTTTGTTTAAGCTGCGTGAGGATGGGATCTTCTTTCTCGGGGTTCAGCGGTTCTGACTCTTTATTGAAGACCTTCTTTGTACCATTGGGGTCTGACTGATAGATCTGTCCGGACCTTGTGAGTAGGTTGATTTCTGCTCGCATGTCGTACGGAGACTGCGGTATTTTGGCGGATTCTGCGAAGATTTCAGCTATGGATAGTGGTGACGATTTAAGTGAAGTGGAGTTGTATTCTCCGAGGAGAGATGCATCTAAAGACAGTTCATCTAACGACAGCATATAACAAGAAGAATGACTATCATTAATAAACTTTGAAGTATAGACTATCTCATTACCACTACAAAACTCGGAGTCTGCCACAATAGTTTTGGCAAGATCACCAATGTTTGTTGCTAAACTATCTTTGTCTAAGGAAATCCTAGGATCTTTAAGCGAGCCGTCATAGATGCGTTTCAAGATATCCATCTTCAGGGCAAAGCATTCTCTTGTTCTATGTCCGGTGGCTTGATGATAATGGCAATATTTCCATACATTGTTACCCATGTGCGGAGAGTATCCTTTGAGTTGTCTAAGGAGTCCTTTATTCATAAGGTCATGGAGGAAATTTTTCATGGATATTTTTAGTTGTTCAATGCAGTATTCGAGCTCTATCATGGTGATTTGATCATTCTCTATCATATTAACATCCATAGCGATAATCTTTCTTGGGTCTGCAATGACATTGTCTTTGATGAGTTTCTGTACGATTTGCTTGATGGTGAAGCACTCGTTGTTGGTATGACCGGACACTTTATGATAGTAGCAAAACTTAGACATGTCGCATCCATGCTTGGGCCATTAGAATCTGCGTTCCCTAGGAGCTATTAACCCAATCTTGACTAGTCCTCTGAATAGAGCATTCATGTCAAGCCCTAGTTCGGCAAAGGCATCTATCATCTCGAGCATGCCAATGTCGCCTCTGATGACTTCGACCATGTTTACACCACCATTGTTTGGGAGCGGGTTTGCTATGGTGTTCGGACCTTTAGGCATTTCAATCATTCCATCGGCTATGAGCTTTTGGATGGCACGCTTGAGATGGATGCAGTCGTTGGTGTTGTGGCCAATGTAGTTGTGATACTTGCAGTGCTTCTTTGCATCAAGGTTGATACTTTTGTTTACCCGTTCAAAATTCTCAAGTGGCCTGATTAAACCCTTCTTTATCAATACTTCGAAGACTTTGCTAGTGGGCATGCTGAAATCGTCAAAATGATCTTCTTTCCAGGTAAAACCGCTTGTAACTGCTTGGACATAGAAGGCGGAGTTGCTTTAAACCATACTCACTTAACCAGCCAATCTAGGTTCGACTGGTACTTCTTGCAGAAATTAGTGGTGATTTGTTCCCATGTCTCTCGTTCGGAGGGGTCCAAACTCAAGAACCACCGGAGGGCAATTCCATCCAAAGTGGTGTTGAATACTCGGGCCATTTGCTCATTGGTACAATAACGGGCTCTTATAGCTAGCATATAACTATCGAGGTGAGTCTTGGGACAAGTAATACCATGGAATGTCGAGACCTTCGGCATCTTGAAGTCCCTAGGTAGAGCACCCACATTACTCGGGTCAATGGTCTTGACTATTGCAGCGGATTGCTTGGAAACCGTGTCGGCTAGCTTGCGGATATGTTCTTGCATGGCAACCACTAGAGGGTGATTGGAGAAATCTGTGCTACCAAAGGCTCAAGTAGCGGGAGGAGCAGTGGAGATAGTCGGCATAGCGGCACCGATGCTTAGTGGCAGTGAAGGCGGTGGCAACTTGGTAGAGGACAAGTAACTACCCATCATTTCTGGTGACGGTTCATATGGACCCTTGCTGGAGGTTGCTTTAGTACCAAAATCAGGAGGAGGAACTCTTTGGTAGTTGGGTACCCTGAGAGGAATAGCATCATCATTGGCAGGATAGGTCACAACCACCGTTTCGTCTTCAATCAAAATAGCTTCCCCATTATGGAAACTAGCGGCCACACCTTTGTTTTTCATTTCAGTATGAAGATGATATTTTAGCTCTTGATTGACCCTTTCTAGAGACTTACTTCGGTCCTCAAGCTTAGAGATCTGTAGCATGAGGCTGGTGAAGAAAGCATGGAGAGGTGGCAGAATGTCCGAAGGCTTGCTACTGGCGGCAATATCTGGCTCGGCAGAAGCAGTGGAGACTGGTGGGGTGGAGACACTAGGAGTAGTAGGCTCTGATGATGGAGACATCGTTGATGCGGAGATTGAATAATGAACTTGTAGAAGGCTTGACCGTTGAAGACGACCGCCGGAACGAACCCAACCTTGCTTCTCTGTAGAGGTAGTGGACGAGAGGTTTTAGGACGGGACAAGGCTCATGCAATGTATTTTGTTAATTACAAAACAATGTATTATTAGTCCTAATGGTTGGAAGGGGTACCGCTTTTTGGGTTACTATCTACAAAACCTGGATCAGTGGAGGTCATCACTACATCTATAGACTCCTCGTTTTTCACCTGTATTGCACATCCCAAACGGACAATTTCGGCGAGGGTCCTATAGGGCAAGCGACTTCCACCGACCTAACGGATCCTAGCGACTAACCCTTGTTTAAAGGCATTTAACGTAACGTTTATGTTACTTCCGTTAAGTTTTTAACGAGTTGAGATCCTTGTACAAAGTATCACTCGGCTTACCATATGCACACCCTTGTAGGGAATTTATTTTTTTGTGCTTTTTTTCGAAGGATCTCGACTCATTAAAGACTTAACGGATGACGGCATAAACGACACGTTAATTGTCTATAAAGATAATCTAGTCAAACCAACCGGTCAACATTGGAGTGTCCTAGACTCTGTGAGTGTATGGTTTTGAAATGAACAAGGGATTAACCTCGACTTCTTCACAAATGAAAACAGTGAGTTAGATAGCCCGGGTGCCATGAAGATAGAGGCGACAGGATCACCAAAATATGTGCACTTAGCGGAGTATCCAGTAGGGCGTGCAGTGTGACACGGACCTAGTGGTAGTGTGCGGACAAAAACTAGTTATTTTTTAGGGAGAAAACAGAGAGTTTTGTTTTGTATTTACATGTATGCAATGTAAAATAGTTAGAAAGGGTACAATAGGAAACAATTAAGATATTAACGCACTAAAGTACTAGGGAAGCAAATATGTACAAGAGATAAAGTACAGGGAGAAAAGAAACAAGTAAGTACAATCATGATATTGACGAAAGTTCTACTTTTGAAGTTCAAAGCTAGTCCCCAGCAGAGTCGCCACTGTGAATACCCTTTCCGTCATGCGGGCAACGCACGGGAAGTCTTTCTTTTGTTTATCTTTATTTATCTTATCTATGGGATTAGGATATTCAAGTTGGCATTTAACCTTATTAAGAGTCGCCACGTTGTTTTTATTGAGCTAAAACATTGAGAAAAACTAATAGAGAGGGTTCGGGGGTCAAGTTACGACAGGAGAAGAATATCAAGTTATCACTCCTATCGCCTGATAATTCGGACTTTCTATCATGATTGAGGCGTTAGTAGTGTGTTAGTGATTGAGACCGGATCCGAAGATTGCCTACATTCCTCTCGCTTAAGAAGCTCAGGTCAGCGTAGTTCGCACATAATCAGAATAGGGAGAAAGAAGCGGGATCATGCATAGTGAAGGGGGAGGAGAAAGAATCATGTAAGATGATCACATCCTAGAATAATGATTATACCATTGATAAGATCAATGTGTAGTCATCACATTCATCCTTGGAGTGTTATTGATCATGGGAATATTTACCTAAAGTTTAGGGTTTAGAAGTAGTTCCTAGATCTCGTGGATCATCATCGGCTATGCAATATAAACAGGGATTAAAACATTAGACCTAGCATGTTATGCATGGGATAAGCCGTAGATCTAGCATAATAATAAGAATATCATGAAACATGTATGAAATAACGCATAAGCATAAAGATCTCTACCCTAGATATAGAGTATATTATGAATTCTAGTAAGAACATGAAGAACACATTATGAATCATATGAATATTGATGAATAAACATAATGAAACTAGCATAGATCAGATCTAAACTAAGAAAACATGACAAATTCTCACCAATCTTGACAAGAACGAAGTCGAATCTCTAGCGCGGATTCGTCGGACCTTCAGGATTGCTAAAAAGGCTTGATGGGAGAGTTCTGCCTTCAGTTTGGCTTGTGGAACTCGAGGGAGATAATTTTGTATCAAAATAATGAACTGAGGTCCTCTATTTATAAGAAAAACCTGACCCTGAAGGAGTGGCCGCCCGACCGAGCATATGGCCACCCGGCGGTCTTATCGGATGGGATCGATTCCCGAGGCTTTGACCAATCTGGACTCTGAGAGGATTAAGATAACACCTATCTTTGTAGCTTCATCCGGTCAGTCGTTGATATCTTCTTATCTGGGCTTTTCGAGAAATTCCGGATAAGTCCTGCGCAGCTCGTAAATACCTGCGAGGTCCCTGTGAGTCCTAGAATGTCTAATAACTCATTTTCAGGTTGGGTACTAACAGTCGGTCGGGTGGCTGAACCTTTTTAGGCATCCTACGTATCCTCGGGGGAATCAAGCCGGTCGTAGTTCGGAGATACGAGCGAGAATGGTGCGAGATATTAAGACGGCATGGTCTAAATGATCCCAAGGTAAAATGGTAATTGCAGGAACTCACGCGATATAGAAATGAACAAGCTTCTGACAATCGTGAAAGAAATAGGACACATATGACGTAGAGGTAGATGGGACACTATCAATCATGATGGTCCTAAGCAGGTGTTTGAGGTGCACGCAATATAGAAATAGACGGGTTTCTGTCAATTGCAATAAAACCTGGACATACATGATATAGAGATAGGCGGGTCTCTGTCAATCACAATTTTCCAAAACAAGTGCTCGGGGCACACACGCAATATAGAAATAGACGGGTTTCTATCAATTGCGGTGAAGATTCGGGAGAGATGGAAATTTTAAAGGGCTTTCCGGACCCAAAGGTAACGAATTTTGGTTAAAAAAAATAGGTTAAGGGAACCTAAATTGAACAAACAAAGAATGAACAAGGGGAAAAACTAGAATTTTTCCATGTGGAGGCAAGGATGGCCGCGTGGGCAAGGGTGCTGATTGGCCAGATTTGGTTTACTGGGATTGAAGAATTGGACGGGTGGGATTGCTAGAGGCGATCTTGGCCGCGTGGCCAAGTCTCTGGTTTGACTAGATTCTTGGTCACAATGCCAGAATCCTTTCTTCTTCCTCTTCCCTTCTTCTTCTTCTTCCACCATTGTCGAGTTAGAGAGAGAAAGAGGTGAGTTTTAGAGAGAGAAAGCTTCCATTATTGATTCTGTGAACTCCATTTTGCGCTTTTGAAACCATGGCGGACCGTTGGATTGATGAGTTGCTTTACGGGGGTGAAAATTTCATGGGTCAAGGTGGTTTTGTGCCACCAGAAGACGGGCACTAAGAGGGAGGAAATGGGAATCCATTAGGCGGAGGAAATGAAGTGGTTGACCCAAATGTGGGTGCTCAAGCGGCTCAAATGGTACCACGGGGTGGATTGAGGACAAGGGCGGCGACTCAAAACTTTCGAGACGGCCTTTCGAAGTCGACTTTCGATCATGATTATGATTTCTACATCAATCCGGACCACCATTGGTCCAAGGGTCTTTTGGAGACGAGAGAGGTAAATTTTGGGCTTTGCCTCTTTCTATTTTTCGCATTGACAAAATTCTATTGATATAAATGCATTTTAAAGTTGAAATGTAGTCTGCTAGAAAAAGTAATGTACCTTTGCTGTGCTTACCTGTAGAGAATCAAGGCTCGTGGGTCCACCGTGACTGTGGGTCAGCTGTGGGCATCCCTACCGGTGGGTCTAGGCGGTTTGCGTGCTCGTATCGAGGCTATGGGATTCGGTCCCTTTTTCGAGGCTATCCGTATGATTGGGGATACCTTGAAGGTATCGGCAGTAATACAGGTCTGCCGGGAGTTTTTGTGGGATACCACTCACACATTCCACTTCAGTTGGGGAGAGATTACCATTACGCCCACGGATTTTGCAGCAATCACGGGACTGAAGTTCACTACCACTCCTCTGCCTTTCGATGAGAGTTTGGCAGGCAGGCGGGACTATCGGCAGGTTTTGTTGGGAGTTGACACCGATCTTAGGGGAGGTGTAAAGGGTTATGGAGTGGAAGCTGGCAAGGTGTACAGGGTCGTTGTGTCGGCTATAGAGGCTTTTGGGAGAGGAGAGTATGATTTGGACTGTCTGGTCCGACTATTTCTGTGGTACAGCTTTTCAGAGATCTTGTTTCCCAGTGGGGCCACCGTTTGCAGATACTCGATGTTAGGGGCTTTAGAGGACTTGGATCAGTGAGCGAGATTTTTTAGGGTGGAGCCGGTTTGGCTGAGATGTATCGAGCTTTGGACAATTGTTCGAAGGCCAGCTCGTCGGCATTTGACAGGTTCCAGTTTGCTTTTGAGGTACGCTTTTGTCATTCTTTTGTTTGTCCGGCACAATTTTAACTTGCGCAGATTTCTGAATTGTTTACCTTTACCGTATACACATGTGTAGGTGTATGAAATCTTCGGTGTTGCTCCTTTTCAGCTGGAGATCAGTAATAACAAGGCCATTCCCACCATGTCCTTTTGGTGTAGGAGCAATAGGCAAGTGTCTCGAAAATCCAAGGATAGGAGAACTGTGGATGCTACTGATTTGAGGAGAGTGCTTACGAGGCCCATGCCCGTCAGGGTGAGGTGTTACCCATGGAGCGAGGCTAATGAGTTTTTTGTCGGCCATGCTACTGTGTTGACGGCCTCTCGGTTCTGCTGGTGGGTCTTAGCGGAGATGCCATGTACCTTGGTGAGCGGGTTACTCGTCAGCATAGGGCCAGTGCAGCACTGTGGGTTCCCCATGATCCTCCCCGAGACATGCTTTGTCCCTCTAGGTTGGGGAGTTTCTTGATTCCGACTCCGGCGGAGTATTACAGGGGTAGTGATGATTATGATGGCTTCGTGCGGACACGTCTGATCAGTCCATATGTACGGGCTAGGATGTTGTCAGGATAGGGATCGAGCTCAGCCCGTTATGTTGGTCGGAGTCGGCCTTTGGTTGACATGCCCCTTCGTTCGAGCAGCGTTAGAGTGATGCGAGGCGGCCGGGAGGAGGAGATCAGCTTGGAGCCGAAAAATGCAGACATTGTGGAGGAGCCATTTATTCCTCTGCCTGATGCTGGGGCATGATCTATCATTCTGCTTTAAATTATCTGGCGCACACATTCTTGTTCTCTCATTCTTATTCATTGCTCTTTGACCTTTTCAGGTGACTCGGGAGGCATACGTCCGATCTAACCGGCGGGAGAATATCCTTATGCGCTTATTGAGAGAGGCGTACCATTCTTGTACCTGCCGGAGGGAGGATGTTGTTATACCGCAGCGTCGAGAGCGATCTCCTACTGAGGCTGGGTCTTCTCATACTAGCGGGCGAGCAGTCTGGGGACGGAGTTCAATTGCCAGTGGTTCGCGTCGTTCGACACAACAGCGGGACACTACCGAGGAGGATTCAGATTAGCCGGGGGATATTTTTATTTTATTCCTGCATTGTTAGTTGTAGTAGGGAGAAACAAATATATGCTATACATTAAAAATGTATGCAAAGATTTTATGTACTAAGCTATGAGATTGAGACAACTTATTTGTACAAATTAGTTATTTACATTTTTCCTAACTTTGTACAATGCATGAGCCATAGGGATGGGTACGTATATATAAACTGAGTTTGCATGGGATCCGTTGCGGTGTGGGAGTAACCAAACTTTGGGGATGGAGCTGGAATTTCTTCATGGGGCGAAGATGGCCGCGTGGTCAACGGCGAAGATGGCCGCATGGCCAAGGGCGAAGATGGCCGCGTGGCCAAGATTTACGCCATCTTTGCCTTTCCTTTTTCGGGCAAGAATTGGAATCCGAAACCTACTTAAACAAGGTCTGTATAATAGCAGAATATCCACCAACAACAGTTTTTGCTCTTTTCCTTGTCTGAATATCAACTTTTCTTGCACTTTCGATGGATCATCATGCTAGGATCACAAGGCTTGAAAGAGGAGCCTATACTACAGCTTTAGAGAAGTGGGTTAGCAAAATTCCTGGCTCTTGTCGCGACAAATTTACTGAACGGTTTGGCATAAAGTGTCTTTGGTCACTTTATCATATGAACACGAATATGAATCTTTTGCGTGCTAGTGCCAAGTTTTGGGACGAAAATAACCACATCTTCAACTTCTCTTATAATAAGATAACACCCACCTATGAGGACTTCATGGCCCTTTGTAGGGGTGATGAGAGAAAGGGGATAGCCTTGCCTTTTGACTCGGTTTCGTTGGAGAGGAGGTTGGTAACCTTCGGTGCGACCGTTGATGACCTTGGTAAGTATGTTAGAGCCAAACACGTGGACGTTTCTTGGATTCCAGAGTATTTTATGCATAGGGATGTCACTTCTGACTTGGCTCTAGACCATCTTGCATTGTGCTTGTTTGCTTCTATTCTTTTCCCTACCCAAATAGTTTTGCTAGTGGGGAATGCCTTGACATAGTGATTCGTGCCCGCGTGGGTCATAATATTGTGCCGGTCATTCTGGGAAAGACCATTTGTGGCATTTCTCATCTTGCCATTTATGGGGATATGCCAAGAGGCAGCGACAGGTGGTTGACTATGTGGCTTCAAGAGAGGCTTGGGGTAAATAAACCGGCGCAGTATAGGAATGTCGCTCCATGGATCTACCGCAGCAGGGGCATTGCAGAGCGGTTTGAGCGCATGACACTCAGTGGTTGGGAGACTTATTTAGCTGAGCTAGTGACTGATGACATTCAGTGGGTAGTTCAGATATGGCGGATTCATTCCTTGAGGCAAAAGCAGGTGGGGTCCTACATGATCCGTGTTCCGACCCTTTCTGAGACTACATTTTACTATCCCACAAGCGTGCTCCGACAGTATGGGTTGGTTCAGACTATCCCCGAGGCTTAGGATGAGGAGTTGGTGTTGTTTCCCCTCAGAGTTCTTTACTTGGATGCTAGTGTTTCGATCCTTCTTTCTCAAATGTGGGGAAGGGCTGGATTTTCGTGCGTGACCTTTCTTTCACGCTCCCACAACACCTATTTATCACGGGAATATTTGACATGGTATGAGGAGAGACTTGGAGACATGAAGCAGACTCTAGAGAACCTAAGGGGCCCTATACTTGGATCCTATGCTTCGAGTATCTCTTTGAGGACGAGGGAGGCGTTGGCCTATGAGAGGAAGAAAGGGAAAAGTGTCGCTGATGGGGACGGAAAAGGGATGGCGATTTCAAAGAAAAGGAAGGTTGGAGAGGTTTGCAGGGTAAAGCTAAGGGTGTTAGTGCCTTTGAGGCTAGATTTTGTGAGAAACCTGACAAGAAGAAGGTTCGCCAAGGACTACGCAAGAAGAAAGAGACCGGCGGCACAACGGAGCCTAAGGAGTAGTTCCGAGTATCCATCCATAGTCATTACAAACACATTAGTTTTAATTTCAGTTTTATTTCAGTGTTAGTTAATTTCAAAACAGGTTATGTAGTCGCAAGTTTAGTCGAGCTTAGACTCATCGAATAAGTGTAATGCGCAATGATTGTGGAAATAAATGTTTTTGCTTTAGAAAACACAAATTCTTCTTTTATTTCTCTTTGGCCAAATGTGGATGTTTATTTATTTTTTGGACCACACCTTTTGAAAGGCTGCCTACGTTCCCCTTTTACAAATAGGACTAAGGGGCTCAGGTCATCGTAGTTCATTCCAGTTAGACTAGAACTATTTTTTGAAGAAAAGGAAGATAGAAGGGGGGATGCTCTAACTTTTGCCTAGACCGCCCTTACGGGTTTTCAGTCTAGCGAGCTTTGTACGCACCCTTATTTTGCATAGACCGCCCTTTGCGGGTTTTCAGTCCATTGGGCTTCTTTTGGCGCATTTTTTTTTTGGTAGATAAGGGGGACTAGTCGTAGTAGCGCTTGAGCTTGCTGAGATTGACCGGTTCCTTAGCTTTGGGGTGCTCCCTGAGTTTCAATTTTTTGTTTCAGGTCCTTTAACTCTTGCAACAGGTCGCGAACTCGCTCTGCAGTCATGTGCGGGGGAACTGTCATGTTGCTTCCATTTCTGGGTCTGGGCTTGTTGAATTCCAGGAGTTGCGGATTACCATTCTCCATGTAGCACCAGGATCCTAGGCTTCTGGTGAGCGTCCCTTTATCTATGAAGTCTTGGAATTTCGTTTGTAAGGCCATACAATTGTTAGTGTTGTGACCCTCGTCTTGGTGGTATAAGCAAAATTTGGAGGGCTCGAACGGTTGGAGAGGTGGCAACTCGAAGAGAAGTGCGTGTTCCCCTAGAGGCTGCATTTTTCCCATAGCCCGCAGTCTTTCAAACATTTCCGCCCTTGGGACCATCAACTTCGTATGGTGTTGGATTGAGAGGGGGTTGTTTTGAAGAAATTTCAGCAGATTGACACTTGGTTGCTTTCCATGGCATGAGGGCCATCCTTCCATTGGCTTTACGGCTTGGGGAGGTTTCCCATGCATTGGGCATTAAGTAGGGTTGCTTGCCAGATATTCTTTGAGGCGGTTAAGTGCGATTTCGCACCTCGAGTTCCATCTATCATCTGCGCATTTCTCCAATTCTCTTACTGTTGGCTCTCCTGCTATTGTAACACGACTGAGGTATTGGAGCATTCTTACGAGTTCTGCTTTTTCTATTTCGTTGCAGGGAGGCTGCATCTCCATGATCGCTTGAATCTTCCTCGGGTCGGCTTCTATACCACGCTCGGTAACCATGTACCATAGCACTTTCCCTTGACTGACCCCAAACGTACACTTGGCAGGGTTCAAACGCATGGCGTGTTCTCTTAATCTGTTGAAGAACTTCCTAAAATCTGTCAGGTGTTGACCGTCGGAGCCTTTTGAATGTATGATCATATCGTCCATGTATACCTCGATCTCCTTGTGGATCATGTCATGGAAAAGAGCCGTGACTGGCCGTTGATAAGTAGCCTCAGCGTTTCTCAACCCAAACGGCATGATAGTATAGCAGAAAGTCCCCCACGGAGTAGTGAAGGCTGTCTTCTCTTGGTCTTCCTCGGCCATCTTAATCTGGTTATAGCCGGCGAACCCATCTACAAATGACTTAACTTCAAAATTAGTTGTCGCGTCCACCAACATGTCAATATTCGGTAAAGGGAAATCATCCTTTGGAGTAGCTTTGTTGAGATCTATGAAGTCCACGCATACTCGGACTTTACCATTGGAATTCTTGACGGTCACGATGTTGGACAACCAAGTGGGGTATTCGATCACCCTGATGAAGCCTACACAAAGCAATTTCTCAATCTCTTCCTTTACTTGCAAGGACCATTCTGGCTTAATACGGCGTAACTTCTGCTTGACTGGCTTGGTGTCTGGTGGTGTCTGGTGCTGTCGGGATTCTGTGCTCTACGATCGAGTTTTCTAGCCCCGGCATGTCTTTGTAAGACCATACAAACACATCCACATATTCCTTGAGTAGTTCAATCAGTGCTTCCCTTTCGGCTCCGCTAAAGAAGTTTCCAATCTGCGTTTCCTTTGGCTCGGCTTCGGTTCCCAAATTCACACAAGTTAGCACCTCATCGGCAGCTTGGGCTCGAGATTCCTTTTGGTTAATAACCTATTCTGAAATTTCTCTTATATATTCTGTTGGGTTTCCAAGTAACATGCGCAGCGGAATAAAGCATTTAAAATTTATGAAACCCAAACCCATATAGATCCATTCATATGATTATATCAAATACATGCAATATGAATACTAGAATACTAACCCTTGATGCCTTTAAATTTCAACCTTTGATCTTGGTGGAGAATTTGAAGCTTGATCACGAACAAGTAAGAACACAAACTTTGAAGATGATGAGCTTCACCCTCTAGCGGTATCCACACCTCGAACGAATATCAAGAGCACTTGATCTTGGTTGCTAGACCAAAATTGTGAAACACGTTTTCACAATTGTATGAACTATATGGAATATAAAATTGTGTTTATTCTTGTTCTTCTATGTAGGGATTTCTTAGAACAAGAAATAACTCTCTAAAACTCTTTGGAGGCTTACACAAACTTATTTACTGATTTTGGCCGAGTTAAGGCTGTTTAAATACTTGTTAGACCTATTCCAAATAGGTAACAATTGTCTAAACCCGCAAGAAAATGGATTAAGGAAAGTTTCTGCCGAAACTGACTGGTCCGGCCGGGTATTGACCAGGGTCCGACCGGACCTAGCATGGTCCGACCGGGTCTAGGCCGTGGTCCGCCCGGGCCTCCCCTTTTCCACTTTTCTTCCTCTTAATTCCTTAAATCCCCGAATGGTCCTTCGACCCAATATTCCAACATAGTCCTTTTATGATTCGTTCTATTGTGAGTGACCCTCTAGGATTACATTAAGTTGGCAATGGATTCAAACATGAAACCATAAGATATGATTAGGTTCTAGCAAACCGTTATACGTACCCAAGTAATGTAATTAGATACAAGTTCGCATTCCTTTAGAATATGTCACAATCTTTTTATCCACGATGTCATTGACACATGTCATGGTCAACAAGTCAATACTTTCTCGATTCTGAATATGTTGATAATCCAAATCATTGATCCAGTCAATGCATTTGAGTCCGACCGAACATTTCATCAACATCATTCCTACGTGGGGCCCAGGCTTGACATCTCTCCGAAGAGGGACAAATCCATTTAGCTTATTGTTCTTCCCTACGTGAATCCGATTATGCCAATCATACCCTCTATAACTACCCGGTTAAGGGTAACGTTTGAATATGTCAAACATAATGTTCATCAAGTGGAAGACTACAATAACTTCATGTCTAAGGATTCAAATGACATAACTAGAATGAGATATACATATGACATTGATCATGATGTAAATCTCATAAAGCGGGTCATGTCCAGTACCTTGTTCCAAACAAGTACCCATAAACCTAAAATGATCATCCCATAATAATTTAGCCTTTATACTAGTGCTTAACAAGTACTAGGGATGGAGATTATTATAAATAAACATGAACTACAATAATAATCAAAACATCTCTTTATTGATATGAATAAATGATAATGATTACAACGTTTAATAAACGTGCCTAGGGCACCTACACCAACAATCTCCCACTTGCCCTAGGCCCAATCTCCCATTTATCTAATACCCATGGACCTAACATGACCATCATGTTTAGCTTGTGGAAGTCCCTTTGTTAGCGGGTCCGCAACATTATCATCAGTAGATACTCTGCATATATTCACGTCACCCCTATTAATGATTTCTTGAATTACATGGTAACGCCTAAGTATGTGTTTGGATTTTTGATGTGCCCTTGGTTCCTTTGCTTGAGCAATAGCACCATTATTATCACAATAAAGGTCTATTGGATTAGCAATACTAGGAACCACTTCAAGTTCAGTGATGAAATTCTTAATCCAAACAGCTTCCTTTGCAGCATCCGATGCAGCACTATACTCAGCTTCCATTGTAGAATCAGCGGTTGTACTCAGCTTACAGCTCCACCGTTTAACATAAACACAAAAACCGATTGCGATTGACTATCATCTCTGTTAGTTTGGAAGCTTGCATCCGTGTAAGCATTTACAACGAGATCATCTTCCATTCCTCCATAGACTAAAAACGAATCTTTAGTCCTTCTCAAGTACTTAAGAATCGCTTTTACAGCCATCCAGTGGTTCTCACCGGGGTCGGATTGATATCTACTCATCATGCTCAAATCATAAGATACATCCGGCCTAGTACATATCATGGCATACATGATGGATCCAATTGCCGAAGCATATGGAATCCCATTCATTTTCTCACGCTCATCTATTGTCTTAGGACATTGAGTCTTTCTTAGAGAAACTCCATGTAACACTGGCAAGGTTCCTCTCTTAGAATTTTCCATATGGAATCTTCTAATGACCTTGTCAATGTATGTACTTTGGCTTAAACCAATTAGCTTCCTTGATCTATCTCTGTAGATCTTAATGCCAAGAACATATGCGGCTTCACCCATATCTTTCATTGCGAAGCACATTCCTAACCAAGTCATTACAGACTGAAGTGTAGGAATGTCATTTCCAATGAGCAATATGTCATCCACATATAATATAAGGAATAGTACTATGCTCCCACTAATCTTTTTGTAAACACAAGGTTCATCTTCGTTCTTGATGAAGCCAAACTCTTTGACCGATTCATCAAAATGGAGATTCCAACTCCTAGAAGCTTGCTTCAATCCATATATGGATCTTTGCAATTTGCACACTTTAGAATTTTGTTCAAAACCCTCAGGTTGTGTCATACAGACATCCTCTTGTAAGTTTCCATTTAGGAAAGCGGTTTTGACGTCCATCTGCCATATTTCATAGTCATGATATGCGGCAATGGCAAGCAAAATTCTTATAGACTTGATCATTGCTACGGGTGAAAAGGTTTCATCATAGTCAATACCATGCCTATAACCTTTCGCTACAAGCCTAGCTTTGTAATTATGCACCTTCCCATCCATGTCAGTCTTCTTCTTGAAGACCCATTTGCATCCTATGGTTTTTACACCTTCGGGCGCATCAATCAGGTTCCAAACTTGATTATCTTGCATGGATTGCAATTTGGATTCCATGGCTCCAACCCACTTGTCCAAATCAGGTGATGACATCGCCTCTTGGTAGGTGGTGGGTTCATCATCTTCAATGATTTCCACCTCATTATTATCCGTTACGAGAAACCCATATCTCTCGGGCTCGGATCGTAACCTACTAGATCTGCGAGTTACTTGTGTATCTTGAACAGGTTCCACAACTTCTTGTGGTACTTGTTCTTGTTCCTATATTGGTTCGATGTTATTTTTTGGGTCTCAAATTTCTTCAAGATTTACTTTACTCCCACTGATTTCTTTGGAGAGAAACTGTTTCTCTAGAAAGACACCAGTTCGGGAAACAAACACCTTGTTGTCCTCTCAGTTGTAAAAGTAATATCCTTTAGTTTCCTTAGGATATCCCACGAAAATACATTTATCAGATTTGTGTGCAAGTTTGTCTGAGACAAGTCTTTTGACAAAAGCTTCACAACCCCAAATCCTCATGAAAGACAAACTAGGTTTCTTTCCGCTCCACATCTCATATGGAGTCTTTGGAACCGATTTAGTTGGAACTTGATTTAGTGTGAAAGCAACAGTTTCTAGAGCATAACCCCAAAAGGATAAAGGAAGATCAACTTGACTCATCATTGATCGAACCATGTCCAACAAAGTCCGATTCCTCCTCTCGGACACATTATTCCATTGTGGTGTTCCGGGTGGAGTCAATTGTGAAATTATTCCACAATTCTTTAGATGATCATCAAAATCATGACTTAAGTATTCTCTACCTCGATCCGATCGAAGTGCCTTAATACTTTTGCCAAGTTATTTTTCTACTTCATTTTGAAATATTCTAAATATCTCAAATGCTTCACTTTTATGTTTCATTAGGTAAACATACCCAAATCTACTATAATCATCAGTGAAGGTTATGAAGTATTGAATTCCTCCCCTAGCATTGCTACTTATTGGTCCGCGTACATCGGAATGTATCAACCCCAATAAGTCGCTTGCCCTTTCACCTAGCTTGGTAAAAGGTATCTTAGTCATTTTTCCAAGAAGACACGAATCGCAAGTATCATATGACTCAAGGTCACATGAACCCAAAAGGCCGTCCCCATGGAGTTTAGAGATACGCTTCTCATTAACATGACCAAGACAACAATGCCACAAATAAGTATGATTTACATCATTAGTTTTAGATTTCTTGTTTACATGGTAGACATTGTCATTATTTTCATTCTTGACATCCAAGACATAAAGGCCATTAAATGAATTCACAATACCATAAAGCATATCATTTAAATAAAGAGAAAATCTCTTATTCTCAATAAGAAATTTAAATCCTTCATTATCCAAACAAGAAATTGAAATAATATTTCTATTTAAATCTGGTACATAATAGCAATTGTTCAAAACAAGTATTAAACCGGAAGGTAAAGTGACTTCATAAGTCCCTACGGCTAATGCAGCAACTCTTGCTCCATTCCCCACACGCAGGTCTACTTCACCTTCTTTAAGTAGTCGCCTATTCTTTAGTCCCTGCACATTTAAACAAATGTGAGAACCACATCCGGTATCCAATGCCCAAGAATCAGTGGTAGAAAGGAGAATATCTATCATATAGATACCTGAAGTCGACGCAGCCTTGCTGCCCCTCTTCTTCTTTTGCTCTTCCAAGAAAGCCTTGCAATTACGTTTCCAATGACCAATTTCTTGACAATGGAAACAAATTGCATCCTTTTGTGTATCGGGTTTTGCCTCAGAAGCCTTGGCAACCTTTGCCTTGCTTATCTTGGGTTTGACAACTTTTGCCTTACCCTTTCCTTTGGCACTAGCCTTCTTCCCATCATGAACCAAGAGCACAGGAGAACCTTTCTCCACAATCTTCATCTCCGCAGTTTTAAGCATACCATGCAACTCGAAGAGATTCTTATCCATTCCAATACCCAGGAACTAGTGGTAGAAAGGAGAATATCTATCATATAGATACCTGAATTTGACGCAGTCCCACTGCTCTTCTTCTTCTTTTGCTCTTCCTTAAAATCCTTGCAATTACGTTTCCAATGACCAATTTCTTGACAATGGAAACAGATTGCATCCTTTTGTGAATCGGGTTTTGCCTCAGAAGCCTTGGCAACCTTTGCCTTGCTTATCTTGGGTTTGACAACTTTCTTACCCTTTCCTTTGGCACTAGCCTTCTTCCCATCATGAACAATGAGCACAGGAAAACCTTTCTTCACAATCTTCATCTCCGCAGTTTTAAGCATATTATGCAACTCGGAGAGATTCTTATCTATTCCATGCATGTTATAATTCATCACAAACTGATTATAACTCTTTGGCAATGAATTAAGAATGAGATCCGTGGCTAGCTCCTATGGGATTGGATAGCCAAGTTTCTCAAGATGCTCTACATAGCCTTTCATTTTAAGCATGTGAGGACTCACTTGTTGCCCTTCACTCATTTTCCAAAAAGTGAATGCAACAATGATCTTGTACCTCTCTTGCCTAGCTTGCTCTTGAAACATGTCTCTCAACTCCACGCCTATCTCATAGGCTTCCAAATGTTCCAAACTTTGTTGGAGTTTTGAGCACACAGTAGCAAGCATGAGACAACTTACATCTCTAGAATCATTACGATGTTTCTTGTAATTATCTCTTTCTGCCCTAGGGGCAGTGGCTTCGGGTTCAACGGGAAGAGGCCCATCAAGAATGTACAACTTATCTTCTTGCCTTAGAACTATTCTTAGGCTACGGATCCAATCCATAATGTTTGTACCATTCTCTTGAAGCTTATCCTTCTCAAGGATCGAACGCAATGAAATTGATTGAGTGTTGGTAGTCATTATCTACAATTATGCAAAAAATTTCAAAATTTAATAAGTACCAATTTCATTAAAGAAATAAACAATGTATTTTTCCAAAAAATACTCCCACTAAATTATATAACTTTCTTATACGTCCAATGTATAATATAATTTAAATGGGCTAAGATCCAACTTTAATTTAATTTCAAGTCCGCTAAGGCAGATGACACAAAATCAAATTAATTAGGTAGACAATCATGTCAATCATATCCCATATGATTCTTAGATCCTTTTTCTGAGATTCTTTAAGAAATCCAATTTCAAAAAGTATGTTCAATCTCATCTTTGCCTAGGCCCAAAACTGTTGTGACGCCTAATTAAGTCCAACCATCTTTAAACGTATAGTTAATGCACCTCACTAGGGCGAGCCCACATCATCCATCTTGATCATACATGAATAAATTTAATGCACCTCGCTAGGGCGAATCCACATTAAAATTACTCATGTATTAACAAGTGTTTTAATCATGGCATGGCAAAAAGGACTTAAAACTTTTATGAAGGTTCAACACATATATCATACAACACATTTAAGAGCACATAAGATAAACATGTTGAGCATCAAGTTTAGCCACTAAATTAATCTTCATTAATTTAAGCATAATAATTATGTTTCATTAGTTTCTCTATAATTATGAGGATGAGACTATTTGAAATTTGGTTATCATCTCCAAATCAAGACAACAAGAAGTGCGGTCGAACTAAGCCATTTGGCAACCACAATTCCGCACTAATTCAAAAAACCAAGAAAGTAGTCCATGTGGCCGAAACTAAGCAATAGATGGTGTAGACACCCCGCCTTGGACCGCTCACCCCGATTGCACACTTGATTTTGTGTTTCTCCCTCTTTTAAGTGTTTTCTGTTAGTTTCTGTTACTTTGGTTAAGTTCCAGACGGGCCCCGTTAAGTCCAGAGACTAAACTGAATAACAGTTCTAACTTTCTAGTCCGTTCTGTCAAAAATTGCTTTTCAGAGTCGCGCACCTCCGCCCCTTGAGGCCAGACGCGCGCGCCTTCCGCCACCTAGGTGGGATGCGCGCGCTTCTGGGGTGTGTCAGTTACAAATTCTGCCCAAGAATCTCTCCCTTGCTCATTATACATGATTTTGCCCGGGAAAGATTTCTTGGAGACTCCGTTTGGCACCAAAAACCCCCCTCTTTCAACTATAAAAACCCCTCCAATCCATCATTGGAGGGGACTTTTTTTAGGACTTTTGACTTAGACCTCTCTTGGCACCTCAATAATTTTCCACCTTTGACTCTACTCTAGGCAATTTACAAATATACTCTCTTCAAGTATTCAACCTTTTCTTCAAGGCTTTTCAAGAGGTTCTCTTTGAAGGATATTATAGGTAAATGTCTTAATTTTCTTCTTCTTCTTCTTCTTCTTCTTCTTCTTCTTCTTCTTCTTCTTCTTATTCAATCAAATGTGCAATCACCCCAAAACCATTTGGGACATGATACCAATGGCCCATTCATTACATTGAATTGGCTTAGGAGTCATCTCCCTACATTTTAAATAATAAAACCCCTCTTTTATCATCATTCAAATAGGAAGAACACATTTATCTTTAAAGTGAATTATGAACAAACAAGACCGACTTTGCTCGGGCGAAATGGGTGTTTAAGTACTTACCATTTCGTAACCTAACCCCCGAATCCCTCATCCCAAAGAATCTCTGTTTTCGTAAATCTAGGCTCATAAACATTAGGTTTTCTTGCGTTCCTCAAAAACGTGGGTGGCGACTCTAAAACACAATTAGACATCCTAGGATAACTCACGCGCTCTAGCCTAAAGCCGTGCTTCCCCCCGGGGTATCTACAGTGGCGAATCCGCTGGGGACTGCTTGAGGGTTAAACTTGTGTTTCTCTTCGTAAATCACTTTTCTGGGCATTCTGGAAATTGATATGGGAAGCGCACGCCTCGGACCTTCATGGTCCAACGCGCGTGCGTCCCACATCAAATTCCAGAATCGCCCGCCTTCCATGTGTTCTTCCTATTCTTCCTAGTATTTTGTGCTAATAAACATTGCAGGGGTTTCATCACGCAATCAGGACCAGGGCAATCCCCTGAGTCCATAAGTTTCTGACAATCTGACAGGTCAGCCCATAAGCGGTCGCCTCCCATATACAATGCGCCAGGCGCGCGCATTACACAACACCAGCCTGAGGCGCGCGCTTCTGGGCCAATTTCCAGGACAAGAACAGGTTTCAGTGACTGAACAAAACAGTGGGGTGTGGGCACAGTTGCCTGCGTCAGAACAGAATTGGACCTTTGGACTGTTTTAATTTTGTGTTTATTTACCGGTCACACGGGTGATTCGGGAGTTGTAATTTACGTGCTTATGTGTTTATCTTTTCTTTTCAAAAAAAAAAAAATTGTCACGTGATAGACCTCACACTACATGCACATTACTCCTATGAATTGCTCACTATCAAGTCGCACAAATCCAACCCCAAACCAGTCGAGGCCCGTCCTAGAAAGTTTCAAGCTCCACTCGACCTTGACTCTTTCGAAGCGGTAAACCTCAGCCCGTGGCGTAGTTCATGACTACATGCTGGGGGTGACCTTTAAGCCTCTCTTTAGCCGAGCACAAACCACACAATTCTAGTTAGGGTCTAACACTCCATGACCAAGTCGGTTTCCATGTACCGAGATTTCCCTAAACTAATGTTTTCAAATCATACATGCCAACTTGTAGAAACGGACGCAATAAAAATCTGTCCCCAAAAGTGGTTATTTTGGACAAAAATAAAATATCCGTCCCCACATGTATGCTTTACTACATTAATTTAGTTTAATCCCGATACATGTAGGATTCATAAACGTGATGGAATCCGATGAGTATATGGGACCGCGAGATGGTCTATATACTAGTGTGACGATTCCATTATCTTTTTAGAAACCCCAAAAGGGACCCGTTCCCTCCGACTTGTAAAAATAATTAAAAAAAAAAGTCTTTTTCTTATGTGGTTCGAGTCGTGTACCCAAATGTGTGTTCTCAACCTCTTCATGGACAGAAAGTATGAACCGAGACTGACAAGGGCTACTTCTCCAATTATAGGTCCGATTGGTACTCTCCGCATCTACAGGGATTCATCCAACAGGCTTGTCCGTGAACCGATCACTCCAATAGCTTCTGCATCATCAATGGCCGGCGACTCCAGCACCAACAACGCCATGACTCTCGAGCAAATCTCTGCCATGGTCCAAACTCTTCAACAACAAGTCACCACTCTCAACAATGAGGCTCAAACCAAAGAAGCCTTGTGGCAAGCTCATGTCGACAGTCAAAGTGAGGCCCACGAGGCCGAGGTCGACCAATTGAAAGCCAAGCTTCTCAAGCTCTCCAAGAACAAGGGGGTTAATGACAATGAGGAATCCGAGTGGACCAAGGGTTTATTTGAAAGCCCATATGTCAGTGCCCATACCAAAAAAGTGGGGGAACCAAGCACCGACAACCCCAAAATGGTTGATTCCATCATGGCCTACTTTGATCAGAAATTTGAAGGCCTCAACATGGGAAAAGGCTCCAACACAAGCCTTTATCAGTCATCCATCCTTATGAGCACAATGGCCTCTCTCCCCAACAAATTCAAGATATCCGATGGCTCACATCGAGATTTACATTTGGGCTATGGTTCCGAAGAAGGTCTCCCCAAAAGTGATGGCTCAATTCTTTCCTCTCACCCTCGAGGGGGCGGCAAAGGATTGGTATAAAACTCTCCCACTCACTGTCCGTCTTGATTGGGATGCCGCTATGCTTGCCTTCAAAAATAAATATCAAGGCAACACCACTCACCGGCCCACAAGGAAAGAGCTCGAGAACACCACTCAAAGAGACAACGAGTCCTTCATTGACTTCACAAGGAGATGGAATGACAAGCTCTCTGAAATTGTTGAGAGGCCAAACACAAAAGAGCAAATAGACATCTTTCTCAAGTGTCTCAAGATTGATCTCCGCACCCACCTAAGTGCGGCTTGCTACTCCGACTTCTCCCAAATGTATGAGGCGGGGGTACGCATGGATGACTTACTCAAGGAGATTAAGAAGGCCACTCCTACTTACCGTTACAAGGCCGCCTCTAATTCAAACAAGGAGGCTTCTGTCAATGCCGTTACTACCGATAAGGGGAATTACAAGAAGGTCCCTCCACCACAAGGCAAGCGGTTCCAAAACAACTGCGTCTACACTCCTATCAACGGCATGACCATCACCGAGGCCTATGAAGCTCTAAAGGCCAAGGGAAAAATCACTCCTCTTCAAGGGTACAAGCAACCACAACCACTCCGTCCCAACCATGCCCACCACAAGTGGTGTGACTACCATCAATGCACCGGCCACCTCACCGAGGATTGCTTCTCCATCTGCAACACCATCCAAGACCTTATAGACAAGAAGGAATTTATAATCCCTAATGAGGGTGGTGTCAATGTAATAGAGGTAGGAGAGTTTGAAGGAACCACTCATTCGATCCCAATTGTGAATGAGGGCTCCGATGATATGAATGAATTTGAAAATTCTTGTTATGTTGTGACCTATGATGAGATTATGAGGGAAGTCTTAGAGAATAGGAAGAAGAAGCTACACAGGACCGTGAACGTGCTCACTCGCAGCGGATGACACATCAGTCTCTCCCGACACAACTCCTGAGGACATCACAGCAATGATAGGTCACATTCACTTCGGCAATGTCATCACTTTCGCCGACATGGACCTCCCTCCATTTGGGTCCGACCACAATGAATGCATCTACATCAAAGTAAGGGTAAGGGGGAGACCCATTTCAAGAGTTTTAGTAGACGGTGGTTCCGCACTCAACATAATGCCTAGCCGAGTCATGGGTATACTGGGGCTCAAAAGCTCCGATTTACCACCTTCTAACCAAGTCATTAGAGGGTACGACAGCACTGCCCGCACAGTCATGGGAATGCTAGAAGTTGATATCGAATTTGGAAGCATGATCATGTCCGTCCCATTCCAAGTACTTGATGTCCCGACTTCATTCAACTTACTTTTGGGCCGACCATGCATTCACAGTTCCAATGCTGTCCCTTCCACTCTCCATTAGTGTGTCAAGATCAGAAATGGGGACGAGATAGTCACCGTCATGGCCGAGAATGTCACCATCCACAGAAATGGGGGACAACCTGTTCACCAAGTTCAACACAGGATAAAAGATTCCACTCTCTCTGGCGTCTACGCCATCGACGAAGAAGGGGGAAATGGGCAATGGACCCTCGGTAATCAAAAAAATCCTCCGCATGATGAGGAACATGAATCACTTTCCCGGTCTAGGCCTAGGAAAGCATCAACAAGGAATATTGCACCCCATAGAGGTTCCTTTTGTCAAGAACAAGTTTGGTTTGGGATACGAACCTACCAAAGATGACTTGAAATCCGAGCAAGCAGTCAAGAATCAAAAGGCCCGAGCTCGCAAAGAAGGTCGACAATATGAAATCCCTAACTTGAGGCCTTACCGTAACACACTGAACGGTTATTTTGTTCACCAAGGGGAAGACGTTCCATACATGATCTTTCCCGAGCCATGGTTTAACAACAAGGGCGTCAGAAAGCCCGGTCTCGAGATCTTCACTGATTGTGAAACTCCGACACAAGAAAGGGAGCCTACCTTAATGTCACCCCGAGAGTGGTGGGGCAAGAAAGTGACTATAGAGTCCGAGGTAGAGATTATCGTGGGGGAAGAACTATCCGATCTAGCCTCCATGTTCGAAGAATTTGCCATCATGGACGATTGTCAAGTCAACGCCATCTACGACACCGTCGTCAGAAAGGAAACCATCAGTGAGATTCCGCCAAGCTCTGTGCCAATCAACAACTAGTATTCTATGAAGGGGCCCATAGTATTCGAGGAATTTTTAGTTTGAGAAATGGGTTGTATACCCCGCACAGCAACAAAGGAAGAGCGGCTCACACTTACTTTCGAGTCTGAAAGTGTTTCTGATACCCTCACCCAAGAGGATATGGAGGCCATAGCCTAGCGTGTGTTTCCTTTCTTTGCTAATGAAAAATTCGATATTTCTGAGTACCCCGAGATTGCAAACATCATAAATGATGAATTAACTAATAACGAACTTAATGAACAAGTTAATAACGATTCAAATTATGATGAAATAGACCACGAAAACATAACATACCTAAATGAAATAGCTCAACAGGTTTGTTGTCGTGGTGAAAATGGTCCAGGGGCTGATGAGGAATTGCATGTCGTTAATCTGGGTACCGACGAGGAGCCGAAGGAAACAAATATAGGCAGCTTCTTCAAGGGGGAAGACAGAGCCAGATTGACTGCACTGCTCAAAGAATTTGTGGATGTATTCGCATGGTCGTACAAGGACATGCCGGGTTTGGACAGAAAGGTCGCAGAACACAGAATTCCGATCAGAGAGGACGCCAAGCCAGTAAAGCAGAAGCTCAGAAAGATCAAGCCAGAATGGTCTATACAAGTCAAAGAAGAGATTGAAAAGATCCTCAGTGTGGGTTTCATCAAAGTCATTGAGTATCCGACTTGGCTAGCCAACATCGTGACAGTCAGAAAGGCAAATGGCAAGGTTCGAGTTTGTGTGGACTTCCGGGATTTGAACAAAGCTTCCCCGAAAGATGATTTTCCGCTACCAAACATCGGCATGCTCGTCGATTCGACTGCCAACTATGAAGTCCGTTCATTTGTGGACGGTTTTTCCGGTTACAATCAGATTCTCATGTCCGAAGAGAACCAACACAAGACAGCTTTCATAACACCATGGGGCACTTTCTGCTACACAGTCATGCTATTCGGGTTAAGGAACGTTGGGGCTACCTATCAGAGGGCTGTTACGGATCTATTCCATGACATGATTCATAAAGAGATCGAGGTCTATGTAGACGACATGATCATACATTCAAAGGGAACCAACGGTCAACATTTGATCGATCTTCGCAAGTTCTTTGAACGACTCCGACAACACAACATGAGACTCAATCCCGCAAAGTGCACTTTTGGGGTCGTCAGAGGAAAGGTTCTCGGTTACATGGTCATTGAGAGGGGAATTGAAGCCGATCCCTCCAAGATCAAGGCAATCATTGACATGCCTCCTCCAAAGACGTAGAAGGAAATCAAAGGTTTCATGGGAAGACTTCAATACATCAGTCGGTTTGTGCACCAACTCACTTCCATGTGTGAGCCAATCTTCAAGCTACTGAAGAAGAATGTGGCTCTAGAATGGACCGATGCTTGCCAAGAAGATTTCGACCAAGTAAAGCATTACTTGACATGCCCTCCAGTTTTGGTTCTACCGTACAAAGAGAAGCCTCTCTTGCTCTATCTCACTGTCAACGATGAAGCCCTAGGGGCTATGTTAGCACAAGAACAGCGAGACTCCACAAAAGAGATTGCTATCTACTTTGTCAGCCGCTGATTTCAAGGAGCTGAGAAGAACTACTCTGTCTTAGAAAAGTCTTGTGCGGCATTAGTTTGGGTTACTCAAAAGCTCAAGCATTATATGGAGGCCTTCCCAATCAAGTTGGTAGCAAAAGTGGACCCACTCTGCTACATCTTCGAGAAGCCTTTCATGTCAACAAGGATAGCCAAATGGTATTTCATGCTCGCCGGCTACGATATCACTTACGTCACACTCAAATCCATCAGGGGAAAAGTGTTCAGTGATCAGCTTGCTGAATTTCTGTGTGACGAAGCGAAGGGGGAAGATGTACAGTTCCCCGACGAGCATTTAATTTGCACTACAACAGAGGAAAATAAGTGGAAACTTTTTTTCGATGGCGCGGCCAATAAGCATGGATATGGTATAGGGATGTTACTTGTCGATCCAAAGGACATGTATACTCCAATTGCTATCCGCCTCGAATTTGAGGCCACCAACAACATCGCTGAGTACGAAGCATGCATAGCGGGGCTCGAAGCGGCCCTCGAGAGAAATGTCACGAGCTTAGAGGTATTTGGTGATTCCTTACTCATCATCAATCAGACATCTAGACAATGGAAGATTCAAGACTCGACTCTGCAACGGTATGGTCAACATCTCGAGGAGTTGGTTGAACAGTTTCAAGAAATCACCTTTAACTACCTGCCAAGGGACAAGAACCGTTTTACTATGCACTAGCCACCATCGCTTCACTGGTCGAAATGCCCGAGGGTAAAATGGTGAAGCCCTTCAGAATTTCCCAAAAGAACAGTCCGGCATACTGCATGAGTATCGAGATCAACGAGGTCCAAGCAAACTCCCTGTGGTATGTTGATATCATGAATTTTCTCAAGAATGACACTTACCCCGAGAATAGCAATAAGAAGTCTCAAATAGCATTGCAAAGGCTAGCCTCCCGATATGTACTGATTGGGGACCGAGTTTACAAAAGGCACCACGGAGGGATCAATCTCCTATGAGCAAATGAGACTGAAGCTCAAGAAATAATGCATGAGATCCACGAAGGTGAATGTGGGCCCCACATGAACGGGTTTATGTTGACCAAGAAGATACTCCGCATGGGTTATTATTGGAGTACCATGGAAAGAGACTGCATCGAGAAAGTCAAAAGGTGCGCCAAGTGCCAATTCCATGCCAACCTACAGCACGCTCCACCCTCACAACTTTACAATATGACCACGCCATGGCCTTTCTCTTGTTGGGGCATAGACATCATCGGCAAAGTCCATCCTACTGGCAGTAACGGACAATCTTTCGTTCTAGTAGCCGTGGACTATTTTACAAAATGGGTCAAAGCACAGGCTTACCGAGTTCTTAACGCCAAGAAAGTGGCCGAATTTGTGAAAACCCACATCATGTGCCGGTACGACGTTCCTCATGAAATCATCGCAGACAACGGTTCTCACTTTGAGATGGAGATGGACGCGCTCCTGGTAGAATACAAGATTACTAAGCACAAGTCATCTCCATACCGCCCCCAAGAAAACGACGCGGTCGAAGCAGCTAATAAGACAATCGAGACCATTATGAAGAAAATTGCCTCCACCGGAAGGGATTGGCCCGAAAAGCTACCTCTAGCATTGTGGGGCTACCGCACGTCAATACGGACAGCGACTGGAGAAACTCCTTATGTACTGGTGTATGGTTCCGAAGCTGTACTTCCAATAGAGCTCGAAGTCCCATCTTTACAGGTCCTCCTCGAGAACCAAGTCAATGAAATCAATTGGATGCAAAGTCGATATGAACAGCTAGCTCTGCTCGATGAGAAAAGGCTAAGGGCACTCGAACGTACGATAGCCTATCAACAAAGAATGGCAAGGGCCTTCAACAAAAAGGTGAAGCCTCGAAACATCAATGCGGGAGATTTGGTCCTAAGACAACATCCTCCTAATGCCATGAACCCCCTTGGAAAATAGGGACCCCGATGGATCGGTCAGTACATGGTCAAGAAGATACTAAGCGGCGGTGCAGTCCGACTCGTGGATTTAGATGGAGATCAGTTGCCGAAGGAAGTCAACCTCGACAAGCTGAAGAGATTCTACGCATAATAAACGAAGACCATAAAAAAAAAATAAAAAAAAAAGCTCGGTAGGTTGAAAACCCGCAAGGGCGGCCTAGGCAAAAATTAGAGCACGTGCAAAAAAGAAGCCCGCTAGATTGAAAACCCGAAAGGGCGGTCTAGGCAAAAAACAGGGTGCACAAAAAAAAATGGTCTTCGTTTGTTTGAACTACGGAGACCTGAGCCTCTACACTGGAGGAACGTAGGCAACCTTCGGGTGCGGTCTAAAATATAAACAAATACCCAAATCATTTCAAATTAACGAGATGTAATTCTTATTCATTTCTTGAATTATTTTTATCATTACAACGGATTTTGTTGAGCTAATAAAAGACATAAAAACATTAAATCCTAAACAAGTGGTCTATTTTACTTGCAATCTCTGGAGGTACTAGGAAAAATCAAATTTTCTCTTGGCCTTCGAAGGACCACCCGAATGACCATCAATCCTACTCTTCTTGGGATGTCGCGACCCCGGACCCCGCGGGCCCGAGACCGCGATCTGGACGTCGACTCTAAAACCAAAACTGAGAAATACTGAAGTTAAAAATTCCATTTGATACCAAAAGGTAATGATCCAAAGTTTTACAAAACCAAGTTTAATAAAAACCAAATACAACTATCATAAACTTCCACAAGTTTATGCCCAACAAAATATAAATATACAAAATCCTAATGACGTCAAAGTTTGGTACAAATATCCCCAAAAGGTTACACATTGATATAATGTAAACCAACCTATAACAACCTTCCCCAAAAGAACAGATCCACACTCGACGTCCTCTTTCTCGTGATCAGCGAGACTAATCCTTAGCACCTGGGGGGGGGGGTTAAGGAAAAACAAAGACAAAAGAAGAGGGGGTGAGATAAATCTCAATAAGTTACTAATGCAACTACATGACATGCTATGATGCAATAAGCAATAAGCAATAATAAATGTCACATAGCACATAACATTTAGCATGTATCAGATAGCAGCGGAAATAAACACATAACAAAGGATATAGCCAAGGTTTTCCAAACCGGAACATCCAAATAAAGGATCGCTGCGCAGCTTCAATAATCAACCATTCATCATCTTCATAATAGCATGAAAGCCGAAGAGAAAACCCCGGTACCGGAACCAATAACCATAAAAGTGTCACAAAGGACAAGGACCATGACACAAAGTCATGCCCGTTAGCCAGATACATTCACAAAGGAACGCTGACTTATCCTTTCCAAGGCCAATCTGGAGAAGGGGTATAGAAGGGGGCAAAACAATGGTCAACATTATAATGGACTTGGCTTGGCCATTATAATCTTTCCCATCGCCCAAACACACACAAAATACCAGCTGGACTTTCAAATAAATGCTAAGTAATAATAATTTAGCATGAATGAACAACTTAAGGTTCCAAAGTAGGGAACCAATCAAGTTAAGTTACCACAAAGGTCAACCAATGCAAACTGCATATCAAAGATGAAGTACATTACCAAAACGGTACTTAAATAAATTTCACATCATATTTGTTCACAAAAGAATCAAATCCACACAATAAAGTGTTCCACGGTGTTATCTTAAGTTAATTAGAAGGATTAAACCTAAACTAGTTAAGCCATTTAGTTTAACAAGCAAAAGGGCAATTTTCCAAGCAGGCGGGCGGGCAGGCGCCTGGCCTGGGGCGGGCGGGCGCTTGTTTGGCCAGTAGGTTTGGGTCGCTGGAAAACAAGGGGCAGGCGGGCGCTCGGGTCAAGGCGGGCGGGCGCCTGGTCTACGGGCTGGGAGGAAAACAGGGCTGGGTTTATAACTTTTCCTTACCATTTCCACACCATTTTCATAATACCCAAAATCAACACTCCCAATATGATTCCTAAGGTATCCAAACATCATTTAACCAAAAAGGGGACCTAAGTAACACCCTTTAATCAATCAAGACCAAGATCAAATTCCCACATTCAAGATTTCACCATTTCTTCCCAAGAACTCAAATAAATTCAAAATATATTCAAAACTCAATCAAACTTCAAAATTAACACATCAAACATCATATAAACATGGTATGAACATTTTAGCATCAAAATGGGGGAAAAGTAACTTACTTGATAAATCTCAAAGTTGATGGATTTCGATTCTTTTTGGCTTCCTACGATCCTATCGACGATCTAAACATGTTTCACGTTTTAAGAAATGAATAATAATGAAAGGAAGATGGAGGAAATGAAGAGAGAAGCAATGAAAGAAAACTTACCCAAATTGTTAGAGAGAGGAAGAGAGTGGCTGGGAGAAGATGGAGTGTAGGGGGGAGAAGGAGGTGAGGGAAGGAGTAGGGAGGGAGTAGGGGGTTTAATTTAAAAAAACTTACACTTAGGCCCCCTCTCTCACACTACACACACACAATACTACACTCCCTACTACCAATTAAGACCCAACAATACTACATTAACCCAAATGACCCAAACAACCTGCTAGGCATATTTATTATAACACATAAAATGGACACATAAATATTTAAATAAATAATAATTTAAATAAATAATTAAGCAAATAATTAAATAATAATTATTTAATTACTAATAAAATAGAGCCTATATTTCGGGTCGTGACATTCACTCCCCCTTAAAGAAAATTCGACCCGAATTTTAACGAGACTCACCTTAAACAAAAAGCCACGGAAATTTCTTCTCGATCTCATCTCGGAGCTCCCACGTCGACTCCTCGATGTTATGATTCCTCCAAAGAACTCGAACCAACGCGATGCTCTTGTTCCTCAACTCTTGAACTTTAGAATCTAGGATCCGAACCGGTCGTTTCTCATAACTCATATCGGGCTCAATATCCTCCGGTATCCTCGGTAACACGTGAGACGGATCATGAACATACTTCCGAAGCATAGAAACGTGAAAGATGTTATGCAATCGGTCCAAAGATGACGGTAACGCAAGCCGATACGCTAGAAGTCCAACCTTTCCCAAAATCTCAAACGGACCAATAAACCTCGGAGCCAACTTGCCTTTCTTCCCAAATCTACGAATACCCACCTTCGGAGACACTTTCAAGAATACCAAATCACCAATCTGAAAACTAATATCTCGTCTTCGGTTGTCTGCATAGCTCTTATGTCGACTCTGGGCTGTCTTCAATCGATCCCGGATAACCTTAACCTTTTCAACTGAATCCCGAAGCAAATCAATACCCAAAACTTTCGCTTCACCGACCTCATCCCAAACAATAGGCGATCTACACTTTCTTCCATACAAAGCCTCAAACGGTGCCATCTCGATACTAGCCTGATAACTGTTGTTGTAGGAGAATTCCACTAACGGTAGGTGCGAATCCCAAGAATCAGAAAAGTCTATCGAACAAGCTCGCAACATATCCTCCAAAATCTGAATAGTCCTCTCGGATTGACCGTCGGTCTGAGGATGAAAAGCCGTACTGAATCGCAAATCTGTACCCAACGCTTCCTGAAACGCCTTCCAGAATCTAAAAGTAAACCTCGGATCTCGATCTGACACAATGCTAACCGGAACCCCATGCAATCTAACAATCTCATCGATATAAAGGGTCGCAAGCTTTTCCATCGAATATCTGATGTCAATAGGCAAGAAATGGGCGCTCTTTGTCAATCTATCCACTATTACCCAAACACTGTCATACTTCCTACGGGCACGAGGCAGTCCCGTAACGAAATCCATAGTCACATGCTCCCATTTCCACTCGGGAATCTCTAACGGCTGAAGTAATCCCGCGGGTCTCTGATGCTCGGCTTTGACTTGCTGACAAGTTAAACACCTCGAAACATACTCGGCTATTTCCCTCTTCATATTAATCCACCAAAATTGTTGCTTCAAATCCTGATACATCTTCGTACTACCCGGATGAATAGTATACCTCGATTTGTGACCCTCATCAAGAACTCTCTGTTTAATTCCATCAACATCCGGAACACACAAACGACCACGGAAAGTCAACACTCCACCGGGCTAATAGAAAAATCCTCGAAGTTCTTTTCCTTCAATTTACCCATTACCTTCACTAACTCGAGATCTTCTTTCTGAGCCTCTTTTATCCTTTGAATTAGGGTCGGAGACACCCTAATATTCACAAAAATAGCCCCATGTCTCGATTCACGAGGAGACCAATCTCGAACATCCTCAAGCATTTTCCATTCTCGAACCATCATCGAAGCCACATAAGACTTTCTACTAATCGCATCGGCTACCACATTCGCCTTTCCCGGGTGATAAGAAATCGTACAATCATAATCCTTCAACAATTCCATCCATCGGCGCTGTCTATTATTCAACTCCTTCTGGGAGAAAAGGTACTTCAAACTCTTGTGATCCGTAAAAATCTCAAACTTCGCCCCATAAAGGTAGTGCTTCCATTTGTGCAACGCAAATACAATAGCCGCTAACTCCATATCATGAGTCGGGTAATTCTGTTCACTCGGGGTCAACTTCCTCGAAGCATAAGCAATTACTTTCCCATTCTGCATCAACACACAACCCAAACCCTCTTTCGAAGCATCACTGTAAATCACTAGGCCATCGCTCCATTAGGCAAACTCAGGATTGGTGCGGTAGTCAACCTCTTCTTCAATTCCTCGAAGCTCTTGTCACATTTCTCGGTCCACACAAACGGAACGTTCTTCCGGGTCAACTGCGTCATCGGAGTAGCAATCCTCGAAAACCCCTCAATAAATCTTCTGTAATACCCGGCTAACCCAAGAAAACTACGAATCTCGGTCACTGACTCGGGTCTCTTCCAATCCACTATAGCTTCAATCTTTGAAGGATCCACCGAAATCCCATCTTTAGAAATCACATGACCCAGAAATGACACCTTCTCGAGCCCAAATTCGCATTTACTGAACTTCGCAAATAATTTCTCCCTCGCAAGAACGGATAAAACTGTCCTCAAGTGTTGCTCGTGCTCCTCTCGAGATTTCGAATAAACAAGAATGTCGGCGATGAAAACTACCACGAACGAATCAAGATAAGGATGGAAAACTCGGTTCATCAAATCCATAAATACGGCCGGCGCGTTAGTCAACCCAAACGGCATAACCAAGAACTCATAATGACCATACCGAGTGCGAAAAGCAGTCTTCGGAATATCCTCCGATCGAACCTTCAACTGATGGTACCCACTCCTTAAATCAAGCTTAGAGAAAACCACGGACCCTTGAAGCTGATCAAATAAATCATCAATATGCGGTAGAGGATATTTATTCTTCACCGTCACCTGATTCAATTTCTGGTAATCTATACACAATCTCAACGAGCCATCTTTCTTTCGCACAAATAAAACTGGTGCTCCCCACGGAGAAACACTAGGGCGGATAAACCCTCGATCAAGCAACTCTTGCAACTGAACCTTTAATTCCTTCAACTCTGCGGGGGCTAACCTATAAGGTACTTTCGACATCGGAGCCGTACCCGGCAAAAGATCTATACAAAACTCAATCTCACGATCGGGAGGCATATCATACTCGGTAGAGAAAACATCGGGAAATTCCCGAACTACCCGAACACTATCCAAACTAGGGGACTCCTTCCTAGTATCAAGAACACTAGCCAAATACCCCTCACAACCACTATGCAATAATTTTCTCGCTTTCATAAAAGAAATTAAGCGAACCTTTCTACTCAGAGGACAAGCCTCAAACACAAATTTAGGCACATCGGGAATCGAAAAAGTAACAATTTTCTTACGGCAATCAACAGAAGCATGAAACTTGCTCAACCAATCCATACCCAAAATGACATCAAAGTCTTGGATAGGAAGAACCACCAAATCCGCACAAAGGACACGACCACAAATAACCACATCACAAGCACGAAAGACTCGATCAGAAATCAAGCATTCTCCTATAGGGGTCGACACCTCTAGCACGTACGGTAAAGACTCGAATGCAGCATTTAACATGGAAGCAAATTGCACAGAAATGTATGAATGAGATGATCCTGGATCTACTAACGCTCGTGCGCTCACATTAGACACAGAAACAATACCTCCAATAACGGATGGATCATCGGTAGCTTGTTGTTGATTCATTGCAAACACTTTCCCTTGGACCTTGGGCTTCCCGGCAACATCCCTTTTCTGACCTTGATTATTACCAACTCCTGACCCGGATGCTTGGCCTCGGTACCTCGTGCACTCTCTCGCGAAGTGCCCCATTTCACCACAATTGGTGCACTTGCCTTGCTTTTTCCAACATCTATCCTCCGCATGGCCTACCTTCTGACAAAAGGTACAAGGCTTCCTAATTTGGCCCCCTTGGTTCCCGGAAGTGGTACCCGGGTTCCTTGGGGTCGGTTGCCCTCGAAACTGAGATTGTCCCCCAAAGTTACCTCGATTATCGGAACGGTGTTGTGGCTTGCCTTGAGCTCCTTGCTTACTCGGGTTAGCTACCTCAGTCTTCCTTTTATGCTCCCCAATATCTTGCTCTATCAAATAGGCTCGGTCCACCGCATCTTAGAATGTCATAATCCGTTGAGCAATAAGTTGAGTACGAATGGAGGTCTTCAATCCCCGAATAAATCTCATAGCCTTTTGTTCCTCGGTCCTCACCAAATAGTCGCAATACCGGGCAAATTCTATGAACTTCGCCGAGTATTATGCTATTGACAACACACCTTGCTCCAAGTTGAGTAGCTCGATCTCCTTTCGGTTTTGATCAACAACCGGAATGAAATGCTCCTTGAATTTGCGCACGAACAACTCCCACGCATACACCGTGTGAGTATCATCCCAAGTAGCTTTAATACCTTTCCACCAATGCTCGGCGGCACCCACAAGCTTGTAAGCCGTAAACCGGACCTTGTCCTCATCTGAACACCCAAACACATCATAAATCTTCTCCATAGACTCAATCCACAACTCAGCCTTCCGAACATCGGGTTCCCCATTGAATTCAATCGGTTTCAACTTCAGAAATTGCTCCAATCCATAACGGGGTGGTGCTTGTTCTACCCTCGGACCTTGATCATGTATGGCCTTCATGGCCGCCTCAAACATGCCTTGAAACATAGCACGTGCTTCTTCCCTTGTATCATTCTGATTCTGTGCCCCACTAGTACCTCCTCTGTTTCTTCTTCCAGACATTGAGAACAATTACCTGCATAAAACATCAACCGTTAATCACTCCGCACACTACTACCCACCTAGGTCATACTAATCCACCTAGACTTATACTTAGAGCTAATGCCATAGCTCTGATACCAACTGTCGCGACCCCGGACCCCGCGGGCCCGAGACCGCGATCTGGACGTCGACTCTAAAACCAAAACTGAGAAATACTGAAGTTAAAAATTCCATTTGATACCAAAAGGTAATGATCCAAAGTTTTACAAAACCAAGTTTAATAAAAACCAAATACAACTATCATAAACTTCCACAAGTTTATGCCCAACAAAATATAAATATACAAAATCCTAATGACGTCAAAGTTTGGTACAAATATCCCCAAAAGGTTACACATTGATATAATGTAAACCAACCTATAACAACCTTCCCCAAAAGAACAGATCCACACTCGACGTCCTCTTTCTCGTGATCAGCGAGACTAATCCTTAGCACCTGGGGGGGGTTAAGGAAAAACAAAGACAAAAGAAGAGGGGGTGAGATAAATCTCAATAAGTTACTAATGCAACTACATGACATGCTATGATGCAATAAGCAATAAGCAATAATAAATGTAACATAGCACATAACATTTAGCATGTATCAGATAGCAGCGGAAATAAACACATAACAAAGGATATAGCCAAGGTTTTCCAAACCGGAACATCCAAATAAAGGATCGCTGCGTAGCTTCAATAATCAACCATTCATCATCTTCATAATAGCATGAAAGCCGAAGAGAAAACCCCGGTACCGGAACCAATAACCATAAAAGTGTCACAAAGGACAAGGACCATGACACAAAGTCATGCCCGTTAGCCAGATACATTCACAAAGGAACGCTGACTTATCCTTTCCAAGGCCAATATGGAGAAGGGGTATAGAAGGGGGCAAAACAATGGTCAACATTATAATAGACTTGGCTTGGCCATTATAATCTATCCCATCGCCCAAACACACACAAAATACCAGCTGGACTTTCAAATAAATGCTAAGTAATAATAATTTAGCATGAATGAACAACTCAAGGTTCCAAAGTAGGGAACCAATCAAATTAAGTTACCACAAAGGTCAACCAATGCAAACTGCATATCAAAGATGAAGTACATTACCAAAACGGTACTTAAATAAATTTCACATCATATTTGTTCACAAAAGAATCAAATCCACACAATAAAGTGTTCCACGGTGTTATCTTAAGTTAATTAGAAGGATTAAACCTAAACTAGTTAAGCCATTTAGTTTAACAAGCAAAAGGGCAATTTTCCAAGCAGGCGGGCGGGCGGGCGCCTGGCCTGGGGCGGGCGGGCGGGCGCCTGGCCTGGGGCGGGCGGGCGGGCGCCTGGCCTGGGGCGGGCGGGCGCTTGTTTGGCCAGTAGGTTTGGGTCGCTGGAAAACAAGGGGCAGGCGGGCGCTCGGGTCAAGGCGGGCGGGCGCCTGGTCTACGGGCTGGGAGGAAAACAGGGCTGGGTTTATAACTTTTCCTTACCATTTCCACACCATTTTCATAATACCCAAAATCAACACTCCCAATATGATTCCTAAGGTATCCAAACATCATTTAACCAAAAAGGGGACCTAAGTAACACCCTTTAATCAATCAAGACCAAGATCAAATTACCACATTCAAAATTTCACCATTTCTTCCCAAGAACTCAAATAAATTCAAAATATATTCAAAACTCAATCAAACTTCAAAATTAACACATCAAACATCATATAAACATGGTATGAACATTTTAGCATCAAAATGGGGGAAAAGTAACTTACTTGATAAATCTCAAAGTTGATGGATTTCGATTCTTTTTGGCTTCCTACGATCCTATCGACGATCTAAACATGTTTCACGTTTTAAGAAATGAATAATAATGAAAGGAAGATGGAGGAAATGAAGAGAGAAGCAATGAAAGAAAACTTACCCAAATTGTTAGAGAGAGGAAGAGAGTGGCTGGGAGAAGATGGAGTGTAGGGGGGAGAAGGAGGTGAGGAAGGAGTAGGGAGGGAGTAAGGGGTTTAATTTAAAAAAACTTACACTTAGGCCCCCTCTCTCACACTACACACACACAATACTACACTCCCTACTACCAATTAAGACCCAACAATACTACATTAACCCAAATGACCCAAACAACCTGCTAGGCATATTTATTATAACACATAAAATGCACATATAAATATTTAAATAAATAATAATTTAAATAAATAATTAAGCAAATAATTAAATAATAATTATTTAATTACTAATAAAATAGAGCCTATATTTCGGGTCGTGACATGGGAGGTCTAGGAACACTGATACGGACCGAAACCTTCTGTGCAACAGAACGCCTCCGAGCATAAAAGTCATCCAAAGGGGTACCGAAAGGGTCAGTCAGAATGTTGTTCACATCAGCAACAGCCTCCTTGTACCTCAAAGCACTGCTAGGCTCAAAGTCCTTCCCTAGCAATTCAGCCTGAAGAGCATCTACCCAAGTAATGCCGCGGTAGATGGTACTAAGCAAGTGATCCAAGTAACTCTCGGGAAGAAAGATACTACCCCGATGCAGAGGGACGGAAGCCCACCGGTTGCAATCGTCTCCCCAAGCTGACTGAAGCTCACTCGAGAAGTCCGGACCCATGTAAGAAACTGGACGAAGCATCTCGGTCCTCAGAAAAGGAATTATTTGTTGACGGCCAAACTGCCTCAAAACCCATTCTGGTTGGTAAAACGAAGAATCTCTCAACCCGGGTAAAACCACATGCTGAAAACCGAAGGTCCATTCCATGAAAGGGCGAAGACCCCAAGGGCACCACTCAATGTCAGCTGTAAGACAAGAAGCGAAGAATCTCCTCCAACCCTCTTCAGTCAAATCTCTAATCAGCAACCGTCGCCTATGAACAGCAAAAGGAGAGAGGTCGTCGTCTGACGCATAAAGCCTGAAATGCTCCCGAAGCCATATGGTCAGAAGCAGAGGACTTCCTCATCGCATCTCACCCGTGCGATGCAATTCATCCAAACCACACAAGGTCTCTCCTACAATGAGCGGAACTATACTGAATCATTATCCTTTCGCCTGCAATACAATCTCAGCCAACTGCGCATCCGCAGTACCCAGGGGAGCGACAAACAGAACCTCGCTGAAAAGAAAAACAGCCATGGCATTTCTCTTAAAAGACTGAACCACGACATCTTCCGAATGCAAGCTGAAAAACATCGGAAGCTCAGTTATGTCCACAACAGTCCCATGCATCATCTTCTTCACCTCTCCAACGGGGAGATTCAGTAGGTCAACCCAAGAGTCAACAACACCGTGGTGATACTTAGGGACGGCAACCCGACCGGCCAAAGGAATACCCAAAATGGCCCCAAAATCATCGACAGTCGGCACCATTTCATTAGCTGAAAAGTTGAAAGTATGGCTATCACAATCCTAAAAGGCTGCAGTGGCCCTCAACAAGTCCCAATCCAACTTCAATGTCCGCAAAGTAAAAAGAATTCGAAACCCGAAATCTTTGATGAAAGCATTTTTGGGATGGGTCTTGAAAGAATACACGAATGTCGACAAATCCTTCTCATAACTCTTAACAACCTCGGCATCAAGACTGAAAAGGTTAGAGGCCATGGGAAAGAAGATTACAAGCAAAATTGGGCAATAAAATGGTGTTCAAAATGGCAGAAGAGAGCTGTTGGAATCGAATTATCGACCAGAAGCTGATATTATAGCTGTTGGGGGATCTTTTGGCCAGCAAATGTCAGGCCCCGAATTTCGCCTCCCAGAGGCGCGCGCCTCCCGACACTGGTTTACAAGGCGCGTGCCTCCCGACACTGGTTTACAAGGCGCGCGCATCCCATCGCCATAACAGGAAGCGCCCGCGTCTCAGGTAAAAAATGCTTCAGAAATGGCCCTTGTCGAGTTCAGAAAGTAACCCAGGAGCCTTCAACCAGCAACAAGTTCAGGATCCCAGCAATGAGAAGGAGTTCAACGGCAACAAACACCCAGCTGGGCACACATTAATTTAGTCCGCCTTTAAGGCATGTCTAAAAACTGAAATAAGATAGAAACTCCCACTCAAAGTAGGGTGTCCTTTATTTTCTAAAAAAAAAAAATCAGTTTTTTCAATTCATCCCCAGCAGAAAGCACTCCGCAGTCAACTGTGCCCGTACCCCACCAAAAGTCAAAGTCAAACAGTCGACATCAAAGTACGACTCACGGCAGTAACTTGGTCCTGGGTGAGCCACAAAAATCACCACCTCCTCATCAAGAAAAATCTACATCCATTCAAAGCAAATGGTCCTCCGGGTCCCGCACTCCAAGCAAACGGTCCTTCGGGTCCCGCACTCTAAGCAAACGGTCCTCCGGGTCCCGTATTCCAAGCAAACGGACCTCCGGGTCTCGCATTCAAAGTAAACGGTCCTTCAGGTCCCGCACTCAAGCAAACGGTCCTCCGGGTCCCGCACTCCAAGCAAACGGTCATCCGGGTCTCGCATTCAAAGCAAACGGTCCTTTGGGTCCCGCACTCAAGCAAACAGTCCTCCGGGTCCTGCACTCCAAGCAAACGGTCCTCCGGGTCCCCACACTCAAGCAAACAGTCCTTTCGGTCCCACACTTCAGCAACGGTCCTCTGGGTCCCGCACTTCAGCAAACGGTCCTCTGGGTCCCGCACTTCAGCAAATGGTCCTCTGGGTCCCGCATCCCAGCAAACGGATCTCGCTACCAGCAAACGGATCCCGCTTCCAGCAAACGGATCTCGCTACCAGCAAGACAGGTCCTGCTGTCGGCCACGGTGGGCCGCTTCATGCCACCGAACCTTTTATTATCAACCAAGCCACTCACACAGGGAGCGCACCTCTATCCCTTGCAATTTCAAATTCCTGCTTTTATCGAGTCTTTTCTTTTTCTTGGTGATGTCCTAGGTGGATGTCTGTCTTTCGTCGGCGCGTTTCTTCGCAATCCACGCCACCGAGGGGCTCTATAGACACCCCGCCTTGGACCGCTCACCCCAATTGCACACTTGATTTTGTGTTTCTCCCTCTTTTAAGTGTTTTCTGTTAGTTTCTGTTACTTTGGTTAAGTTCCAGACGGGCCCCGTTAAGTCCAGGACTAAACTGAATAACAGTTCTAACTTTCTAGTCCATTCTGTCAAAAATTGCTTTTCAGAGTCGCGCGCCTCCGCCCCTTGAGGCCAGACGCGCGCGCCTTCTGCCGCCTAGGTGGGATGCGCGCGCTTCTGGGGTGTGTCAGTTACAGATTCTGCCCAAGAATCTGTCCCTTGCTCATTATACATGATTTTGCCCGGGAAAGATTTCTTGGAGACTCCGTTTGGCTCCAAACCCCCCCCCCCTCTTTAAACTATAAAAACCACTCCAATCCATCATTGGAGGGGATTTTTTTAGGACTTTTGACTTAGACCTCTCTTGGCACCTCAAGAATTTTCCACCTTTGACTCTACTCTAGGCAATTTACAAAGATACTATCTTCAAGTATTCAACCTCTTCTTCAAGGCTTTTCAAGAGGTTCTCTTTGAAGGATATTATAGGTAAATGTCTTAATTTTATTCTTCTTCTTCTTCTAATTCTTCTTCTTCTTCAATCAAATGTGCAATCACCCCAAAACCATTTGGGACATGACACCAATGGCCCTTTCATTACATTGAATTTGCCTAGAAGTCATCTCCCTACATTTTAAATAATAAAACCCCTCTTTTATCATCATTCAAATAGGAAGAACACATTTATCTTTAAAGTGAATTATGAACAAACAAGATCGACTTTGCTCGGGCGAAATGGGTGTTTAAGTACTTCCCATTTCATAACCTAACCCCCCGAACCCCTCATCCCAAAGAATCTCTGTTTTCGTAAATCTAGGCTCATAAACATTTGGTTTTCTTGCGTTCCTCAAAAACATGGGTGGCAACTCTAAAACACAATTAGACATCCAAGGATAACTCACGCGCTCTAGCCTAAAGCCGTGGTTCTCCCCGGGGTATCTACAGATGGTCTCGATGAACGTAGGCCAATTGCATCCACAATTCCACATGGATCTCCAATCTTTGAATCAAGAACTTTGTTTCTCAATTTTAGCAATTATGAACTCTTCATAATTCTAACTTCGTTTTATCTTTGAAACTTTGAATACGATCAAGTTTGGGAAACACAATCTCGATGAACGTAGATTAGCCATCCAAACTCTGATCCAATCTCAGAATCTTGAGATCAAAACAAATCGGAAAATTAAACCCCGAGATCCACACCCAAACCAAAACGCCAGACCCCCCTCTAGACCAGATGGTCTGGCCGGGTGCCTGCTCTGGTCCGGTCAGACCTGCCTCTGAAAAACCCAGATTTTTTAAAGTTCAAACACAAAAACCAAACACCCGATCCCCTCTCCAGACCAGAAGGTCCGGCCGGGTATCTGCTTTGGTCCGGTCAGACCCATCACGAAAAAATCAAAATTTTTAAAGTTACAAATTTTGTCTCAAAATTGTTTTTCCCCGATTATCAAAACTTTGAGCCAATGAAAAATTAATAATCAAACAATTTTAAATCCAACAAAATTTTTATTGCGATTGAATAGTGCGATTAAAGTTTATAAAACAATAAACCAACATAAAACGCATATAAGACATAAACATCATAATCCCAATATTCATATCATGCTAGGCACATAAACAATTTATATACACACAACATGATTATGTATTGAAATAATCAATATGAACGGGGCTCTGATACCACTGTTGGGTTTCCAAGTAACATGCGCAGGGGAATAAAGAATTTAAAATTTATGAAACCCAAGCCCATATAGATCCATTCATATGATTATATCAAATACATGCAATATGAATACTAGAATACTAACCCTTGATGCCTTTGAATTTCAACCTTTGATCTTGGTGGAGAATTTGAAGCTTGATCACGAACAAGAACACGAACTTTGAAGATGATGAGCTTCACCCTCTAGCGGTATCCACACCTCGAACGAATATAAAGAGCGCTTGATCTTGGTTGCTAGACTTGTAGACACCCCATTTTGGACATTCATTCATAATCACACTACTTCTATGTCTTGCCTTTGATTTGGGTCAAAACTCGTTAAGCTAGACATGCTTCGTTAAGTTTCTGACTGACTCTGTTAGTTAGGGGCTGAAATGAACATTAAAACTACTGCAGAGGGCAATTCTGTGATTCCAGCACATTGGTGCCTCGTACGAGACATTGATGTCTCGTACGAGACATATCCCTTGACAGTCGGGTTTTCAGCGGTTTTCTTGTTGATCACAAACTCGTTTCTTGGCAAACACTCAAGAAATCCGGGGATAATCCTCTGGCCGATTCTAGAGTCCAAAAATAACTCTTTGTGAATCAAGTCTTTGATTCCCACCCATAAACCTCCCTCCAATACCTATAAATAAAGGGTTCCTTCACTTGAAAAAAGAGGACAATAACTTCTTAACAGCCCCAAGGCCGTTAAACCACCAAAAAGCTCTCATAATCAGTCCCTCTCCCATACCCATGAAATTCAAACCTTCATAACACCATTGGAGTCAAGCTTTTGTATTATCAAGGCCTTTAGTCAAAGCCATCCATAGGATTCTTGAAGATTGCTTAGGTAAAACTCTTTGCTTTCTATCTTCTCATCTCCTTCTTTGTCTTTGAAGTAGTGTGATTCCATTAAAGGATCAGCCTAGAGCCTCTCCAATCCATGGAGATGGTTTCGAAGCACATGACCCGACATTCCAAATAAATAAGAAATTATTTATTTGGCTTCCTTTTGCCCATGTTTTGCATAATTTTGATACAACGATGATGATTTCTTAGCAAGACCAATCCTAGATTGGGTGAATTGGGTGCTCCTTGACCTTCCCAATTCATAACTTGACCCCCGAATCCAAGATCTCACCGTCCGTGTTCCGACAATAACATGGTGGCGACTCTCAAATCAACAAAAAGGTAAATCAAAGGATGAAAACAGAGCCCTCGAAAACCGCGCGCAAACAGTGGCAACTCTGTTGGGGATGGTCATAGTAAGTAGGTCAGACTTGCATCGAAAGAAATCATCGTTGTTTCAAAATTCTACATTCTGCGCTATGTTCCTGTTCCCAGACTGGGATGCCTCGTACGAGGTATCTGATGTCTCATATGAGACATCTCAGTTCTGCCCGGCTGATCTGATTCTCTAGTCTGAAAAAGGATTTTTGTTCGGACCCTCCTAGCAACGACGAAACTCCCCATATATCTTAAGGCTAACCTTTGTTTTGCAGGAGTACTTGCTAAATGTTTATTCTTTTCTTTACTTATGTGTTTGCCTTATGTGAACTAAGACGACCTGAGTTCCTCCACAAGAGGGAAACGTAGGCAGCCACTTGGCCCGGCCATTGCATATTTTTCTTTTTATCTTCAAAAAAAAATCTCTATTTTCTCTTTGACACCTAGATCTTGAGTATCACTCACGTGCACACATGTAGTATAATTTCACTACATACCCTTCAACCCAGGTCCCAATCGGAGGACGGATGTCGGTCAGCACCCCCATTCTAACGAATGGCCCTCCCCGGTCTCTCCAAAGATGGTGTACCCACTCCGTGACACTCTCCTAGACTGTGTTCATGGGAAGCCTTAGCCGTAAGCCCTGCATCAACCTCATGCATACATACTAGTTAATAAGACACTCCTTGAGACCGGTCGGTTCGATTCTTAGGGTTGTTTTAATCTTTGCCCAAGATAACGCATCTTTACAAACTATAATCCTCCCTTGTAAATATGATGAATGTCCCTTCGATAAAATGTTGAACAAAGGGTTTTGAAAGAATGGAGAACCTCTCTACATAAATCCGAGTTTGTGTTTTCCTACTTTCATTATTCTGTGCGGGATTGTGGTTGCCTTTTGGCTTAGTTTCGACCGCACCGTTCAACATGTCCCTTTCGGTTGTCTCTTAAAATTCACAAGGTTTAATTGCATTAATGCGTTGTCTAACAAAGTGCAAAACAACTACAGGTCACTTAGGTTTGGCTAATTTTAATGGTGGATTCCGATGAGAATATGGGACCTTTGCCCAAATTGTCCGTTTGGGATAGTGCAATACATGTGAAAAACAAGGGCCTCATATTCTAGGGTGACAGAATCCACTGTTCCAGGACGAACTAGAGTAGTAACCAATTAAAATGGATTAAATTCCATCTGACCATTAGGATTAAAATCTGTATTCTGACTGGCAGGCTGGATGCCTCGTACGAGACATCCCTTGTCTCATACGAGACATCCTCCCTTTTCTGTGTTTCTGCCCGTGTTTGGTCAACCTTAATCTCATAAAAGCCGACTTGTTGGGACCCCAGCCTGGATCTGACATGATATCTGAACTCTAGGTCCATCCGATCAGCAAGGTAGCTCCATACTCCCAACACAATCGCTTCGGAAATCTACATTCGTGATCCCAAGACCAAGAGGCTAGAAGGGTCGAAGTAATGGCCGGTACCCCTATCACCGATTTGGAAACCGCTAAGTCTGTTATTGCGAGACTCGAACAACAACTGAAAGAGCAAGCTGAAGTCGCTGCCCGTAAGAGTTATTGCCATGCCCTAGACATCCATGATGTGCTACAAGAGCTCCAAGAACTCAAAAAGGGGAATAAGAAATCTAAATCCCCCTCCAAAGGGAATCCCGTGCTAAGAAAAAGAATAAAAAGGATGGTGACTCTAATTCTGACTCAAATTCATCCGACTCTTCTTCCTCCTCCGACGACAAGGACATTAAGGCATATGGTAAGAAAAAGAGGACTAGTGATGACACTAACACCATCAACTCTGCCATTGCCGAGTTTCTCGAAAAGAGGTTTGCACATCTCGGTCTAGCAAAGGGCTCCATTGTTCCATTTGACCCCGTTGCACTCTGCAAATCAATCACTAAGCTCCCACGGAAATTCCGTACTCCTGACATTGCCAAGTTCAATGGCACTACCTGTCCCCGTGTTCATGTCGAGACTTACACTTGGGCCATGGTCCCTATGAAAGTAAATGACACCGTTTTAGCTAAAAGCTTTCCCCAAACTCTAGAGGGGGCGGCAAGGGATTAGTATATGTCTCTCCCCTTAGCTACAAGGACCGATTGGGCTATTGCATGTGAAGTATTTCAAAGGCATTTTGAGTGAGGATAATACTACCTACCGTCCTACCAAGAGAGACCTTGAACAAACTCAACAATGTGCCAACGAGACATTTGGCGACTTTGTCAAACGATGGAGAGCCAAGCTCACCGAGATTGTTGAAGCTCACCGAGATTGTTGATAGACCTAGTACCAAGGATCAAATGCACATTTTCCTCAAGTCACTTCGTAATGAATATGAAGACCGCCTTTCCGGTACCTTCTTCCCAAGCTTCTCCGAGCTCCACAAAGCTGGTATTCGACTAGATGATATCTTCAAAAGTATGAGAGAGGCTAAGAAAGATAGTGGCTACCGTTACAACAACGACACTAACAAAGGCTCCACTAGCAAAGATACATCCGTCAATGCTATTGCTTTCAACAACCAAGGGAGGAGCAACTATTCCTCCGTCCCTCCACCCAATAAAGAGAAGAAGAAAGAAAGGGTCTACAACAAATTAAAAGGTATCACTCACGGAGAGCTCTTCGACATACTTAAAAGCCGGTAAAGTCACACCAAGGAAGCCTCCCGCTACTCCAAGGGAACTCCCCGCCAATAATTCTCATCATCTCTACTGCAAGTTTCACCAGTTTAGTGGTCACGACACTAATACTTGCAACCACCTCAAAGATGTGATCCAAGATCTCATAGACTCTAAGAAACTAAGAGTATCTAATGTAGTGACAAACCCCCTCCTAACTGGGGGAGGAGGGATCAATGTAATAGAAATAGCTAGTGAGGAAGAGGAGACTACTCGCCTAGTTCCAAATGTGGGCGAGAGAACTCCAAAGTTTGATAATAAAATTTCTTTCTGTTACATGTTGTCTTAGGATCAAACACTAAGAAGGAAGAATGATAATTTCATACGCAAGGGGGAAGACTTGCCATACTTCATGTTCCCTGAACCATGGATCGACCATAGGGGAAGCGCCAACCGGGCTTTGAAATGTTCAATGACTGTGATCCGTACTCGCTTGAGACAGAACCCATAGAATTCTCGTGGCTACCTCGAGAATTAGGGGGTACCTAAGGCCGAAGCGTTCAGTGAATGGGACTTTGTGTTGGGAGAAGACCTACTGCGCCAATTTCTCAACCTCTACAAGCTAGAGGACACTCAGATCAATGCAATAGACAAGGGGGACACTCCAGAACAAGACTACACCAAGCTCATCGAGAAAAGTAACGAGCCTATACAAAACTGGTACACAACTGGGGGACCCATAACAAGCGAAGACTTCCTAATTAGAGAGCTAGGATGCACTCCCCATCCCCATAGGGCGAGAAAATTTGTAACTCTTACCCTAGAATCAGATACCGCTATCGATGTGCTCACACAAGAGGATTTGGATGCCATCGCGGAACGTGTATTCCTCTACTTTCTTAATGAAAAAATAGATCTTTCTGAGTATCTTGAGATTGCTAGCGTCATAAATGATGAATTAACTGATAACTATAACGAATTAGATAATAATGAGTCATATGACGAGATGGATAAAGAAAACGATCAAATCTTAAAAGAAATTAATAAGAAAGTAGGTTACTGTGGCGGGAATGGTCCTATTGATGTCGAAGAAATGCAAACAGTTAATCTGGGGACGGATAATGATCCGAAAGAGACCAAGATTGGCAGTTTCTTCAAGGGGGAAGACCTACAAGCCCACATAGCGCTTCTCCGAGAATTCTTAGACGTGTTCGCATGGTCCTACAAAGATATGCCGGGGCTAGCCAATTCGATTGTTGAGCATAAGATACCGTTGCTTCCAGATTCGAAGCCAGTCAAGCAAAAACTCCGCAGAGTTAAACCCGAGTGGTCGGTACAAGTCAAACAAGAGATAGAGAAACTTCTTAACACCGGGTTCATCAAAGTGATAGAATATCCAACCTGGTTGGCTAATACTATGCAGGTTTCCAAAGCAAATGGGAAGGTCCATGTCTGCGTTGATTTCCGTGATCTCAATAGGGCCTCTCCGAAGGATGACTTTCCTCTTCCCAATATAGACATGCTAGTTGACAATATGGCAAAGTATTGTTGGGTTTCGGAGTAACATGCACAGTGGAATTAAGCATTTAAAATTTAATAGAAACCTAAAGCCATAGATCCGTTCATATGATTATATCAAATACAACATAATGAATACTAGAATACTAATCCTTGATGCCTTTGATTTTGCAACCTTGAATTCGATGGAGGCTTGAAATCTTGATCACGAACAATGCAAGAATCAAGAACTATGAAGATGATAAGTTTCACCCTCTAGCGGTATCCACACGCGAACGAATATCAAGAACACTTGATCTTGGTTGCTAGACCAAATCATGAAACACGCTTTTATGATGTATAGAACTATATGGAATTATTATGTATATGATATTCTTGTTCTTCAATCTAGGGATGTCTTAGAACAAGAAATTCATCCTTTCAAACCCTTGGAGGCTCTCACAAAGTTACATAATCCTTAGTGTTGATTTTGGGCGAATAGAGGCTGTTTATATACAAGTTAGACCTATTCCAAATAGGTAACTTGTGTCTAAACCCGCAAGGAATCACAATTAGGAAAGTCCAAAACCTGTCCAAAATCTGTTTCCAAATTGAATCAGGAATCCAATCCCGACAAACTGTGCGGCCGCCCAAAACCAACTGTGCGGTTGCACACTTAACCTGAAATGATTATGGTACAAGTTGAGCCAAACTGTGCGGCCGCCCAAGATCTAATGTGCGGTCGTACACTTGCTACAGTCTTTCTTAATTTCCAAAATCCTTCAATGGTCCTTCGACCCAATATTCAAATATAGTCCTTTTAGGATTCGTTCTATTGTGTGTGACCCTCTAGTATTATACTAAGTTGGAAATGGGTTCAAACATGAAACCATAATATATGATTAGATTCTAGCAAACCGTCATACCTACCTAAATAGTATAACTAGATACAAGTTCGCATTCCTTTAGAACATGTCACAATCCCTTTGTCCACGATGTCATTGAACACAAGTCATGGTCAACAAGTCAACTTGTTTTTGTTCAATACTTTCTCGATTCCGAATATGTTGATAATCCAAATGACATTGATCTAATCAATCCATTTGAGTTTGGCCAAATATTTCATCAACATCATTCCTTCGAGGGTCCCAAGCTTGACATCTCTCAGAAGAGGGACAAATCCAATTAACTTATTATTCTTCCCTACGTGAATCCGATTATGCCAATCATACTCTCTATAACTACCCGGTTAAAGGTAGCGTTTGAATATGTCAAACATAATCTTCATCAAGTGGAAGAATATAATAACTTCATGTCTAAGGATTCAAATGACATAACTAATATGAGATTTATATATATGACATTGACCATGACATAAATCTCATACCGCGGGTCATGTCCCAGTACCTTGTTCCAAACAAGTACCCATAAATCTAACATGATCATCCCATGATCATTTAGCCTTTATACTAGTGATTAACAAGCTCTAGGGATAGATATTATTATAAGCAAACATGAGCAATAATAATAACCTTAATATCTCTTTATCATTATGAATAAAATGATAACTTATATAACGTTTAACAAACGTGCCTAGGGCACCAACACCAACAATCTCCCACTTGCCCTAGGCCCAATCTCTAAGTATCCAATACCCATGGACCTAAAATGACCATCATGTTTTAGCTTGTGGAAGTCCCTTCGTTAGCGTGTTCGCAATGTTATCATTAGTTGGTACTTTGCATATATTTACGTCTCCCTTATCAACGATTTCTCAAACGATAAGAAAACGCCTAAGTATGTGTTTGGATTTAGGATGTTCCCTTGGTTAATTTGCTAGATCAATATCACGACTATTATTACTAATAAGGTCTATTGGATTAGCAATGTTAGGAACCATCTTAAGTTCACCAATGAACTTCTTAATCCAAACAATTTCCTCTGCAGCATCCAATGCAGCAATATACTTAGATTTAGTATGTATAATTTTAGTGACTGTACTCTGTTTGGAACCATTCCAACTTACAGCTTCACTATTTAGACACAAAACTCGATTACGATCATCTATTATTTTTATCAGTTTGGAAGCATGCATCCGTGTACCCATATACGACGAGATCATCTTCCATCCCTCCGTAGATCAAAACAAATCTTTAGTCCTTCTAAAGTACTTTAAGAATTGTTTTACAGCCATCCAGCAATTCTCACCGGTTGTCGGATTCATATCTACTCGTCATGCTCCAAGCATTTAGATATATTCGGCTTAGTACTTATCATGGTATGATGGATCCAATTACCGAAGAAAATGGCATCCCATTCATTTTCTCATGCTCATCATTTGTCTTAGGACATTTGAGTCTTTGCATAGAAAAACTCCATGTAACATTGGCAACTGTCTTCTTTAGAATTTCCATGCGGAAACTTCTAATAACCTTGTCAATGTTTGTACTTTGGCTTTAAACCAATTAGCTTCCTTAATGCCAAGGACATATGCGGTTTCTTCCATATCTTTCATTACGAAGCACTTTCCTACGTGTAGGAATGTCGTTTCCAATGAGCAATATGTCATCCACATATTTAAATAAGGAATAGCACTATGCTCCCACTAATCTTCTTGTATATACAAGGTTCATCTTCGTTCTTGATAAAACAAAACTATTTCGATTTATCTAAATGGAGATTCCAACTCCTATAAACTTGCTTCAATCCATCCTATGGATTTCCTCAACTTACATACTTTATTAGAATTTTTTCTTTCACCATCAAAACTTTTAGGTTGTATCCAATACATCCTTAAGTGAGTTCCCGTTGAGGAACGCTTGTTTTGACATCATTTTGTAAAATTTCATATTCCAAATATGAACATGTGACTATGAAAATTCTAGTAAGTTTCTTGCTACCCATGTAAGTTTTCTCCAAGAAAACCAATTCCTCTCCTTTGGTTTTTACACCTTAGGTTAGAATGATCAAGTTCCAAACTTGATTATTACACATGGATTGCCTTTTAGATATTATGACTCCAAGTCATTAATCTAAATGTGGAGCGGACATTGCATCTATGATAGTTGGTAAATACCTCATTCTAAATGAAATTTACCTCAATACTTTCTATTTCGAATATCCAATGTTTCTTGTCATAGATTGTATCCTATCATGTACGCAAGTACTTTGTATAACTTGAACGGACTTTTCACGACTCCTTGTGAAAACCTGTTCAACTTCCATCTTAGGTTAAATTATATTTTCTAGGTTTCGAACCATTCGAGATATATTTTACTCCCACTGATTCTTTTAGAGATAAATGACTTATCAAGAAAAGCACCATCATACGTAACAAACCATTTGTTTCTTATGAGTAAAACATTATCCTCAAGTTTCCTTAGGATATCCCATGAAAATATATTTGTTAGATTTAAATATGAGTGTGTCCCAGACAGCTCCTTTCCAAAAAGGTCTCACCATCTTAAATCTTTATGAAAGACAAACCCAGTTTTCCTTCACCTTTTAACCTCCTTTGATGGAACTTAAATTAGTGTAATTATAGCGGTTTGTAATACATAACCTCAAAACAAATAATGAAAGATCAATTTTGATTTTATCATCTTATGAACCATATCCAATAAGGTTCAATGCCTCCATGTAGACACATCATTCCAAATGGTGTTCTTAGTGGAGTTTATTGTGAAACTATTTCACAACCTTAATTATAACTATCAAAACCTTGGTTCAATTATTCATCATCACGATCGAGTCAGAATCTTTGAATAGTTTTACAAGTATAACCAAACTTCTCTTTTAGCATTGCTACTTAATGCACCATATACATCGAAATGTATTAGGTCAAGTAAGATATTAGCCTTTTACTATTCATAGTAAAAGATGTCTTGGTCCAAGTAAATGAGATTTTCATAAATCATGTGATTCCAAATCATATGACTTAAAACTCCGTCCCATAGAATTTTAGATATGCATTTCTTATTTATTTGATCAAAACAATAATGCATAAAGAATTTTAATTATTTATGTTATAGCATTTTTATTACTTTGTTCTTCAAGATTTAGGATATAAGATTTATTTATATGATAACACAATGAAGTAAATCATAATAAATAAAGCAATTTTCTTATTCCAAATAAGAAATAAATATCCTTCATTATCTTATAACAAAATAATATTTTCTACTTCATTAGTAAAGTCACTTTACAAGTATTCTATGAATAATGTTGCAACCACGTCATTACCATTCATAGATAAAACTTTACTATAAGTAGTCTTTCATCTTACTAATTATTCTGGTATCCAATGCCCAATAATTAAATTTAGAAAGATTAATTTATAACATAAAATTTCCCAAGTGGTAGTCCCACTACCATTCCTTTTATTGATCATCCAGAATTTTGAGTACAATTTTAAATGGTCAATCCAATTGCCATTTTACCAAATTGCATCAATTAGAATTATTATTTTAACCACAATTATTTCCTTTAGGTTTGACAATGTCTATCTTACCTTTTCCTTTGGCACTTGGCCTCCCTTCTATCATGAACTATGAGCATTGGAGAACCTTTCTCTATTATCTTCATCTCCGCAGTTTTCAGCATGTTAATGCAACTCGGAGAGATTCTTATTCATTCTAAGCATGTTATAGTTTATCACAAAGTGATTATAACTCTTAGATTATGAATCAAGAATAAGATCCGTGGCTAGCTTTAATCCAATCGGACAGCCAAGTTTCTCAAGATGCTCTACGTAGCCATTCATCTTAAGCATGTGAGGTTTCACTTGTTGCCCTTCACTCCTTTTGCAAGAAGTGAAGGCAACAATGGTTTTATACCTCTCTTGCCTAGATTTCTCTTTGAAACATGTAACTCAACTCCACGCCTAACTCAACTCCACGCCTATCTAATAGGCTTCCACAAGTTCCAAACTCTGTTAGAGTTTTGAGCACATAGTCACGACCACGAGAAAACTCACATCCCTAGAAACATACTCATGTCTCTTGTGATTGTCTTTCTCGGGCATTGGGTTCTTTTAAGAACAGACCCATCAAGAATGTACAACCCATCTTCTTGCCTTAGAACGATTCTTAGGCTCAGGATCCAATCCATGAAGTTTGTAACATTCTATTGAAGCTTATCCTTATTAAGGATTGATCGCAACGATTTTAGTTGTCATCTACAACTTATGCAAATTTTCATAATTTTACAAGTACCAATCTCATTAAAGAGATAAACAATGTATTTTCCAAAAATACTCCCACTAAATTATATAACCTTCTTATACATCCAATGTATAATATAATTTAAATGGGCTAAGATCCTATTTTAACTTAATTTTGAGTACGCTTTGGCGCACCGCTCAAAACCAAATTAATTAGGTAGACAACCCTGTCAATCATATCTCATATGACTCTTAGATCTTTTTCTGAGATTCCATTTAAATTGGGCTAAGATCCAACTTTAATTTTAACTTTGAGTCCGCTTTGGCGGACCGCTCAAAATCAAATTAATTAGGTAGACAATTTCTTGTCAATCATATCCAATATGATTCTTAGGGATCCAATTTTCAAAAGCATGTTTAATCTCATTTTTGCCTAGGCCCAAAACTGTTTTGACGCCTTATTAAGTCCAACCATTTTAAACGCATAGTAAACTCTTATTCACTCATCTTGCTCATACAAGAATAAAATCAATGCACCTCGCTTTGGCGAACCCACATGAAAATACCCGTGTACTTTCAAGTGTTTTAATCATGGCGTGGCAAGAGGACTTAAAACTTTTAAGAAGGTTCATCATATATAGCATACAACACATTTATGAGCACACAAGATAAACATGTTACGCATCAAGTTTAGCCAATAAATTAATAATCATTAATTTAAGCACAATATTTATGTGTCATTAGTTTCTCTATAATTATGAGAACGAGACCTTTTGAACTTTGGTTATCATCTCCAAATCAAGACAACAAGAAGTGCGGCCGAAACTAAGCCAAAAGGCAACCACAATTCCGCACTAATTCAAGAAACAAAGAAAAGAGTCCATGTGGCCGAAACTAAGCAATAGATGGTCTCGATGAACGTAGGCCAATTGCATCCACAATTCCACATGGATCTCCAATCTTTGAATCAAGAACTTTGTTTCTCAATTTTAGCAATTATGAACCCTTCATAATTCTAACTTCGTTTTATCTTTGAAACTTTGATTGCGATCAAGTTTGGGAAACACAATCTCAATGAACGTATATTAGTCATCCAAACCTTGATCCAATCTCAGAATCACAAGACTAAAACAAATAGGAAAATTAAACCCAAGATCCACACCAAAACCCTAATCCTCACCCCGCGCTAAACCCCGGCCGGGTCAAGGAATAGGTCCGGTCGGACCTCTCTGAAAAATCCAAAAAAAATTAAAGTTCCAAAATTTATCTCAAAATTGTTTTTTTTTCCCGATTCAATTAGGATTTGGTGTTCTTGGTGATCCAATCACCATGATCATCAAAACCTTGAATGAACAATTCATGAATCCCTAGAATATCAAAACTTTGATCCAATCAAAAATTGATAATCCAAACAATTTTAAATCCACCATAATTTTTATTGCGATAGAATAGTGCGATTAAAGTTTATAAAACAGTAAACCACATAAACGCATGCAACACATAAACATCATAATCCAATATTCATATCATGCTAGGCACATAAACAAACAATTTATATACAAAACATGATTATGTATTGAAATAATCAACATGAACGGGGCTCTGATACCACTGTTGGGTTTCGGAGTAACATGCGTAGCGGAATTAAGCATTTAAAATTTAATAGAAACCAAAAGCCATAGATCCGTTCATATGATTATATCAAATACAACATAATGAATACTAGAATACTAACCCTTGATGCCTTTGATTTTGCAACCTTGAATTCGATGGAGGCTTGAAATCTTGATCACGAACAATGTAAGAATCAAGAACTATGAAGATGTTAAATTTCACCCTCTAGCGGTATCCACATGCGAACGAATATCAAGAACACTTGATCTTGGTTGCTAAACCAAATCATGAAACACGCTTTCATGATGTATAGAACTATATGGAATTATTATGTATATGATATTCTTGTTCTTCAATCTAGGGATGTCTTAGAACAAGAAATTCATCCTTTCAAACCCTTGGAGGCTCTCACAAAGTTACATAATCCTTAGGGTTGATTTTGGACGAATAGAGGCTGTTTATATACAAGTTAGACCTATTCCAAATAGGTAACTTGTGTCTAAACCCGCAAGGAATCGCAATTAGGAAAGTCCAAAACCTGTCCAAAATCTGTTTCCAAATTGAATCAGGAAACCAATCACGACAAACTGTGCGGCCGCCCAAAACCAACTGTGCGGTCGCACACTCAACCTGAAATGATTCTGGTACAAGTTGAGCCAAACTGTGTGGCCGCCCGTACACTTGCTACAGTCTTTCTTAATTTCCAAAATCCTTCAATGGTCCTTCGACCCAATATTCCAATATAGTCCTTTTAGGATTTGTTCTATTGTGTGTGACCCTCTAGGATTATATACTAAGTTGGCAATGGGTTTAAACATGAAACCATAAGATATGATTAGGTTCTAGCAAACCGTCATACCTACCCAAATAGTATAACTATATACAAGTTCGCATTCCTTTAGAACATATCACAATCCCTTTGTCCACGATGTCATTGAACACAAGTCATGGTCAACAAGTCAACTTGTTTTTGTTCAATACTTTCTCGATTCCGAATATGTTGATAATCCAAATGACATTGATCTAATCAATCCATTTGAGTTTGGCCAAACATTTCATCAACATCATTCCTTCAAGGGGCCCAAGCTTGACATCTCTCCGAAGAGGGACAAATCAAATTAGCTTATTATTCTTCCCTACGTGAATCAGATTATGCCAATCATACCTTTTATAACTACCCGGTTAAAGGTAGCGTTTGAATATGTCAAACGTAATCTTCATCAAGTGGAAGACTATAATAACTTCATGTCTAAGGATTCAAATGACATAACTAATATGAGATTTATATATATGACATTGACCATGACATAAATCTCATACTGCGGGTCATGTCCAGTACCTTGTTCCAAACAAGTACCCATAAATCTAATATGATGATCCCAAGATCATTTAGCCTTTATACTAGTGCTTAACAAGCTCTAGGGACGGATATTATTATAAGAAAACATGAGCAATAATAATAACCTTAATATCTCTTTATCATTATGAATAAAATGATAACTTATATAACGTTTAACAAACGTGCCTAGGGAACCAACACCAACAAGTATGAGGACGGGTTCGCTGGGTACAATCAAATCCGCATGGCCGAGGAAAATTAACATAAAACGGCATTTACCACGCTGTGGGGAACGTTTTGTTACACAGCCATGCCCTTTGGACTTAGAAATGCCGGAGCCACTTACCAAAGGGCAGTAACCGCACTATTCCATGACATGATACATAAAGAAATGGAAGTGTACGTTGATGACATGATCATACATTCCAAAGGCTCCGATGGGCAACACCTTGTCGACCTCAGAAAGTTCTTCGATCGACTGAGACATTATAAAATGAGGCTTAATCCAGCCAAGTATACATTTGGGGTGGTAAAAGGAAAAGTCCTTGGGTTCATGGTCACAGAGCGTGGTATAGAAGTCGACCCCGCCAAGAATAAAGCCATCACTGACATGCCTCCACCTAAGACGCAGAAAGAAGTAAAAGGATTTATGGGTCGCCTCCAATACATTAGTCGTTTCGTCAACCAACTCACGACAATGTGTGAACCCATCTTCAAACTCCTTAAAAAGAATGCATCCCTAGAATGGACCGAAGAGTACCAAGAAGCCTTTGAGAGGGTCAAAGAATATTTGGTCAATCCTCCTGTATTGATTCCACCACACAAAGAAAATCCGTTGACCTTGTACCTTACAGTCAATGACACTGCACTAGGGGCTATGCTAGCACAAGAGCAACCCGACTTGAGGAAAGAAAATGCCATATACTTTGTCAGTCGTCACTTTCAAGGGGCTGAATTGAATTACTCTGCTTTAGAAAAGTCGTGTGCTGCACTGGTGTGGGTAGCTGAGAGACTAAAACCATACATGGAGGTGTTCCCTGTACAATTGATTGCCTGAATGGACCCAATAAAGTACATCTTTGAGAAGTCACATACCTCCTCTAGAATAGCCAAGTGGTACTTTATGCTCACGGGGTATGATATCAATTACATCACACAGAAATCCGTGAGAGGGAGAGTCTTTGTGGATCACATAGCCGAATTTCCATGTGATGAAGCGAAGGGGGAAGACCCACGATTCCCTGATGAGGACATCATGTCAATAGCAGAAAATAAGTGGCAATTATTTTTCGATGGTGCAGCCAACAAATGGGGATTTGGTATTGGCATGTTACTAGTAGACCCCTCAGATTTCTACACTCCACTCGTAATTCGCCTTGACTTTAAGGCCACTAACAATATTGCCGAGTACGAAGCTTGCATAGCGGGGCTCGAAGCAGCCTTAGAAAGAAATGTGACCGAATTAGAGATGTACGGAGATTCACAACTCATAATCTACCAGTCACTCAAAAAGTGGAAGATACAAGATCCCACACTTCAGAAATACAATAGCCATCTCCAAGACTTGGCTAAACAGTTCAGAGAGGTCACTTTTTATTATCTTCCTAAAGATAAGAATCGCTTGGCAGACTCGCTAGCCATGCTAGCATCACTTGTAGCCAAATGGACTGAGGTCAAAACCTTCAAAGTCGCGAGGCGAACGACCCCCGCTTATTACTCAATCTTAGACTTGCATGACAGCAAAGAGCCGTGTGATGTCATTTCCGTGAATGCCTTGGATAATAAACCATGGTATTACGATGTAGGGCGTTTCCTCCTAGACGGAATATTCCCATTAGACACATCATCCAAAGTGAATATAGCTCTCAGAAAATTTGCAGCCCAATTCATGATTATAGGTGATCGCCTTTATAAGAAGCACCACAAGCAGTGTCTACTCTGTGCTGATGAACACGAAACCGTAGAAATCATGAACCAAGTTCATTAAGGAGTCTGCGGAACCCACATGAATGGCAACATGCTAGCAAAGAAAGTCATCCAACTAGGTTACTATTGGCCCACAATGGAAGCCGACTGCACCGACATGGTTAAGAAGTGCCACAAGTGTCAGATACATGCTAACTTACAACACACACCACCGTCCGTGTTATACCCCATGACATCCCCTTGGCCATTTTCTACGTGGGGAATAGACGTCATAGGCAAGGTCTCGCCGATAGGTCATAATGGGCACTCGTTCGTATTGGTCGCCATAGATTACTTCACCAAATGGATCGAAGCTCAGTCCTACAAAGTCCTAAACGCCAAGAAGGTGGCGGAGTTCATTAAGACCAACATCATATCACGATATGGGGTACCTCATGAGATGATATACGATAATGGTACGCACTTCGAGAAGGAATGTGACCAACTGCTTGCAGAGTATAAGATAGAGAGACATCAGTCATCACCATACCGACCACAGACAAATAGGGCAGTAGAGGCTGCTAACAAAACCATAGAGACCATCATAAGAAAAGTGGCTAAGACTGGCAGAGATTGGCCTGAAAAGCTACCTTTTACACTCTGGGGCTACCGTACCTCAATCCGTACGGCCACCGGTGAAACTCCATACGCCCTAGCCTATGGGATGGAAGCAGTATTACCAATCGAATTGGAAGTACCATCACTAAGGGTTCTCTTAGAAAACCAAGTCAACGAAGTCACATGGTGTAGACACCCCGCCTTGGACTGCTCACCCCGATTGCACATTTGATTTTGTGTTTCTCCCCATTTTTAAGTGTTTCTCGTTAGTTTTTGTCACTTCCGTTAAGTTCCTGACTGACTTCGTTAAGTCCAGGGACTAAAATGAATGACAGGGCTGACTTTCTAGTCCATTCTGTCAAAATTGCCTTCTCTGAGTCGCGCGCCTCCGACAGGAGGATCCAGGCGCGCGCGCCTCCCGCCCCCAAAGCAGGAAGCGCGCGCCTCTGGGCGTCAGTTACAGATTTCTGGCCAGGATTCCCTCCCTTGCTCAATTTACAGGATTTTGCCCGGGAAGGATTTCTTGGTGACTGAGTTTTGGCACCAAAAACACCCCTCTTTCACCTATAAAAACCTCTCTTTACCTCCATTTTCAAGGATCGAAAACCCAATCGAAAAACCGAAGATTGAACTTACAAAAACTATACCAAAATCACTTTCTAAAGGTTCTCCAAGGATTTCTTCAAGCAACATTTGAAGGTCTTCGAATTGTAGGTAAAAGTCCATCTTTTCCTTTCTTTTCTACTTCATCTCCTCTCTCTCTTTTACTCTAATCAAATGTGCAATCACCCAAATCATTTTGGGACATGACTCTAATGATCACCTCATCTCATTGAGGTTGGTTAAGGAGTTATCTCCTACATCCCAAACTCTATTTTAAACCCCCTTTTCATGACTTAAAGAAGAAGAAGAAGAACGTTTTCATTCATGTAGATTTTGATCAAGCAAGACCAACATAAGTTGGGCGAGATGGGTGTTTCGGTACTTCCCATCTCGTAATCTAACCCCCGAACCTCAAAACAAAGAATCTCTGTTTTCGTAATCAAACTTAGGCTACAATCAATAGGTTTTTCTTATGTTCCTCAAAACATAGGTGGCGACTCTAAAACAAGTTAGACATCCTAGGATAATTCACGCGCTCTAGCCTAAAGCCGTGGTTCCCCCGGGGTATCTACAGTGGCGACTCTGCTGGGGAGTTTTGAGGGTTAAACTTGAATTCTGATCGAAATCTACATCTTTTCTGGGCATTCTGATTCCTGATGGGGGAGGCGCGCGCGTCTGGCCTTTTAAGCCTAAGGCGCGCGCATCCCGCATCAAGAACCAGAATCGCCCACTTCTTCATATTCTTCATCTTCTTCTTCTGTTATTCTGCACTAATCACTTCTGCAGGGGTTACAATATGAACATAGGACCAGGGCAATCCCCTGAGTCCAAAGTCTGACATTCTGACAGGTGTGACCAGAAGCGCGCGCCTCCCATAAGCATTGGGCCATGCGCGCGCGTCACACATCAGCACTCAGAGGTGCACGCTTCTGGGTTGGTTTCCAGAATAGAAACAGGTTTCAGTGACTGAGCAGAACAGTGGGGTGTGGGCACAGTTGCCTGCATCAGAACAGAATTGAACCCTCGGACTGTTTTAATTTTGTGTTTTATTTACCGGTCACACGGGTGACTCGGGAGTTGTAATTTTATGTGCTTATGTGTTTTGTGTGTTTTTCTTTCTTTTCAAAAAATATAAAAATAAAAAATAATTGTCACTTGTTAGACCTCACACTACATGCACATATTCCTATGAACTGCTCACTATCGAGTCGCACAAGTCCAACCCCAAACCCGTCGAGGCCCGTCCTAGAAAGTTTCAAGCTCCACCAGACCTTGGCTCTTTCGAAGCGGTAAACCTCAGCCCGTGGCGTAGTTCAAGACTACATGCCGGGGGTGACCTTTGAGCCTCATATTCAAGCCGAGCACAAACCACACAATTCTAGTTAGGGTCTAACACTCCGTGACTCAAGTCGGTTTCCATGTACCGAGATTTCCCTAAACTAATGTCTTCAAATCATACATGATAACTTGTTGAAATGGACGCAATAAAAATCCATCCCCAAAAGTGGTTATTTTGGACGAAAATAAAAATCCGTCCCCGCATGTATGCTTTACTACATTAATTTAGTTTAATCCTGATACATGTAGGATTCACAAGCGCGATGGAATCCGATGAGTATATGGGACCGCGAGATGGTCTATATACTAGTGTGACGATTCCATTATTTTCTTAGAAACCCCAAAAGGGATTCATTCCCTCCGACTTATAAAAAAAAAAAAAAAAAAAGAGTCTTTTCTTATGTGGTTCGAGTCGTGTGCCCAACTGTGTGTTCTAAGCCTCTTCATGGACCGCAAGTGTTACTCAAGACTGACAAGGGCCTCTTCTGCAATATAGGTTCAATTGGTACTTACAGAGTCTACCGGGATTCAGCAAATCGCTTAGTCCGTGAAGAGATCACTCCAACAGGTCCAACATCAACCATGACCGGCAGCAGCAACACCATGTCTCTCGAACAGCTCTCAACCATGGTCCAACTCCTCCAAGAGCAAGTCTCCACCCTTAACAAGGAGGCACAAAGCAAAGACGAAATTTGGCAATCCCACCTCGACAGCCAAAGGGAGGCCCACGAGGCCGAAATTGAGCTAATGAAAGAAAAGCTCACCAACCTTGCCAAGGGAAAGAACAAGAATAAAGATGATGAATCCGAATGGACCGAGGGTTTGTTCAAGAGTCCGTATGTCAACACCCGTACCAAGAAAATGGGGGAGCCGAGTTCCGAGAACAATGAGCCCAAAATGGTGGATTCTATCATGGCCTACATCGACCAAAAATTCAATGGGCTCAACATGGGGAAAGGCTCCGACACAAGCCTTTATCAATCATCCATCCTCATGAGTACTATGGCCGCTCTTCCCGATAAGTTCAAGATGCCCGACATAAGCAAATTCAAGTGCAACTCTTGTCCCATGGCTCACACTGAGACTTATATTTGGGCAATGGTTCCGAAGAAGGTCTCCCCCAAGGTGATGGCTCAATGCTTTCCTCTCACTCTCGAGGGGGCGGCAAAAGATTGGTATGCTACTCTCCCGCTCACTGTACGTCTTGATTGGGACTCCGCCATGTTTGCCTTCAAGAACCAATACCAAGGCAACACCACTCACCGGCCCACAAGGAAAGAGCTAGAGAACACCACTCAACGAGACAATGAGTCCTTCATCGACTTTATAAGGAGATGGAATGACAAACTCTCTGAAATTGTTGAGAGGCCGAACACAAAAGAGCAAATATACATCTTTCTCAAGTGTCTCAAGATTGATCTCCGCACCCACCTAAGTGGAGCTTGCTACTCTGACTTCTCCCAAATGTATGAGGCGGGGGTACGCATGGATGACTTGCTCAAGGAGATTAAGAAGGCCACTCCTACTTACCGCTACAAGGCCGCTTCCAACTCCACAAAAGAGGCCTCGGTCAACGCCGTCACTATTGACAAGGGGAATTACAAAAAGGTTCCTCCACCTCAAGGGAAGAAGTCCCGAAGTGACCGTGTCTACACGCCTCTCCAAGGCATGACTCAAACCGAAGTGTTCGAGGTCCTCAAGGCAAAGGGTCAAGTTACACCCGTGCAAGGGTACCAACCCAAGACGATCCATCCCAATCATGCTCACCACAAATATTGTGGCTACCACCAATATAGTGGCCACACCACCGAGGATTGCTTCGTTCTCCGCAATGTCATTCAAGATCTCATAGATAAGAAAGAATTTGTAGTGGCTAATGACGAGCATGTCAATGTAATAGAGATAGGAGAACTCGAGGGGACCACCCATTCAATCCCAATTGTGAATGGGGGCCCCAATGTTATGAATAAACTTGACAATTCTTGTTATGTAGTGACTTACGATGAGGTAATGAGGGAAGTACTAAAGAATAGGAAAAAGAAGCAAGATGGGAACGTCAACATGCTAACTCGATCCGGTCGAGTCATAGCAAGCAACCCTTCCACTTCCGCACCGAGCTCCTCTTCTCAAAGGCCGCAAGCTCGCAACACTCCCGAAGATCCTCTACTTGTCCAATCAAGAAAACTCAAGCCAACATCTCTATTTGGGACCTCATTGCATCCTCAAAGAAACACCGAGATCTTGTCATCCGCAATCTCGATGATACATCAGTTTCTCCCGATACTACTCCCGGGGACCTCACGGCAATGATTGGTCACATTCATTTTGGCAACGTCATCACCTTTGCCGATATGGACCTTCCACCCTTTGGTTCCGATCACAACGAGGCTATTTACCTCAAAGTACGAGCAAGGGGGAGAACCATCTCAAGAGTCTTAGTGGACGGTGGTTCCGCACTCAACCTCATGCCTGGAAGAATCATGGGCATACTGGGGCTTAAGGATTCCGATTTGAAGCCTTCTACTCAAGTAATCCGAGGTTATGACAGCACCGCCCGTACATTCATGGGTATGATTGAAATAGACATTGAGTTTGGGAGCATGGTCATATCCGTTCCATTCCAAGTGCTTGATATCCCGGCCTCGTTCAACTTACTTTTGGTTCGACCATGGATTCACAGTGATAATGCCGTACCATCAACTCTCCACCAATGTGTCAAGATCCGAAATGGTGATGAAATAGTGACCGTAATGGCTGAAAACATCACTATCCACAGAAAAGGTGAGCCCGTCCACCAAGTTCAGCATGGTCTACCAGACTCCACTCTTTCCGGCGTCTCGATCAACGCCATTGACAAAGAAGGGGGAAACGAATCATGGACCCCCAGCAATCACAAAGTCCTCCGCATGATGAGGAATATGGACTACTTCCCTGGTTTAGGGTTAGGGAGATATCAACAAGGAATCCTACATCCCGTGCAAGTCCCATTTGTCAAGAACACATTCGGTTTGGGGTATGAGCCTTCCAAAGAAGACTTGAAACAAGAGCAAGCGATCAAGAACGAAAAGGCCCGAGCTCGTAAGGAAGGCCGTCGTTATGAGGTCCCTAATCTAAGGCCTTACCGCAAGACGTTGAATGGCTATTTTGTCCGCCAAGGGGAAGACGTTCTATACATGATCTTTCCCGAGTCGTGGGTTAACAATAAGGATGTCAAAAAGCTCGGCCTTGAAATCTTCTCCGATTGTGAGATCCAGAAATCCGAAAGGGAACCAACTCCTCTGTCGCCCCGTGAATGGTGGGGAAGGAAGATGACTATAGAATCCGAGACAGAAGTTACCGTGGGGGAAGAACTGACAGATTTAGCCTCCATGTTCGAAGAGCTTGCCACGATGAATGAATGCCAAGTCAACGCCATCCATGACACCGTCATCATGAACGAGACTATCAGTGAGATCCCGCCAAGCTCCGAACCGATCAACAATTGGTATTCAACGAAAGGGCCCGTGGTATCCGAAGAATTCTTAGTCCAAGAAATGGGTTGCATACCCCGCACAGCAACGAAGGAAGAGCGGCTCACACTTACTTTCGAGTCCGAGAGTGTCTCTAATACCCTCACCCAAGAGGATTTGGAGGCCATAGCCGAGCGTGTGTTTCCTTTCTTTGCTAATAAAAAATTTGATATTTCTGAGTACCCTGAGATTGCAAACATTATAAATGATGAATTAACTAATAATGAACTTAACGAACAAGTTAAATAACGATTCAAATTATGATGAAATATACCACGAAAACACAACATACTTAAATGAACTTGCTCAACAAGTCCGTAGTCGTGGTGAGAATGGTCCAAAGGCTGACGAATAATTGCATGTTGTTAATCTGGGTACCGAAGAAGAGCCAAAAGAAACTAAGATTGGAAGCTTCTTCAAGGGGGACGACAAAGACAGATTGACTGCATTACTACAGGAGTTCGTGGATGTGTTCGCATGGTCATACAAAGACATGCCGGGTTTGGACAGAAAGGTAGCGGAGCACAGGATTCCGATCAGAGAAGATGTCAGGCCAGTAAAGCAGAAGCTCAGAAAGATCAAGCCAGAATGGTCTCTGCAGGTCAAAGAAGAGATTGAGAAGCTCCTCAGTGTGGGTTTCATCAAGGTTATCGAGTATCCGACATGGTTAGCCAACATTGTGACAGTCAGGAAGGCAAACGGCAAGGTTCGAGTTTGTGTGGACTTCCGGGATTTAAACAAAGCTACCCCAAAGGATGATTTTCCACTCCCTAATATCGACATGCTGGTCGACTCCACTGCTGCCTACGAGGTTCGCTCATTCGTGGATGGGTTCGCTGGGTACAATCAGATTCTCATGGCCGAGGAAGATCAACATAAGACAGCCTTCACAACACCGTGGGGTACCTTTTGCTACACAGTCATGCCATTTGGGTTAAGAAATGCTGGGGCTTCCTACCAAAGAGCCGTGACGGACTTGTTCCACGATATGATTCACAAAGAAATCGAGGTCTATGTGGACGACATGATCATTCACTCCAAAGGGACCGATGGTCCATGAAGAGGCTTAGAACACACAGTTGGGCACACGACTCGAACCACATAAGAAAAGACTCTTTTTTTTTTTTTTTATAAGTCGGAGGGAATGAATCCCTTTTGGGGTTTTTAAGAAAATAATGGAATCGTCACACTAGTATATAGACCATCTCGCGGTCCCATATACTCATCGGATTCCATCGCGCTTGTGAATCCTACATGTATCGGGATTAAACTAAATTAATGTAGTAAAGCATACATGCGGGGACGGATTTTTATTTTCGTCCAAAATAACCACTTTTGGGGACGGATTTTTATTGCGTCCATTTCAACAAGTTGGCATGTATGATTTGAAGACATTAGTTTAGGGAAATCTCGGTACATGGAAACCGAATTGAGTCACGGAGTGTTAGACCCTAACTAGAATTGTGTGGTTTGTGCTCGGCTTGAGTATGAGGCTCAAAGGTCACCCCCGGCATGTAGTCTTGAACTACGCCACGGGCTGAGGTTTACCGCTTCGAACGAGCCAAGGTCTGGTGGAGCTTGAAACTTTCAAGGACGGGCCTCGACGGGTTTGGGGTTGGACTTGTGCGACTCGATAGTGAGCAGTTCATAGGAATATGTGCATGTAGTGTGAGGTCTAACAAGTGACAAAATTTTTTTTTTTTTATATTTTTTGAAAAGAAAGAAAAACACACAAAACACATAAGCACATAAAATTACAACTCCCGAGTCACCCGTGTGACCGGTAAATAAAACACAAAATTAAAACAGTCCGAGAGTTCAATTCTGTTCTGATGCAGGCAACTGTGCCCACACCCCACTGTTCTGCTCAGTCACTGAAACATGTTTCTGTTCTGGGAATCAACCCAGAAGCGTGCGCCTCTGAGTGCTGAAGTGGGACGCGCGCGCATGGCGCAATGCTTATGGGAGGCGCGCGCTTCTGGGCACACCTGTCAGAATGTCAGATTTTGGACTCAGGGGATTTCCCTGGTCCTATGTTCATATTGTAACCCCTGCAGAAGTGATTAGTGCAGAATAACAGAAGAAGAAGATGAAGAATATGAAGAAGTGGGCGATTCTGGTTCTTGATGTGGGATGCGCGCGCCTTAGGCTTAAAAGGCCAGACGCGCGCGCCTCCCCCATCAGGAATCAGAATGCCCAGAAAAGATGTAGATTTCGATCAGAATGAAAGTTTAACCCTCAAAACTCCCCAGCAGAGTCGCCATTGTAGATACCCCGGGGGAAACCACGGCTTTAGGCTAGAGCGCGTGAATTGTCCTAGGATGTCTACTTGTTTTAGAGTCGCCACCTATGTTTTGAGGAACATAAGAAAAACCTATTTATTGTAGCCTAAGTTTGATTACGAAAACAGAGATCTTTGTTTTGAGGTTCAGGGGTTAGATTACGAGATGGGAAGTACCGAAACACCCATCTCGCCCAACTTAAGTTGGTCTTGCTTGATCAAAATCTACATGAATGAAAATGTTCTTCTTCTTCTTCTTTAAGTCATAAAAGAGGGTTTTAAAATAGGATTTGGAATGTAGGAGATAACTCCTTAACCAACCTCAATGAGATGAGGTGATCATTAGAGTCATGTCCCAAAATGATTTGGGTGATTGCACATTTGATTAGAGTAAAAGAGAGAGAGGAGATGAAGTAGAAAAGAAAGGAAAAGATGGACTTTTACCTACAATTTGAAGAACTTCAAATATTGCTTGATGAGATCCTTGGAGAACCTTGAGAAAGTGATTTTGGTATAGTTTTTGTAAGTTCAATTTTTGGTCTCTTTTTGATTGGGTTTTCGATCCTTGAAAATGGAGGTAAAGAGAGGTTTTTATAGGTGAAAGAGGGGTGTTTTTGGTGCCAAAACTCAGTCACCAAGAAATCCTTCCCGGGCAAAATCCTGTAAATTGAGCAAGGGAGGGAATCCTGGCCAGAAATCTGTAACTAACGCCCAGAGGCGCGCGCTTCCTGCTTTGGGGGCGGGAGGCACGCGCGCCTGGATCCTCCTGTCGGAGGCGCGCGACTCATAGAAGGCAATTTTGACAGAATGGACTAGAAAGTCAGCCCTGTCATTCAGTTTAGTCCCTGGACTTAACGAAGTCAGTCAGGAACTTAACGGAAGTGACAGAAACTAACGAGAAACACTTAAAAATAGGGAGAAACACAAAATCAAATGTGCAATCGGGGTGAGCGGTCCAAGGCGGGGTGTCTACATCACTACGTACTTTGCATATATACATACGTCTCCCTTATCAACGATTTCTCGAACGATAAGAAAATGCCTAAGTATGTGTTTGGATTTAGGATGTGCCCTTGGTTCCTTTTGCTTGATCAATAGCACCACAATTATCACTAATAAGGTCTATTGGATTAGCAATAATAGGAACCATCTTAAGTTCACCAATGAAATTCTTAATCCAAACAGTTTCCTTTGCAGCATCCAATGCAGCAGTATACTTAGATTTAATATGTACAATTTAGTAACTGTACTCTGCTTGGAACCATTCCAACTTACAGTTTCACTATTTAACACAAAACTCGATTTCGATCATCTTTGTCGATTTGGAAGCATGCATCTGTGTACCCATATACAACGAGATCATCTTCCATCCCTCCATAGATTAAAACCTGAATCTTTAGTCTTTTTCAAGTACTTAAGAATCGCTTTAATAGCCATCCAGTGACTTTCACCGTGGTCGGATTGACATCTTCTCGTCATGCTCCTAGCATAAGATATATCCGGCCTAGTACATATCATGGCATACATGATGGATCCATTTACCGAAGCATATGGCATCTCACTCATTTTCTCATGCTCATCATTTGTCTTGGGACATTGAGTCTTGCTTAGAGAAACTCCATGTAACACTGACAACTGTCCTCTCTTAGATTTTTCCTAGCGGAATCTTCTAATGACCTTGTCAATGTATGTACTTTGGCTTAAACCAATTAGCTTCCTTGATATAGCTCTATAGATCTTAATGCCAAGGACATATGCGGTTTCACCCATATTCTTTATTGTGAAACACTTTCCTAACAAAGTCTTTACAGACTGACGTATAGGAATGTCGTCTCCAATGAGCAATATGTCATCCACATATAAGATAAGGAATAGCACTATGCTCCCACTAATCTTCTTGTATATACAAGGTTCTTCTTCTTTCTTGATGAAACCAAACTATTTGAATCATCAAAACGGAGATTCCAACTCCCATAAGCTTGTTTCAATCCATCCCATGGATTTCCGCAACTTACATACTTTATTAGAATTTTCTTGACTATCAAAACCTTTAGGTTGTATCCAATACACCCTTAAGTGAGTTCCCATTAAGGAACGCTTGTTTTGACATTCTTTTGTCAAATTTCATATTCTAAATATGAAATTATGACTATGATAATTCTAGTAATTTCCTTGCTACCCATGTAAGTTTTCTCCAAGAAAACTCAATCTCATCCTTTGGTTTTTACACCTTAGGTTAGAATGATCAAGTTCCAAACTTGATTATTATACATGGATTGCCTTTTAGATTTTATGACTCCAAGTCATTAATCCAAATATGGAGCGAACATTGCATCTTCGATAGGTGGTAAATATGTCATTCTCAATGATCTTTACCTTAATACTTTCTATCATTTTGAAAAATTCAATTTTTCTTGTAATAGATTGTATCCTATCATTGCATGCAAGTATTTGTATAACTTGAACAAACTTTTCACAACTCCATGTGAAAACTTGTTCAACTTCCATCTTAGGTTCAAATATAATTTTCTAGGTCTCGAATCATTCGAGATATATTTTACTCCCACTGGTTCTTTTAGAGATAAACCATTTATCTAAAAAGTACCATCATAAGTAACAAACCATTTGTTTCTTACGAGCAAAAATTAATATCCTCAAGTTTCCTTAGGATATCCCATGAAAATATATTAATTAGATTTAAATGTGAGTGTGTCCCAGACAACTCATTTACAAATGTCTCACCATCTTAAATCTTCACGAAAGACAAACCGAGTTTTCTTTCACCTTTTTAACCTTTTTGATTGAACTCAAATTAGTGTAATTTTAGCGGTTTCCAATTCATAACCCAAAACAAATAATTGGAAGATCAATTTGACTTTATCATCTATTGAACCATATCCAATAAGGTTCTATACTTCTACGTAGACACATCATTCTAAATGATGTTCTTGGTGGAGTTAATTGTGAAACTATTTCACAACTTTAACGATGACTGTCAAGTTCTTGATTTAATTATTCATCATCATGATCTAATCAGAATATTTGAATAGTTTTATCAAGTATTACCAAAATTCTCTTTAAGCATTGCTACTTAATGCACCAAATACATGGACATGTATTAGGTCAAGTAAGATATTAGCCTTTTACTATTCATAGTAAAAGATGTCTTGGTCCAAGTAAATAAGATTTGCATAAATCATGTGATTCAAAATCACATGAATTTAAAACTCCGTCCCATGGAATTTTAGATATGCATTTCTCATTTATTTGATCAAAACAATAATGCATAAATAATTTAATTATTTACGTTATAGCCCCAGTTATTATTTCATTCTTCAAGATTTAGGATATAAGATTTATTTATATGATAACACAATTAAGTAAATCATAATAAATAAAGCATTTTTTTTATTCCAAATAAGAATTAAACATCCTTCATTAATATTTTCTACTTCATGAGTAAAGTTGCAACTATTGCATCATTACCATTCGTAGATCAAACTTTACTATAAGTAGTCTTTCAATTTACTAATTATTGCACATTTATAGAAATGTGGGATCCACGTCCAGTATCCAATACCCAATAATTAAATTTAGAAAGATTAATTTATAACATAAATATCCCAAGTGGTAGTCCCACTACCAATCTCTTTTATTTATCATCCAAAATTTTGACTACAATTTTAAATGGTCAATCCAATTGCCACTTTACCAAATTGCATCAATTAGAGTTATAATTTTAGCCATAATTATTTCTTTTAGTTTTGACAACTTTTGTCTTACCTTTCTTTTGGCACTTGGCCCCTTTCCTTTATGAACTATGAGCATTGGAGAACCTTTCTCCATCATCTTCTTCTCCGCAGTTTTAGCACGTTAATGCAACTCGGAGAGATTCTTATTCATTCCATGCATGTTATAGTTCATCGCTAAGTGATTATAACTTTTGGACAATGAATCAAGAATGAGATCCGTGGCTAGCTCCAATCCAATTGGACAACCAAGTTTCTCAAGGTGTTCTACGTAGCCTTTCGTCTTAAGCATGTGAGGTTCCACTTGTTGCCCTTCACTCCTTTTGCAAGAAGTGAATGTAACAATGGTTTTATACATCTTTTGCCTAGATTGCTCTTTGAAACATATCTCTCAACTCCACGCCTTTCTAATAGGCTTCCACAAGTTACAAACTTTATTGGAGTTTTGAGCACATTGTCGCGAGCATGAGACAACTCACATCCCTAGAATCATACTCATGTTTCTTGTGATTGTCTTCTCCGACTTAGGGTTCTTTAGGAATAGGCCCTTCAATAATGTACAACCCATCTTCATGCCTTAGAACAATTCTTAGGCTCAGGATCTAATCCATGAAGTTTGTACCATTCTCTTGAAGCTTATCCTTGTCAAGGATTGATCGTAACAAAGTTTAGTTGTCATTATCTACAACTCATGCAAAATTTCTAAAATTTTACAAGTACCAATCTCATTAAAGAGATAAATAATGTATTTTTCCCAAAAATACTTCCACTAAATTATATAAACTTCTTATACAATAATAGTATAATATAATTTTAATGGGCTAAGATCCAACTTTAATTTAATTTTGAGTCCACGGAGGCAGACCGCTCAAAACCAAATTAATTAGGTAGACAACCTGTCAATCATATCCCATATGACTCTTAGATCTTTTTTCTGAGATTCTTTAAGAAATCCAATTTCAAAAAGCATGTTAAATCTCATCCTTGCCTAGGCCCAAAACTGTTTTGACGCCTAATTAAGTCCAACCATTTTAAACATATAGGAACCATTCAATTTAATGCACCTCGCGGAGGCGAACCCACATTAAATTAATGAACCTCATCTTGCTCATACATGAATAAAATTAATGCACCTCGCGGAGGCGAGCCCACATGAATTTATCCATGTACTTACAAGTGTTTTAATCATGGTATGGTAAAAAGGACTTAAAACTTTTATGAAGGTTCAACACATATAGCATACAACACATTTATGAGCACATAATATAAACATGTTATGCATCAAATTTAGCCACTAAATTCATCTCATTAATTTAAGCATGATATTTACGTGTCATTAGTTTCTCTATAATTATGAGGATGAAACTATTTGAACCTTGGTTATCATCTCCAAATCAAGATAATAAGAAGTGCGGCCGAAACTAAGCCATTTGGCAACCACAACTCCGCACTAATTCAAGAAAACCAAGAAAGTAGTTCATGTGGCCGAAACTAAGCAATAAATGGTCTCGATGAACGTAGGCGAATTGCATCCAAAATTCCACATGGATCTCCAATCTTTGAATCAAGAACTTTGTTTCTTAATTTTAGCAATTATGAACTCTTCATAATTCTAACTTTGTTTTATCTTTAAAACTTTAATTACGATCAAGTTTGGGAAACACAATCTCGATGAACGTAGATTAGCCATCCAAACCTTGAACCAATCTTAGAATCACAAGACTAAAACAAATAGGAAAATTAAACCCCGAGATCCACACCCAAACCCTAATCCCCGCCCCGCGCCAAAACCCTAGGTCCGACCGGGTCAAGGGCTGGGTCCGGTCGGACCCACCTTTGAAAATCCGAAAATTTTAAGATTCCAAATTTTGTCTCAAAATTGTTTTTCCCCGATTATCAAAACTTTGATCCAATCAAAAATTAATAATCAAACAATTTTAAATCCCCCATAATTTTTATTGCGATTGAATAGTGCGATTAAAGTTTGTAAAACAATAAACCACATAAAATCCACGTAACACATAAACATCATAATCCAAATATTCAAATCATGCTAGGCACATAAACAAACAATTTATATACACACAACATTATAGTGTATTGAAATAATCAACATGAACGGGGCTCTGATACCACTGTTGGGTTTCGTTGTAACATGCGCAGCGGAATTAAGCATTTAAAATTTATGAAACCCAAACCCATATAGATCCGTTCATATGATTATATCAAATACAAGCAATATGAATACTAGAATACTAACCCTTGATGACTTTGATTGTTGGTCTCAAAGGGCAACAAGGGTATGAAAAATAGCTAGAGGGGGGGTGAATAGCTGTTTTAAAATTCTTTTCGTACCCTTGATAAACTCAATTGCAAATGCGCACTTTATCAAATAAGCGTTATGATATGCGCCTAAGTGAGTGAGTGAAATGCACAGCGGAATTTAGTAATGTAAATAGGCGCAAAGTATGATAAAGAGGGCGCACACACACTCTAAGTATTTTGGCTCAAAGTGGGTGAAATAAGGAACTAAGGCAAATGATATAACAAACACAACACAATTCAATCAATCAATCTACAATGAATAAACAAACAAATAGTAAGATATGATATGAACTTGAAAGTAAATAGCAATAAGTAAGTACGCGCTATTTGGAGAGGTTCGATCGGTAAAATGATATACGTCCTCTACCAAGATGGTTAGTCTTGGATTTCTAATGAAGATCTTATATAATAAGTGAGTGTTACAAATTACAACGTTTGAGCTTATACACTAACTCAAGATCTATTTCTATGAGAGAACAAATCCTAGACAAAACCGGTGTATCTCTAAAAGAAAGATATAAGTGATCAAACTTTAAGAGGTGCGTGTGTGATTTTAGTATCAAGGCTCTTTAGATCTTTGAGATTGAGAGCACAAGAAAACTAAAGTGTTTTGGCTTGAAGATCTGGGCTAAGGATGAAGTTATGAAGATGTTCTTGAGGAATCTGGGAATTCAAAGGGAAATCTTCAAATCTTCAACAAATTCTTGAGAGAGAAATTCAGTAAATGATTAGCAACTTCAAATGGTTGAAGTTATGAGGTATTTATAGTAGAGCCCAAAAACTAGCCGTTGGAAATCCTTGGTGAGTCAGAGAAAGGATGGATGTGCTGTCGCTCATTGAGTGGAGCACGTGTCCTTTATAGCCATTAGACACATAACAAAAATATGACCGTTATGGACAGGTGTCCTTAGATTAGGGCGCATACGTGTTATTTACCCACCGTTAGATCATTGGCGTAGTTTGAATCTCTTCAAGTCTTTGAATCTTCAATAAATCACTGAGTGTTAAATCAACATAAATGAGGCGCGTTGAGCCAAAGAGGAGCATGACCTATGCTAGGCACATAGTCATGCACGCGCGCCAAAAGGGGCGCAGGGCGCAGAGAGGCGCTTAGCGCATGGGCACGTGGCTCAAACTCAAAATGTGATTTTTCTTCAATCTTGACATTCTTGCCCTATTCCTAAGCCTATTCTTATCACAATGGACAACCTAAAAAATGAAGTATAAATACTTTTTACATGTGGGTCTAAAGTCCATGAAATAAAACTTAGGTGATGGATCAATCAAATCTAATCAATCCTATTATATTGAAGTTGAGATATAAGTGGGCATACCCAACAATCTCTCTCTATTTGATTGATGTCATTACCTACTATATCAGGGACAAACATTATACTTGATAATTACGTGTCCAAATAAATGAAATTGGTAAATCATATCTCAAGTTAATGCACACACTAGTCCAAGATATAGATTTCTAATCTATTCCAATAAAGATAAAACATTACAAGTGGAAAGATAGACACAATAGTTTAACACATTCAAAATGTGTATGAGATTTGGTTTGGAAATGTGTTTAAACAAAGTTTAAACTCGATGCATGAAAGTATGAAACAGTTCAAATATGATGCATATGATTTTAAACAAAACATTCATTGTTCTACAAATAAGGAGTTTGAGTGAACAAAGTTTGATAATAAGTGATGCTTGTTCTCATTAATACTCGAAATATAGGAGTTACAGATTACAAGTATTTAAAAGAACAAAGTCAAAAGAGTGCTAAAACACTTAAGCACTAAATCACTAACAAAAGGTTTCTAATAACAAAAAGTTCTTAAAACTTACAATAAAAAAGAAACTAAGGGTTAGGAGGAGGAGGAGGAGAGTCATCCTTCAATCCTTCTACTATCTCTGAGACGGAGCGCTGAATCTGCTTTGACAGTTGATAGGAGCGGTTGACGTTTCCAAACGTTTGTTCAACACCATCTCTAATGAAGCGCACATGACCAACATTGATATTCTGATACTCATCAACGGAGCGCTGAGTGACTAGGGATGGCCAAACCGGATCGGAACCGGAAAACCGGACCGGAACCGGATCGGAAAAGCCCGGAACCGCCATGAACCGCCACAAAAACCGGAACCAGGGTAACCGGAACCGTTTTGGATAAGGGCCGGTTAAGGTCCACATAAATGGTGAACCGGACCGGAACCGAACCGAAAATCCCTTGTTTTTCAATAATTTTTAACTTCTTTATTAATTATTGACCGGAACCGGAACTGTACCGGAACCGGATTGGGGTAACCGGAACCGGATCCGGGGTAAGTAAGGGTCGGTTAAGGTTCACCCTTTTGCCAAACCGGAACCGGCGGTTCTGAACCGGAACCGGTTTTGGCCATCCCTATGAGTGACTGCTTGTTGGTGTGAGAAATTTTCAGAGAGTGCTTGTAAGTTTGCTTCAACAGCATTTTGTGCAGTGAGTATATCAGCAGAAACTCTAGATGTGCGCCTGTCTGCGCTGGAATGCGTGGCATTGAAATGAGTGACTATTAATTCCTTCAAAACATCGAATATTGAAAGCAAGGAACTAACTTCCACTGGCGCGCTAGGAGCAGCGCTGGAAAAAGGCGCATGGGATTCAGGAGCTTTGGGTTCTGCGCTTGGTTAGGGCCAGGGTCTGCGCCATATACTGTTAAGCCCAGGATTTCTATTTCATCCTTAACTTCTTTGAGCTTATCAACAACACTCAATAATTTGTGGCTATCTCCAGCCACCATCTTAAACAAATTCCTTATATCACCTGCTATATTCATCTCTACTTCCCTTATAGCATTGATAAAATCTTGGCCATCAGTGAGTTTGATACCACCATCTATGCGCTCATGAAGGGAAGCAAGAGTACCTTTAAAAAAGCGAATTCATTTGATCTATAGTATCATTCCATTATTGAGGAGTAAGGAAATGTTTTTCCTTGACATCAGCATCTATGCGCACTATCTCCCCCTTAATGGCAGCAATCTCATCAGCTTGCTGAGTAAGCATGGAAGTATGAAAGCTCTAACTGAGAATCAATGTGAGCTTGGCCTTGCTGGAGTTGCTGAAGCAATGAAATAACCACACTCATGTCAGGAGTGGGAGGAGGAGGCGCAGGAGAAGGTCAGGGCGCAGGAGTAGTGGAGCGCCTGGTAGGAGATGTTAGATATTCTGCACTTGAAGTTGGTTCTTCAGGATGAGGGGGCGCAGGAGCTTTGGGGCGTGCAGAAGGGGTCTTGCTCGAGATCTCCCCCTGAACTTGTTCCTCACTAAATTCTCCAAAAAGTTCAGCAGAGATTTGATCTCTAAGCTGTTGTCGTTCATAAGAGAGTGAAACTTGAGGTTGTTTGGGAGCAGGAGCAGAAGCAGTAGTAGGCGCACGAACAGGTGGAGGCGCATTGGGAGAAGGCGCGCGTACATCAGCACTAGACCCTGCGCCTTTGTGCCTTTCAGACTTGGATAAATCAGCAGCCTGTTTCAATCTGTAGTCTTCATCCCTCTTTTTCTGCGCTTCCAGTCTACTGTCTTCCTTAGTGCATTTGAGTTCTTTCTCTTCTTCAGTTTCAGTTCGAGGGCGCTTAGGTGGTCTGCTTGTACCTTCAGCAATCCCTTTGCCTTTGCCCTTTTCTGCGCCTGGAGTAGGTCTTATTCTGCGCGAGGCTCAACATCTTATTCTGCGCCATCATCTGCGCCATCCCTTTCTTCCTCAGATTCAGTGGTTTCATCAACCAACTGATCTCCTTTTACCCTAGGTGCGCGCTTAGACATGCGCTTTCTGTACCTTTTCAACACTAAACTATCTTTACCAAAAATTGGAACATCAGTTGTTTGATAAACTGGGTTCTCAGCAAGAAAGGTGGCAAGCGCAGGATAGGTGAGAAAGATTTTGGTGAGGATTCTGCAGTGGGTTTTGAACATGGTCTTCCCATCAGCCTTGTTCTTGTTGTATTTGTCAATCTGGTCCCGTAAAGTCTTGAATAAGATTTGAGGCCAGTTGAGGATAGTGTTTCCCATAATAGCTGCAGTATACTCCCGCCGCTCTATTGTGAATCTGTTTACATTTCCAGTCTTGAAAATAATGGAAGTACCCACCAGATGCGCAATGTGCGCCAATAACTCACCACCATCCCTTATCTCAACAGACTTAATGTTGTTCTGAAGAGTAGGAATGTTTAGATGGGTGCGCGCCATGATGTTCAGCGCTGAGGTAGAATAAGTATTGATTTTACCGGCGACGCTTAGAGGGCCAGTAGTGTTGAAGTTGATAATATTCTTGAGAGAGCCAGCAGAAATTGTGACTTCAACGTTCTGAACTACTGCGCTTATCCTATAGCACATGAGACCTGGAGTCGCTGTAGGAATTTCCATGAACACTGCAGTTGAGAAGAATTCATCAACGAGGAGCGGTGAGTAGAAAGGTTGCTCCATAGTGAATAATGGAAGGAGTCCAGCGCGTCTGATTAGGTCCATAATATCAACTCCAATCTGGACCGCAGATAGCTCAGTGAGATTGAATGTCTCACCAGGCCTAAAATTTGCAGGATCCTGAAAGAAATAAACATTGAGTGAAATTAGTGGTGTATCAAGTGCATAGAATCATAAAATGAGCAAAGTAAGAAATAGGCGCAGGACAATATATATGCGCATAATAATAGTAGGCGCATACTATTATTAGGCGCATACATGTTGTAGGCGCATACAAATACGAGGCGCATATCATGGTTCTATGAATATACTAAGGAAAAAATTAAACAGAGAAAAATTGACTAAGTATGAATTTAGGCGCATGAGATTTTAGGCGCATAATGGCTTTAGGCGCATGAATGATTGAGGCGCATAACACTTGTATTTGAAAGAGGCGTATACAATTGTTAGACGCATGAATCACTTGAGGCGCATAAGGAAATAGGGAGCATAAGAAACTAGGCGCATAAAGTGATATTTAGGCGCATGACTGTGTTAAATTCAAACTTAGCATAAAAACACAAAAACACACAAACAAGTAAAAATCATAATCATGCAAGCAATCAAGATCAAACATGAAAAATTTTGAAAAACAAGTTTTGAAAATTTTGAAACCCAAGTCATGCAAAAAATAACGAAGAACACGAAGAACATGCCTTGAGTGCTCGAAGAACACCAAAAACACCAAGAACACATAATTCGTGAAACTTCACCAAACCAAGCACACAATATGTCAAAATGACCGCAAAAAGACAATGATCACAAAAATGTAAATCAAAACAAGAACAAATCCAGAAAATGGATTTAAAGACACGAAAATTCAAAAAAGTTCAAAAATGGAAAATCTTCAGATTCGCAAAATATAAAGCATTGATCGTTAAAATGTTGGATTCAAAAGACTCGAAATCAAGAAATGAACACAACCCAACAAATAATTTTGAAAACGGAGCACCGAAACAAAATTAATCAAAGAAAATATATTTTCGGTTTTCACAGAAAACGAACCCAGAGAAAAAAAAACGTGAAAAAATACGAAAATCAAAGAGTTTAAGAGTTGAGAATTCATACCATTTCATCTTGGTTTGTCTTTGTTGACCTCTTAGGACCCATTAATATATATAGAGAAGAGAGAATAGAGAAGAAATGATGAAAAAGAGAGAGAGTTCGACAGAGAGAGAGAGAGGGGGCTGACGGGAGAGAGAGAGTTGGTAGGAGGGGGTGTAAGGCAATGATGAAAATGGAAAGGTGAAGGGTTTAGGTTAGTATATATAGGTTAGATTTTCTAGAAAAGAGGGAAGATGAAGGGATAGGTAATAATTAGGGTTTTTGGAAAAGACAAGCATTTATGAGGGGTTTTGAGGAGGTGATGTGTAATAAATGTTGAATGACCCAAAGTACACTCGATGTGACATTTTGGGTAAAAAGAAAAACTACTCCACTTTCCCTATAAGTGTATGAGCAATTTTGACTAATTTTTGCACAAACCCTAAAAACATCTGTTTTGGTGTAAGTTTGGGGTGCAAGAAATATATCCCCAGAAAATAAAATTTTTTGAAAAACGTAAAACGAGGAAAAAATTAATTGCACAAGTACCCTTGAATAATTAATGGAATGTCAAAAGATAAAAATTCTCCATAATAAATGATCAGAATTAATTTACCTGATACTTATGAAAAATTGAATACGTTCAATCATTGAAATAATGAATATGGTAGCATTGATTGAGCCGCAACATTTAATGAGCGCATGGTAGGCGCGTAACTCATGGGGCACGCGCGGAATGAACAAGGCACATTGGCTCGCAATGAGTGAGTGGGGCACGTAGGGTTTAGGCGCACCACAGTTTCTTCAAAAACTTTGAAATTGATTTAACTATTAAAACCTAGTATACTTATAACTCAACAAAACATAAAAATCATTAGTAGTAAAAAAACTATATGGAATTTAGTTGAGTTCAAGCATACCCATTTCACCTCTCAAAAATATGAACCATTTCGCATCAAGTGCTTTCGTTAGAATGTCGGCGATTTGAAAGTCGGTTCCCACGTGTTCCAAATGAATATTGCCTTTCTCCACGTGGTCTTTGAGGAAGTGATATTTGATGTCGATGTGCTTGGTTTTGGAGTGCATGACAGGATTTTCAGAAACCGCAATTATTGATGTATTGTCGCAGTAGATGGGATAATTTCCTTCGATTATATCATAGTCCACCAATTGCTGCTTCATCCAAAGTATTTGACAACAACAACTTCCCGCAGTGATGTATTCGGCTTCGGTTGTTGAGACAGATACTGAAGCTTGTTTCTTACTCGCCCATGACACAAGTCGATATATGAGGAAATGACAAGTTCCACTTGTGCTTTTCCTATCAATTGTGTACGCTGCATAATCCGTATCTGAATAACCTACAAGTTTAAAGTTCGAATCTTTGGTGTACCAAAGTCCAAAGTTAACAGTGCTGGAGAGATATCGTATAATACGTTTCACAGCAATTAAGTGCGCTTCTCTAGGATCAGATTGATAACGAGCGCAAACACAAACACTAAACATTATATCGGGCCTACTAGTAGTAAGATAAAGGAGTGAGCCAATCATACCTCGATAGAGCGTTTGATCAACACGTTTACCTTTTAAATCCTTGTCGAGCTTATTGCCGGTAGCCATTGGAGTATCGTATGCTTTGGCGTTCTCAAGTCCAAACTTCTTGATTAAATATTTTGTGTATTTGGCTAAATTTATAAATATGCCTTCATTCATTTTCTTGATTTGAAGTCCGAGGAAGAATGTGAGTTCTCCCATCATGCTCATTTCAAACTTGCTCTTCATTAGTTTCTCAAAGCGCTTGCACAACAATTCATTAGTAGAACCAAATATAATATCATCAACATAAATTTGAACAAGTAATTTATGACCATTATGTTTGGCAATGAAAAGAGTTGTATCGATTTTACCGCGCGTGAAGCCTTTATCAATGAGAAACTTGGATATTGTATCATACCATGCTCTTGGTGCTTGTTTGAGTCCATACAAAGCTTTCTGGAGTTGTACACATGATTTGGAAATTGTGAATCATCAAATCTAGGTGGTTGAGCTACGTAGACTTGTTTTTGGAGTTCACCATTTAGAAACGCGCTCTTCACATCCATTTGATATAACTTAAAGTCCTTGTGAGCGGCGTATGCTAGAAAGAGTCTGATAGCTTCAAGTCTTGCTACGGGCACGAAAGTTTCATCGTAATCAATTCCTTCTTCTTGCCTATAGCCTTAAGCAACCAACCTTGATTTGTTTCTTGTGATGGTCCCATTCTCATCCATCTTGTTTCTGAACACCCATTTTATACCAATCACTCCTTGATCATGAGGTCTTGGAACAAGAGTCCAAACCTTACATCATTCACATTTATTGAGTTCTTCTTGCATTGCAACAACCCAATTAGGATCTTAGAGCGCTTCATCAGCCTTCTTAGGTTCAATTTGAGAGATAAATGAAGTATAAGCATCAAAGTTTGTAGCTCTCCTTGTACGAACCCCAACTTGTAGATCACCAATGATATTAACGATTGGGTGACCTCTAACTTCACGAATTTTGGGAGGTAAGTTAGGTTGAGTTGTAGTAACTTGAAGGTCTTCAATTGGTACATCTTCACCAGATTCAAAATCATCGAAATTTGGAGGATGGACTGGTTCAGAATTGAAACTAGGGTTAACACTAGATGCAGCAGTAGATATAGGCGCATGAGAGGAATCAGGAGGCGCACCATGTGAGAGAGGCACCACTGAAGCTTCATTTGGTGTGCCATATGAGGAGTTAGGCGCAACTGATATAGATGGATTTCCTTGAGTTGATAAATTCTGATCTTGTGTAGGCGCAACTTGAATAGGAGCACCTGTCTCAATAAAATCATTAGGATCATTTGGAGCCAAATATGGCTCAAGGAGAGAATGTTCATCAAATGTAACATGTACAGATTCAACTATCACTAATGTAGATCTATTAAAAACTCGAAAAGCTTTAGAATGTTTGGCATACCCAACAAAAATACCTTCGTCGGCTTTGGCATCGAAATTACCTCTATATTCATTTCCATTGTAGAGGATATAAAATTTGCAACCAAAGATCTTGAAGAATGCAATGTTGGGAGTTCTACCTCGCCAAAGTTCATACGGCGTCTTGTTGTGAAGTTTGTTGATGAGGGAACGATATTGAGTAAAGCATGAAGTGTTGATATCTTCTTTCCAAAAGTACTTAGGCAACTTAGCTTTAGCTATCATCGTCTTTCCCCCTTCAATCAATGTCCTATTCTTTCTTTCCACAACACCATTTTGTTGAGGAACTCCAGCGGTTGAGAAGTTATGATCTATTCCATGATCTTCATAATATCGAGCAACACCGTTGTTCTTGAATTCTGTTCCGTTGTCGGATCGAACACTAACGATGTCATCTTCTTTTTGGGGTTTGGAGCAGTCTAAATAAGGTGGTCAAAATGTCATAACAATCGTCTTTTGAGATCATCATTTCCACACATGTGTATCTTGAGTAATCATCCACCACAACTAGAGTATACTTGTTTCTTCTAATACTTGCGGTGGTAACTGGTCCAAATAGATCAATGTGGAGCAATTGCAAACATCTAGAAGTTGAAGGATTGGTCTTGCTGGAGAAAGATTTCTTCGGTTGTTTGCCAAGTTGACATACGGCGCACTTTTTGTCATGATGATCAGCTACCTTGGGAAGTCCTTTGACAAGATTATTCCTGCTGAGTTTAGATATATACTTGAAGTTCAAGTGACTTAAACGCTTATGCCACAACCAACTATTTCCTCTCACACTTTTAGCTACAAAACAAAGATTAGTACTAGAGTTCATACTATGGAAATCAATAATATAAATATTTGTCTTACGATATCCCGTGAGTAATGTAGCTCCAGTTTTGCCATTCTTGATAAGACATTGCGTTGAAGTAAAATGGCATTCTAATCCTTTGTCGCATAATTGATATATGGATAATAAGTTGTGCTTGAGTCCTTCGACGAGAGAGACTATTTCAATGCACACTTTGTCTTTCTTGAGCTTTCCATATGCTACAACTTGACCTTTGTTATTATCACCAAATGTTACTGAGAGACCTCTTTCTTCATGAACATCTTCAAGTAAGGATTCATCACCAGTCATGTGTCTAGAACATCCACTGTTAAGAATCCATTGATACGTTTTAGCTTTTGAAGATCTACCCATGAAGCAAAGAACCTGAAATATAGACATTTAAGCAGGTCCCCTTTATTCCTTTTGGGTCCTAGAGTTAGCAACTCTTGACAACCCACTCTTGCTTGACCTTAGGATTTTTACGTCCCTTGGCATTGGGAGTGAATTGCAAAAGGCATTCCACGGCCTTGTGTCCAGAACAATCACAAATGGAACAATGATGAAAGCCACCAATCACATGAGTTTTCAGAAACTCTTTACTTTTCTTTGGGATAGCATTCTTCTTTAGGTCAGATGAACTAGCCTTAACAAAATCCTTCTTTTGAAATTTTGGAGCGCTATTTCTAGGAGGACGCATAGGGCTAAGAGGCGCACGGCGGTGAGGCGCGTGGCTCCTAGGCGCATAATGTGCACTCGGAGAAGGAGCGCTCTTTGTTTCAAGAGGGATTTTGCTAGAGGATGATTCATCTATAGCTATATCTTTCCCATTAGCTTTCCCAAATTGCTTCGTTGGGTAGACATAATGGAATGTTTGTCTCTTGACTTTTTCCTGTCCTTTACCCATTGAATTAGAATGTTTTTCCTTTAGAATTTCAAAAGTTTGTTGGTGAGTAAATTCACTATCTCTTTCAGCGCAGACATCACACTTAAAGTTGTCACTAGTTGATGAGAATCCCAAGCCACCTTTATCACCACTGGATTTTTTGGACTCAAAGATATTGTCCATAGTGACACGAGAATTAGACCACTCATTTGTAATCTTTTTGAGATCAGTAATTTGAGCAACCAATTCATCGTTTTGAACTTTAAGAAGTGAGTTATGTTCCGTTAGAAAAGTGTTTTTATCAGTAAGAGGAGTCATGCTCTTTATCTGCTCCTTAAGGAGGGTGAGTTCAGATTTGAGAACAGTTTTCTCGGTCTTAAGCTGGGAAATTTTATCACATGATAGTGCTAAAGCATCCTTCATATTATCAAATCTACTGATTACCTTTTCAGCCTTTTTGAATAGCTTTTCTTGTTTAGCAATAATTTTATCATCGTTGATTTTAGGAATTGGTGCAGCTGGTTTAACTTGTGGTCTGATATAAGCTCCCTTTCTTAGCTTGTTCCTTTCACTTAGATCACATCTGGAAAATAACAATCCACCATCGCTTTGAGCCGGAGTAAGACATCCTTGTTCAATGAGCTCACTGATGGTTGGTCCTTTCTTCTTTTTCGCCTCAGAATGACTAGCAGATTTCTTGATTGGTTTGTTCAAGATTTTTATATCGGGAACATCCTTTGAAAATTCATCGGAGTCATAGTCATTGATTTCAACGTCATCATCATATTTTGCAACAAAGCAAACGAGTCCATCATCGGAATCTTCATCGCTTTCATCGGAGTCTGTTTCAATCCAAGTGTTATGCTCATTTGCTGGTGATTCTTCTTCAGCAACCATTCTCTTATGACGAGTGAATTTGGGAGTATGGCTGCTCTTCATTTGCATATACTCGAACTTGGGAATTGGGCAGCTCGATGCAAAATGTCCGGGTTTCCTGCAATTAAAACAAACAAGGTCTTCTTTTCTTTTAGAATCATTGCTCCTTGTGAACTTTGGAGGAGCTCTGCTGGTAGATCCTTGATATTTGCTGGTTGAGCCGGGCTTGGTAAATTTTTTGAACCTCTGGAATCTCTTCACAAATAAAGCGAGTAGAAATTTTGGGATCAGAACTTTTCTCAATTTGCACTGGCGCAGGCGCAGGTGTATGCGCTTCCTCTCTATGCGCCACCATAGCAATGGATTTTGATTTTCCTTCAGTTTCACTAATTCGCTGAAGTTTGAGCTCATAAACTTTGAGATTAGCATATAAGTTCCTTAAAGTCCAATCATCCAAAGTTCCAGCGTCTTCAAGAGCGCTAGATTTATGTAGGTATCTTGATCCAAAAGCTTGGAGAAAATTAACATTCAAATCTTTGTTCGAAAAATTCATGCCAAGTGAAATTGTTGAATCTCTTTTGCACTTAATATCTCTTGTTCTCCTTTCAAACGGTATCTCCTTCTATATGCTCTTCAATAGCATCCCATAGCTCATTAGCAATAGCACAATGCATGACTTGTTGTTTCATAGCCGTGCTTAGAGTGATTAGGAGAATGTTTCTAGCTTTCCCATCATTTCCAACTCTTCTTGTTTCTTCCTCAGTCCATTCTTCTTTCCGTTTCAGAACTGTAGGTTGACCAGCGTTGGTGCGTGGATTTAGATTCTCTTTAACCGGAATGTAAGGTCCATAAACCACGGTGTCATGGAGCCTTTCATCGATTGAGTTGAGATGGTTCAATATGCTGAATTTCCATACGTCAAAATGATCTTCATCAAAGACTGGAACGTGAGTGTAGTTTGCAGTTGCCATAGGTTTTGAGTTTGCCATTTAGAATCGGCACCCAAGCTGTTAAGCTTGAAAAACAAAACAGTTTTATATAGGTGTTTGCTCTGATACCACTTGTTGGTCCCAAAGGGCAACAAGGGTATGAAAAATAGCTAGAGGGAGGGTGAATAGCTGTTTCAAAATTCTTTTCATACCCTTGATAAACTCAATTGCAAATGCGCACTTTATCAAATAAGCGTTATGATATCCGCCTAAGTGATTGAGTGAAATGCACAGCGGAATTTAGTAATGTAAATAGGCGCAAAGTATGATAAAGAGGGCGCACACACTCTAAGAATTTTGGCTTAAAGTGGGTGAAATAAGGAACTAAGGCAAATGATATAACAAACACATCACAATTCAATCAATCAATCTACAATGAATAAACAAACAAATAGTGAGATATGATATGAACTTGAAAGTAAATAGCAATAACTAAGTACGAGCTATTTGGAGAGGTTCGATAGGTAAAATGATCTACGTCCTCTACCAAGATGGTTAGTCTTGGATATCAAGATCTTATATAATGAGTGAGTGTTACAAATTACAACGTTTGAGATTATACACTAACTCAAGATCTATTTCTATGGGAGAACAAATCCTAGACAAAACCGGTGTATCTCTAAAAGAAAGATCTAAGTGATCAAACATAAAGAGGTGCGTGTGTGATTTTAGTATCAAGGCTCTTTAGATCTTTGAGATTGAGAGCACAAGAAAACTAAAGTGTTTTGGCTTGAAGATCTGGGCTAAGGATGAAGTTATGAAGATGTTCTTGATGAATCTGGGAATTCAAAGGGAAATCTTCAAATCTTCAACATATGCTTGAGAGAGAAATTCAGTAAATGATTAGCAACTTCAAATAGTTGAAGTTATAGGGTATTTATAGTAGAGCCCAAAAAACTAGCCGTTGGAAATCCTTGGTGAGTCAGAGAAAGGACGGATGTGCTGTCGCTCATTGAGTGGATCACGTATCCTTTATATCCGTTAGACACATAACACAAATATGACCGTTATGGACAGGTTCCCTTAGATTAGGGCGCATACGTGTTATTTACCCACCGTTGGATCATTGGCGTAGTTTGGATCTCTTCAAGTCTTCGAATCTTCAATAAATAACTGAGTGTTAAATCAACATAAATGAGGCGCGTTGAACCAAAGAGGCGCATGACCTATGCTAGGCGCATAGTCATGCACGCGCGCCAAAAGGGGCGTAGGGCGCAGAGAGGCGCTAAGCGCATGGGCGCGTGGCTCAAACTCAAAATGTGATTCTTCTTCAATCTTGACATTCTTGCCCTATTCCTAAGCCTATTCTTATCACAATGGACAACCTAAAAAATGAAGTATCAATACTTCTTACATGTGGGTCTAAAGTTCAAAAAATAAAACTTAGGTGATGGATCAATCAAATCTAATCAATCCTATTAAATTGAAGCTGAGATATCAGTAGGCATACCCAACATTGATTTTAGCCTTTGATCTTGGTGGAGAATTCGAATCTTGATCACGAACAAGTAAGAACACGAACTTTAAAGATGATGAGCTTCACCCTCTAGCAGTATCCACACCTCGAACAAATATCAAGAACACTTGATCTTGGTTGCTAGACCAAAAATTATGAAACACACTTTCAAAATTATGTTGACTATATGGAATTATGAATTCTTGAACAAGGATTCTAAATCTCTAAACAAGAATATTGTTCTCTCAATGAACTAGGTTAAGCCCCCTTAATGGCTGGTAAATAAGTCTTTATATAGGTCCTAGTCCTTAACCCTTAAGGAGCTAGGATTCCTAAAACCCGTCACCCAATTAAGGAAACTGATTCTGGTCAAAACAGCTCTGGCCCGGTCGTGCCCTTTAATTGGCACGGTCGTGACAATTGGTGCGAGTCCGACCCCCTTTTTTGATTATTGGCACGGTCGTGCTTCATAATCGGCACGGTCGTGTCGAAGCAATCCGCACGGTCGTGCCCTAAAACAAGCACAATCGTGCCAGTCCAGAAAAGCTGATTTTTCTATAATTCCAATTCAGTCCTTTAGGATTCGTTCTATTCGTGTGTGACCCTCTAGGACTACACTAAGTTGGCAATGGGTCCAAACATGAACCCATAAGATATGAATAGGTTCTAGCAAACCGTCATACCTACCCAAATAGTGTAACTATATACAAGTTCGCATTCCATTTAGAACATGTCATAATCCTTTTGTCCACGATGTCATTGAACGGTCAACAAGTCAACTTGTCTTTGTTCAATACTTTCTCGATTCCGAATATGTTGATAATTCAAATCATTGATCCAATCAATGCATTTGAGTCCGGCCGAACATTTCATCAACATCATTCCTTCGAGGGGCCCAAGCTTGACATCTCTCCGAAGAGGAACAAATCCATTTAGCTTATTGTTCTTCCCTACGTGAATCTGATTATGCCAATCATACCCTTTATAGCTACCCGGTTAAGGGTAACGTTTGAATATGTCAAACATAATATTCATCAAGTGGAAGACTACAATAACTTCATGTCTAAGGATTCAAATGACATAACTAGAATGAGATATACATATGACATTGACCATGATGTAAATCTCATAAAGCGGGTCATGTCCAGTACCTTGTTCCAAACAAGTACCCATAAATCTAACATGATCATCCCATGATCATTTAGCCTTTATACTAGTGCTTAACAAGACTAGGGACGGATATTATTATAAGTAAAAATGAACAATAATACTCAAAATATCTCTTTATTGATATGAATAAATGATAACAATTACAACGTTTATTAAATGTACCTAGGGCACCAACACCAACAAAAGTCAATAAAATAAACGATGATGGTGTACTTGGCTTTATAAAATTTGATCATGTTTGAAAACAAAGGGAGAATTGGTACTCACACACACACAGAGATTCGCTGCTTAATTATAATGCATATGCAAATTAGCAAAATTAATGCTAATGTATATTAACACTTGCATAGGTTGATCTATTCATAGTCTGAGGCAAGTGGTAAGACTGATGCATGCAATTGTGGTGAATACAATAATGTGGGGTCGTAGATAATTAGTGGATAGTATTTAGTTAGAGTATAGTTTTTATTTATGTTTTAGTTTGATTCTGTTGTTTGCTCGAGGACTAGCAAAGTTTAAGTTTGGGAGTATTTGATGGATGAGTTTTATACTCATTTATTGGGTACTTTTCTAGACTTATTCTTAGTGAAATCCTTGAGTTTTGGTTATTTAATATTTGTTTTAGTGTTTATTTAGAAAACAGGTAAAACAGGTGAATAGTGCATAAATCAGAGGAGATATGGCAAAAGTTACAACTCCAGGGACATAAGTGGAAATTTTAGAAAGCTGAGGACTTCTTGATTGATGCTGAAGAATGCAGTGACTAATCTGTAATTTCAGAGATTTGAGGATCAATCTGCAGTATTGGAAAGTTCAGGGACTTTTCTGTAATTTTGGAAAGTTGGAGGACCAAACTAAAAATATAAAGAAGTCCAGGGGCTGAAACGAAAAATGGGAAGAGCCCATGTGAGCCGTGTGCCGCAAAGACAGACATGCTGAAGTCTTTCTTTTTAATTTAGGATTTTATTTATTATTTAGTTTCCTTTTGAATTTATTATTCATTTTTATTTTATTATTCCTTTTAGGTTTAGGTTAATTTTTCTTATAAATACTAGCTTAAATTAATTGTTTTAAGATATCCATAATTCTACCCTTCCTCTATATTATTCTTGGGATTGGTTCTTTGTCTATGAAGAACTAATTTCACCATCTATGGATTGGAGGTAACTTGTATCAAATACTTATGCTTTAGTTTAATTCTTAGTTCAATTATTTGTTGGTTTGTCGCAAGTTTTAATTCTTCCATTCAATCTTAATTCTTGTTCATTAAAATATTCATCATTATTAATTCTTTAGTTTCAATTATATGTTAAGATATAACTTGACTTTAGAGTTATTGGGTATATATTACTGCATTAGCGTGGGTGATTATACATTGACCACTATTTTGATGATTAGATTCAATTGAGGACCTAGCGGAAGTCAAAATGATCTAGGTTCATGTGTTCTTGAGATCTTCATGAATTTTTTTCATATTGTATAGACCTAGCGGAAAGTATAATATAAAAGAAATAATAGGATTGCAATCCGGCGACCGGACCGTCCCAATTCTTACTTTAGTGAACGAACCCTTGTTTGGAGATTGATTCTTTTATGATTTGTGACACCATGATAGTTGACATCTTTAATCACATAAGCATAAGTAGGAGATACTTGTGAATCATTTCCATAGACTTTTCCTCCATATTCATATCCATTTATTTATTTTTGTTTAAGTAATTAGTTTATTTACTTTTTAGTTAATTAGATTAAATCACCAAAAAAAAAACCAATCTTTTATTTTATGTTATTTTATTTAACTACTGTTTAAATTACTATCTTCTACAAGTCTCTGTGGATTCGACACCCTGGTATAGCATATACTAATACGGTGATCTTGTGCACTTGCAAGGGTTATAATTTGTTCATCAATAGGGTAAAAAGTGAAAAGGGATACTCCCTCCGTCCCAGCACAAGTAGAACTAGAGGAGTGTGCACAATATTTAAGAAAAATTAGTATGTGTGTGGTAGAAAATGAAGAAAAAGAATGAGTGGGGTAAATAGTAGTGTTAGTTGAATAAATTGAGTGGGGAAATTGAAGAGAGAGAATGAGTGGAGTAAATAGTAGTGTTGGTTGAATAAATTGAGTGGTGAAAATGAAGAGAGAGAATAAGCGAGGTTGAAACATTTCCATTTGAGGTAGTCTCACTGTTGGTGGGACGGACAAAAAGGAAAATAAGTCTCACTTGTGCTGGGACGGAGGGAGTATATATCAATGATAATTGAATAATTAGGTGGGGACGGTATCAAATCTGAAGTGCTTCTTAATTATTGTTTTAGCTTTAATTTAATTTCTGTTTTAGGATTTAATAATTATAATTTTCCCAAATCTTGTCAAGTGACAATTACGTAAAAAAATAGCCGTTCTTCGTGGATCGATCATGGAATTATTTAACTACATATTTTTAAAACCTAGTCCAGGTTTAATTTGTAGGTGTGCGATTTAGCCTATCAAATTTTGGCGCCGTTGCCGGGGTACGGTGTTTATTTGTTTACATTCTTATTTTATTTCTTGTTCTTTTTCTTTTTATTTGTTTTTAGTTAGTTTAGTTTTCTTTTTTAGTTAATTTTAATTTTGTTATTTATTATTTATTTTTAATGTGGTACCTCGTATGGTCTACACTCCGAATTGCTTGTGAGTCTTGATCCAGAAATTAAAAGATCTTTGAGGAAGGGATTAAAACAAAACAGGAAGCACAAAGCAATCTTATTAGCAGAAAAGATGGGGGACGACGCGGCACCAAAGTCACTGAGGGAGAGAACTGCCCCGAATTGGAGCGAGCAACCTCATGTAGATAAATTTCCTGCTCTCCCTATTGGGGTTACATTTGAGTTGAAGCCGGGTTTATTGAGTCAATTACCACACTTCATGGGTATGTCCGGTGAGAACCCGAATCAACATATATCCCAGTTTGTGCAGATTTGTTAGAGTATGAAGCCTGCGGCACTTCCTATTGAGCGTTTCCTCCTTAGATCATTATCTTTCACTCGGAAAGATGATGCTAGTGCGTGGTATTATCATCTGCCACCCAACAGTATTACCACATGGCAGGAGATGAAGGAGGTTTTCTTAGATGAGTTTTTCCCATCGGATCATATCAATGTCATGAAGCATGATATCAGTAACATGGAGCAGAGAGCTGATGAGACTTTGTATGAGTATTATAACAGGTTCCATAAGCAATGCAAAGAGTTGCCCGTATCATGGATTTGATGATGACCAGTTGATAGTATATTTCTATGGGGGATTAACGGTTCAGGATAAACGCTTTGTGGATTCTTGTTGTGGGGGTAGTATTCTTAATAAGACGACTGAGGAGGCTAATGAGATAATTTATGAGTTGGCTAAGAGATCTCGAACACATGGCAGGAGATCGAGTTTCAGACAGGTTAGTGCTGCGAATTCTAGTAGTGGTGTGACAAGTAAGCTGGAGACAGATGTAGAGGACCTTAAGGGGGTGATGAGACAGATGTTGATGGGTCCACCACAGAGTCAATAGTATCTGACTAACCAGTAGTATAGACCACCACCATATGGGCAGCAGCAGCAGTATCAGAGTAACCCTCTGAGATAGTCTACGGATTATATGATTCACTCTTTAGCACAGTCGGTGAGCATGATGAATAGTAACTTCCAGCAGTATCAACAAAATACCGATGCGAGTATTGGTAATCTAGGGAGACAGATTGGTCAGATAGTGGATGAAATTGGGAGATTAGAGGCTAGAGAGGCAGAGAAGGTACATTCTAGAACAGAACTGAACACTAAGCAGAGTGCATGTGCCATGACTTTGCGTAGTGGTAAGGAGATTGGGAAGGAAGTTGTACCGAAGTAACCAATGATTGAGGTTGAGGAGATTGTGCCTACTGAGAAGATCCTGAAGGAGGAGAATAAGCTACACCAAAGCCCACAGTTTTTGAGCCGGATGTTTCATTTCCTGAGGCTTTGAGAGAGCATTCAAACCGGAGCCTGATGAGGCTATTTTCGATACTTTCAAAAGTCTTGAGGTAAACATCCCATTTTTAGACTTTGTTGCAGACTGTCCCGAGATATGCTAAGTTCCTTAAGGAGTTATTGTTGGGTATGCTTACTTCTTAACCCTCCTATTTTTGTTAGAAATGATTGATACCATCACCTAAGAGTATTTTATGGACTTTAGAACCCTATGTAAGAAGTTTTATAACTTCATTTTTTAGCATAGTCCATTTTGTAGTATATGCTTAGAATATAGGACTTGGAGCAAAGAAGGAATGAAGATCTAAGCAAGACTGTGGTTACTGCGCAGGACTCTCTGCGCAGGACATCACTGCGCAGGTCTCCTCTGCGCAGCATTTTACCTTGCACAGTTTTCAATGCATTCAGATCACCAAACTTGGAAAGCTCTCAGAAGATGTACGCTTAGTTGTGCATAAACGACAAATCCTGCACAGTCAGCAGATCCAACGGTGGAGACGCGCTCAAGAGAAATATTTCAAATGAAGACAGCTGTCAACCTTCTTGAAGAAGCTTTTGAATTTTGCCTTCATGCTCAGTCTCCAACGGCTCTAAAACACCTGCGCACCAATCACTTTGTGCCAGGTCATCAACCTTGATCAGAGCTCCAACGGCTATAAAGGACACCTGCGCACCAATCCCATTGTGCCAGCTCATCGTCCTTGCTCAGAGAACCAACGGCTAGTTTTAAGCTCTCTGCTATAAATAGCCTGCTCATCTTCATTTCCAAGTTGCTAGAGTTTGTGCTTACAAGTATTACTGAAGTTCCGAAGTTTGCTGCTTACTTTTCCAGATTCAAGAACAACCTTCAAACCTTCATACCTTCAAACTCCTGCCCAGATCCTAAGCCTTATATCACAAGAATTCTTCGTGCTCTTCATCTCTTAGATTCATAGAGCCCAGAATTTCTGACACACACACACCTCTTGAAGCTTCGATCATATAGATCTTACTTCTTGAGAAATACCGGTTTAGTCTAGGATTTGCTCTTCATTGATTAGATTTTGATTTGAGTTTTGATTCGTTGTAATCTTGTAAAAGCTCCTCATATCAATATATATCTCATTAGAAAATCCAAGACTAACCATCTTGGTAGAGGACGTAGATCTTTCATCGATCGAACCTCTCCAAATAGCTTGTTCATTATTTCTGCTATTTACTTCCAGCTTAGTTATTTCTGAATTACTGCTTTGTTTGATCTTACCAGATTGTTGCTATTGCTGCTGTGTTTGTTATTGCCTATTGCCTTAGAATCCGATTTTATCCAACAGTTTAGCCAAATCTTAGCGCGTGCGTTTTTTACCCTGCGCAGTATACCCTGCGCAGTGTTGCTTTAATTTTCCGCTGTGCATTTCACACTCTCTCTGCGCGCTATACTTAGCTTATTTGAGAACTGTGCGCATAAGCCATTGATTTGCAAAAAGTTTTGAAAAGAATTTTCAAAAACGCTATTCACCCCCCCTCTCCTTAGCATTTTTCATACCCTTGTTGCCCCTCTGGGACCAACAAGTGGTATCAGAGCAAACACCTTCATTAAACTTGCGTTGTTTATCAAGCTTAACAGCTTGGGTGCCGATTCAAGATGGCTTCAAAATCTTGGGCAATGGCTAACTATTCACATGTCCCAGTGCTGAATGAAGATCACTTCGAAATCTGGAAGCACTGCATGCTCACTCATTTTTCTTCTATCGACGAGATCCTCCACGACATCGTTCTTGAAGGACCCTACATTCCTATGAAGGCTAATCCTGATGCTGCTACAAATAAGGAGAATCCTACCATCAAGAAAAACAAGGAGGAATGGACTGATGAAGAAAAGAAATGGGTTGGATATGATGGAAGAGCAAGGAACATCATTCTTAGCACTCTAGACCTCTCCACGCACAATCAAATTGTAAGCGGTGGAACTGCAAAGGAACTATGGGATGCTATTGAAGGATATGTAAATGGAGACAAAGTAAGCAAGGAAAACAAAAGATTTGTGGTGCAAATAAAATTCAACTGCTTCATGAGAAAAGATGGTGAAACCTTGAGACAAACCTATGATCGCTTCTGTGCTGTTGTAAACTCTTGTAAATCTCTTGGAACTACTTTCACTAATAAAGAAGTCAATTCTCAATTCTTAGATGCGCTAGGTTCCAGATATGTGCACAAAGCAAGTCATCTGGAAGATTCTGGATTTCTAGATACTTGGCCTCTGCGCAGCTTATACGCTAACTTAAAAGTGTATGAGCTAAGCTTGATCGAATCGACGAAACTGAAGGCAAAGGAAAGCTTGTTTCCTATGTTGCGCAAAAGGAACCTGCGCCTACTCAAAACCTCATACAAAGTCTCTACTTCCTCTTTACTCGAAATGGATGATGATGATTTCGCTATGTTCGTTAAGCGATTCCAAAAATTCAGGAAATTCTCTAAACCTGGATCCTCTAGCAAACCACCTGCTAAATTCTCTCGTGGCAGAGACTCAAAGAAAGATGAAGAATTGGTCTGCTACAACTGCAGAAAGCCCGGTCATTTTGCTTCAAAATGTCCCACTCCAAAATATGAGTACATGAAGAGGAATATTGCGCAAAGATCATCAAGGCACCGCGGGATGATTGCTGAAGAAGACTGCGCAGAAAAGGAACTGAAGACTTGGATAGAGACTGACACTGAAGACAGTGATGATGATGACTCTGAGGATGGACTGCTCTGCTTGATGGCAAATGCTGATGCTGATAGCGATTCAGACAATGATCAAGATGCTGACACAAAGACTGCGCCAAGAACAAAGAAGAAAGGTCCCACTATCACTGAACTGGTGGAAATGGGACATCTGACTCCAAGCAGACAGAATGGCAAGTACTTGTTTGCCAGAGCAGACCTATCAAAGAAATTTGTAGCTGCACCCTCACGCAAAGAATCTCTTGAAATTCCTGCTGAAATTGTAATAGAAAAAAATGACTCTGCTGCTGAGCGCGAGTCTATTTTTCAGCAAGCTGAAAAGGTAATCAAGAAATTTAACTCTATGAAAGAAGCAGTGGATTTATCAATTGGAGAAATTTCACAGCTTAAGACGGAGAAAACTCTTTTAAAATCTGAGATCACCCTCCTTAAGGAGCAGATTAAAAGCATGACTCCTCTTACTGAAAAGAACCGTTTTCTCACAGATCAAAATGAGCTATTTAAAGTAAGAAACGAAGAATTGGCTGCTCAAGTAGCTGATCTCACAAAGATCACTAATGAGTGGACCAAATCTCGTGTCACTATGAACCAAATTCTAGAATCCCAAAAAGCTAGTGGAGACAAGGAAGGCTTGGGATTCTCAACTAGTGATAACTTTAAATGCGCAGTCTGCTCTGAAAAGGAAAAGGAATTTACACCACAGCAAACTATTGAAATTCCTAAAGCAAAGCATTCTGCTTCAATGGGTAAAGGACAGGAGAAAGTCCAGAGACTAAATTTCCATTATGTCTACCCAAAGAAGCAAACTGGAAAAGCCAAGGGTAAGGCTAAAGTTGAACCTGCGCATGACAACTCATATTCTGACTATGGTTGCGCTTCAACCTCGAATGTCAAAACTGCGAAAAAGGGTCATGCGCATGAAAGCCATGCGCCCCAACGCCAGATGCGCATTCTTAAGAAAAGCGCACCCAAACCTCAGAAAATGATATTTGTAAAAGCAAGTTCATCTGCTCCAGTAAAGAATGCTGCGCCAAAGAAAAGTAAAGAGTTTGTAAAAACCCAATCTATAAGTGGCTTTCATCATTGTGTTGTGTGTGATGGTTTAGGTCACAAGGCTGCAGAATGCCTTTTGCGATTTGCTCCTAATGCCAAGGGACGTAAAAATCCTAAGGTCAGACAGGAGTGGGTTGTCAAAAGTTGCTAACTCTAGGACCCAAGAATAAAGGGGACCTGCGTACTTAATGTCTATCTTTCAGGTCTCCTGCTTTACTGCGCACTCTTCACAACCTAAAGCGCATATATGGTATCTCGACAGTGGATGTTCTAGACACATGACTGGAGATGTCACAGCTCTTGAAGATGTGCATGAAGGAAGAGGTCCCTCAGTAACTTTTGGTGATAACAACAAAGGGCACATAGTTGGATATGGAAGAATCAGAAAAGATAAAGTGTGCATTGAGAAAGTTGCACTCGTAGAAGGACTCAAGCACAACCTGCTATCCATATCTCAATTCTGCGACAAAGGTTTGGAATGTCATTTCACTGCTACGCACTGCTACATCAAAGATGGCATATCCGGACTAACTTTGCTCACAGGGACTCGTAAGACTAATGTTTACATTATTGATCTTACTGCTATAAATTCTATCACTAATCTCTGTTTTGTAGCAAAGAATGTTAGTGAAAGCAGCTGGCTATGGCATAAGCGCTTAAGTCATTTGAACTTCAAATATTTGGCCAAGCTTGGAAGGGAAAATCTTGTCAAAGGACTTCCCAAAGTAGCTGACCATCATGATAGAAAATGCGCAGCATGCCAGCTCGGTAAACAACCTAAGCAGTCTTTCTCCAGCAAGATTGCTTCCTCAACTTCCAAATGTTTACAACTGCTACACATGGATCTGTTTGGACGGTCACCACCGCAAGCATTGGAGGAAACAAATATACCTTAGTCGTGGTGGATGACTACTCAAGATACACATGGGTCGAAATGATGATATCGAAAGATGACTGCTATGATATCTTGACTGCGCTATTTCAAAAGCTTCAAACTCAAAAAGAAGACGACATCGTGAGTGTTCGATCAGACAATGGAACTGAATTCAAGAATAACGGTGTTGCTCAATACTGCGATGACCATGGAATTGATCACAATTTCTCTGCTGCTGGAGTTCCTCAACAAAATGGCGTTGTGGAAAGAAAGAATCGCACGTTGATTGAGGCAGGAAAAACAATGATAGCAGAAGCTAAGCTTCCAAAGTATTTCTGGGGAGAAGCTGTCAACACTGCTTGCTTTACTCAGAATAGATCCCTCATCAACAAAGCCTACAACAAGACTCCATATGAGCTATGGAGAGGAAGAGCGCCCAACATTGCTTTCTTCAAGATTTTTGGCTGCAAATGCTATATCCTCTACAATGGCAAAGATCATAGAGGTAAATTCGACGCCAAAGCAGATGAAGGTATTTTCGTTGGGTATGCCAAACATTCTAAAGCTTTTCGTGTTTTTAATAGAACTACTCTAGTAATTGTAGAATCTGTACATGTTACTTTTGATGAGCATTCTCTTCTTGAGCCACATTTGGCTCCAAATGATTCTGATGATTCTGCTGAGAATGAGACAGGTACGCAGCCTCAAACTGCACCTGCGCAGAATGTTAATCAAGAAAATCAAAACCAGAATCAAGCAAGTCCATCGCATGCGCATACACCTGATGCTGCGCCAGAAGTGACGACTCCTGATGCGCAAACTCCTCCTCCTGCGCATGATGTTTCTCCGCTTCAGCAAATCACTTTCGATGACCTTGATGCTGGAGCAAATGAAGTACCCATTGAAGATCTTCGTATTCCTACCACTCAACCTAACTTACCTCCCGAGGTTCGTGAAGTTAGAGATCATCCAACTTCAAACATCATTGGTGATCTCAATGTAGGGGTTCGTACTAGGAGAGCATCAAACTTTGATGATGAATATCACTCCTTTATCTCACAAATCGAACCAAAGAAGATTGATGAAGCGCTCCAAGATTAAAGCTGGGTTACTGCTATGCAAGAAGAGCTTAACCAATTTGAGCGCTGCAAGGTTTGGACTTTGGTACCCAGACCCCATAACCAAGGAGTTATCGGTACAAAATGGGTATTCAGAAACAAGATGGATGAGAATGGAAGCATCACCAGAAACAAAGCAAGGCTGGTTGCGCAAGGCTATAGGCAAGAGGAAGGAATCGACTACGACGAAACATTTGCGCCGGTAGCAAGACTTGAAGCTATAAGAATTTTCTTAGCTTATGCGTCTCACAAGAAATTCAAGCTTTATCAAATGGATGTGAAAAGCGCATTTCTCAACGGCGAACTCCAAGAGACGGTCTACGTAGCACAACCTCCCGGTTTCGAAGATAGCAAATTTCCAAATCACGTCTTCAAACTTCAAAAAGCTTTGTATGGACTTAAGCAAGCTCCAAGAGCATGGTACGATACCCTATCAAAATTCCTGCTAGAGAAAGGCTTTAAGCGCGGTAAAATCGACACAACTCTTTTTATTGCTAAGTATAATGATCATTCTTTACTTGTTCAAATTTATGTCGATGATATTATATTTGGTTCTACTAATGAGTTACTTTGTAAGCGCTTCGAGAAGCTCATGAAAAGCAAGTTTGAAATGAGCATGATGGGAGAGCTCACTTTCTTCCTCGGGCTTCAAATCAAACAATTGAATGATGGCATCTTCATAAATCAAGCCAAATACACAAGGGACTTAATCAAGAAATTTGGACTTGAAAATGCTAAAGCATACGACACTCCAATGGCCACTGGCAATAAGCTTGACAAAGACTTAAAAGGTAAGAAAGTTGATCAAACTTTATATCGAGGTATGATTGGCTCTCTTCTTTATCTTACTGCAAGTAGGCCAGATATTATGTTTAGTGTTTGTGTCTGTGCGCGCTATCAAGCGGACCCTAGAGAAGCGCACTTAGCTGCTGTTAAACGCATTATTCGTTATCTTTCTGGAACTGTTAACCTTGGACTTTGGTACACCAAAGATTCGAATTTCGATTTGCTAGGTTATTCAGACGCAGACTACGCAGCATGCACAATAGACAGGAAGAGCACAAGTGGGACTTGTCATTTCCTTGGAAATCGACTTGTTGCGTGGGCAAGCAAGAAACAAGCTGCTGTGTCCATTTCCACTACTGAAGCTGAATACATTGCTGCTGGAAGCTGCTGCTGTCAAATCCTTTGGATGAAGCAACAACTAGTGGACTACGGAATTAATGAAGGGAATTGTCCAATTTTCTGCGATAATATGTCCACTATAGCAGTATCAAACAATCCCGTTATGCATTCAAAGACAAAGCACATCGACATCAAATATCATTTTCTCAAGGACCACGTGGAAAAAGGAAACATTCATTTAGAGCACGTGGGCACAGATAATCAAATTGCTGATATCCTCACAAAGGCTCTTGATGCAAAGAGATTCATCTTCTTGAGAGGAGAAATGGGTATGCTAGAACTCAGATAATTTGTCCATATGATTTGTTATTACTAACAATCTTGTGTTTGGTTGAAAAGTATTCGTATAGGTAAAATTTCGTGCATATAGGCAACTCCTGCGCAACATTGTACTGCGCAGTAATTCATTTGCGCATGAAACTAGTGAGATTTAACGAATCTATTACGCTACCTAAAGCTCTGCGCATGACTTTAACATGCGCAATTCTTCGTGGATCGCAGGTAAGTACTCTATTCATTAGAAATTACACATAGGTCCCTGACTGAAAAGTCAACGCTAATTCACAAGGGTACTTGTGTATTTAAAATTTTCCCGCGCATTTATTTTTGAATCTTTTTGGGAAATTACTATTTTACCCCTGCGCATATCCCAGTGTCATCAATGCAAAGTGCGATTGTGACAGCGCCTGCTTTCGAATGTCTGTTCACCATTAATGAGGAAGGTGATGAGACAACCGTCAGTCTCTTTTTGCTGACACACGCGCGCGCAAAGACTGCGCACGCGCTTTTCCCACTCGGCCACGTCACCCCGCTAACGTGCGCCCGTCCTTTCTCTAATTCCGCATTTATGAGGAAGTTGACTCGACTTGACCGACCTAGAACTTCTCACTCACACGCGCGATAGGCCTGCGCACGCGCGCATCTGGTTGGTCCACGTCATCGCAGCACGTGTCCCACTTCTGCGAATCACATCGCTACCCCTGCGCTGACGTCACGCATTTTCCTTTTCTGGATAAAAACAACCTGCGCCCGAAAAAGTTAAGGTGATTCCTGATGTCAGATCTACTGCTGGCATCAAAATCAGGACAGATGCGCCCGCTCCTCCTGCCCCCAAACCTTCGAAGAAGCGCAAGGATCCTCCTGCGCCCACTCCTGCGCCATCAAAGAAAAAGTCTGCATTCACCAGACTTCCCCCTGGTACTGCTGCTTCTATTGCCGGAGAAGACAGGGAGTCTCGTATGGATGAGACTGCTGCTGAAGATGAGGCTGCGGATGATACCGCGCAGGGGGAGCAGGATCCCAAGGTTGCTGCAAAACCTACTGCTGCTCAGGGAAGCGCAGAAAACGATGATTGGATGGATGCCGCGTTCCCTGACCCTACACCGACAAAGGCCCCTGCTGCTGCGCCGGCTGAGGATGTTCCTGTTCGAACTCCGCGCAAGAAACAGACTGTGCGCAGCACTGCTAAGGGTAAGCCAAAGGCAGCAGATCTACCCTCCCCACCTGAGCCAAGTGCAAGTGCCTTCCGCCGTCTAAATATTCCGGTTGGCACCACGCAACCTGGTACTTCTGTCCTCCATGATGGACTGGACTTGGAGGATGAGGATGCAGATGAGGATGAGGTTACCAAAGCTGCGCAGGCCGATGATGCTGCGCAGGGTACCCCAGTTATTGCCCCCTCCGAAGAGGATAAAGAGGGTGTTGTGCGCTCAACGGATACGGACAGCAGCAGTGCGCACTCTCCTGCGCAGAAGTCACCTGCTGCTGATCCTATTAATCTATCTCCTCAACAGCCTTCTCCTTCGCGCACTCCTCCGTTCGATCCCCTGTCAACCAACTCTCCACCAAAGGCCTCCGCGCCAATTCCTCCTGCTTCATCAATTCCCGCGATCTCAACATCTTCTCTCTCCACGTCAACTGAACTGCGCCAAATTCTTCAAGCCTTGAATACTATTCAGGTCAATCAACTAGCAGCGCAGTCTCAAATGGCTCAACTGCTTACTTCTCAGACAATGCTTCAAGAGCAGCTTGATGCGCAGCGCATAGAGATTGCTGCCATTAAGGGGGAGAGGAGTACAACAAAGGCAGGTCCAAGTACCTCCGCCGGCCCCTCCGCGCAGAAAATCCCCGATGCTATAGATCAGATGATTTTGGACTCACTGAAGTCAATTGCTGGGATGCTCGAAGATGTTTGCACCTACACCGCGATTAATGATGGGTTTGTAGGATTGCTGAAACGTCTGCGCAAGAGTCTAGCAGATGGCCTACATGAAGGCTTTGCGGAAATTGAAGCACAGATCTTGGAGAAGACTATGCAAGGTGGTTCTGCGCAAGCTAGTGCGCTCAACATGGAAAGTGTCAGGGAGTGTATTACTCAAGCGATGACTGATTTCGCTGATGGGTTCAACGCTAGGATGGATCAAGCAATGTTCGACATCCAAGCCAGCGTGAACACTCAGCGCCTCCACACTGACCAACGTCTGGAAGCTACGCAGACCACCATCCTGAATACCATAGAGGCTGCTGAGCAATCCTACTTCAACCAAATGACTGCTCATCAATTGCAGTATAAAAACAATTTCCAAGAGCTGCGAGACGACAACAAAGATATGCGCAGAGGAATTGTTACATTTGTTGATGAAAGTGTTGCGTTCAGGGAAAATTTCAAGCGTTAAAGATTGAACTTATGAACAAGTTCAACAGCCTGCAGAACGAGCTGCGAGAAGCCCTGCATCGCATTAATATAAATTAGTTTCTTGTAATTTTTTTTTTTTTTTTTTGCGCAAGGTATTTCTTTTTGTGCGCAATATTTTTGTCTTTCTCTTTCAACTTGTAATCTCCAAACTCTTATCATTTCAAGTTTTAATGAGAAAATCGCATCATTAGTTTCAAAACCTTGTTCAATTCAAACTTTTTGTTTGTGGAACAATGAATGCTTTACTTCACGTCATGCGCATATTATATTCTGCTCATATTTTCTACGCATGATGTTTAAACATTCAGTTTAAACGCATACTCAAACTAAAATTCACATTATTTGTATGCGCTGCATGTTATTTCTGTCTTTCCCATATTGTAAGTTATATATTTTGGATAGACTAGAAATCTATAGCATTGGCTAGTGTGTGCATTGACTTGAGGCATGATTGACCATTTTTATTCTTATGGACATGCTATTATCAAGTACAATGAATTGCCTTTGTTATAGTAGGTAATGGCATCAATCCTTTAGGGGGAGATTGTTGGGTATGCTTACTTCTTAACCCTCCTATTTTTGTTAGAAATGATTGATACCATCACCTAAGAGTATTTTATGGACTTTAGAACCCTATGTAAGAAGTTTTATAACTTCATTTTTTAGCATAGTCCATTTTGTAGTATAGGCTTAGAATATAGGACTTGGAGCAAAGAAGGAATGAAGATCTAAGCAAGACTGTGGTTACTGCGCAGGACTCTCTGCGCAGGACATCACTGCGCAGGTCTCCTCTGCGCAGCATTTTACCTTGCACAGTTTTCAATGCATTCAGATCACCAAACTTGGAAAGCTCTCAGAAGATGTACGCTTAGTTGTGCATAAACGACAAATCCTGCACAGTCAGCAGATCCAACGGTGGAGACGCGCTCAAGAGAAATATTTCAAATGAAGACAGCTGTCAACCTTCTTGAAGAAGCTTTTGAATTTTGCCTTCATGCTCAGTCTCCAACGGCTCTAAAACACCTGCGCACCAATCACTTTGTGCCAGGTCATCAACCTTGATCAGAGCTCCAACGGCTATAAAGGACACCTGCGCACCAATCCCATTGTGCCAGCTCATCGTCCTTGCTCAGAGAACCAACGGCTAGTTTTAAGCTCTCTGCTATAAATAGCCTGCTCATCTTCATTTCCAAGTTGCTAGAGTTTGTGCTTACAAGTATTACTGAAGTTCCGAAGTTTGCTGCTTACTTTTCCAGATTCAAGAACAACCTTCAAACCTTCATACCTTCAAACTCCTGCCCAGATCCTAAGCCTTATATCACAAGAATTCTTCGTGCTCTTCATCTCTTAGATTCATAGAGCCCAGAATTTCTGACACACACACACCTCTTGAAGCTTCGATCATATAGATCTTACTTCTTGAGAAATACCGGTTTAGTCTAGGATTTGCTCTTCATTGATTAGATTTTGATTTGAGTTTTGATTCGTTGTAATCTTGTAAAAGCTCCTCATATCAATATATATCTCATTAGAAAATCCAAGACTAACCATCTTGGTAGAGGACGTAGATCTTTCATCGATCGAACCTCTCCAAATAGCTTGTTCATTATTTCTGCTATTTACTTCCAGCTTAGTTATTTCTGAATTACTGCTTTGTTTGATCTTACCAGATTGTTGCTATTGCTGCTGTGTTTGTTATTGCCTATTGCCTTAGAATCCGATTTTATCCAACAGTTTAGCCAAATCTTAGCGCGTGCGTTTTTACCCTGCGCAGTATACCCTGCGCAGTGTTGCTTTAATTTTCCGCTGTGCATTTCACACTCTCTCTGGGCGCTATACTTAGCTTATTTGAGAACTGTGCGCATAAGCCATTGATTTGCAAAAAGGGTTTGAAAAGAATTTTCAAAAACGCTATTCACCCCCCCTCTAGCATTTTTCATACCCTTGTTGCCCCTCTGGGACCAACAGTTATGTACTTTGAAGAGAGATCAGAAAGCGAGAAGTCAGAAGAAGGTGAAAATAAAAGAGCATGTGTCTGCATTTTATCATAAGAAGATGCCCAAGAAGTATAGTGATCCGGGTATGTTTATGATTCTTGTGTCTTTAGGTGATGATTCTGAGCATATGGCGATGCTTGAGTTGGGTGCTTTAATCAATGTCATGCCTTATGCATTGTTTGAAAAGCTCAAGTTGGGACCTTTATAGGATACTAGTGTGGTGATTCAGTTGGCGGATAGATCTAATGCATACCCTAAGGGGAAGGTTGAGGATGTTTTAGTCCGGGTTGGTAAGTTCATTTTTCCTGCAGATTTTTATGATTTAGAGATGGATACGGATTCTAAGGCTCCCATTCTATTGGGGAGGCCATTTATGTCTACGGCTCATACTAACTTGGATGTTTCCAACGTTTTGTTGACTATGGAGTTCGATGGGGATTTGATGGAGTTCAATATTTTTGACTCCAAAAGAGACCCTAAGGATGTCCGTGGGTTGTGTTTTATGGATGTAGTAGAGCCAAAGGTAGAGGAGGTGTCCAACGTTTGTAGTGGGATTGATGATGTGAAGACTGGTTTAGAGATTCCTGCGGTAAAACATGGACCAAGAAAGGTGAAGAATCTTCCTGAGCACTGAAAGCATGCATTTGGAGGTGAGGAAGGATTTATGATGTCTAGTGGTCCGATGGTGGTAGAGAAGCATGGAGGTTTGATCACGATGAACAAAAATAAGAAGAGTATAGACACCCCGATCTCGCACCCCTTAAACCAAACCCTAAATTGGTCTAAGCCTGATAATTGACCTAAAACCCTAGGTAGGGCGGTTTAGGACTACCGACCGCCTTATCGGTGCATCGGATGGAAAAACCGAGTCCGAGACTGTGATCAAGACTCAAAACCGAGCAAATAAGCATATTCTCCGAAAATCGAGCGTCGGGACCCTACGGTGGGCCCATCCCTCGAAGGTCTTTTACTGTTCATCCCTTGAATTTAAATTATATTTATGCTACTCCTTACTTATTAACATAATCTAGATATGTCATTGTGGCCTGAAAAAGAAAAGATGAATAAATAAAGAACAAATGAAGGAAAAAGGGAAGGAGTTCTTACCTTTCTTTCAAATGGAAATATGCAGAGAAGAAGAGAAAATGGGTAAGAATGAAATGCTAGGGAAGGAGAGGAGATAATACCTAAAATCCCAAATTTACGAATTGGTCACTTCAAGTTAAAACATTAACAAAAAAATCCCCAAAGTTCCAAAATTACTTCAAAAGACCCCCGAACTCAAATTTACACTACGAACCTTAAAGTTTCAACATAGAAAAACTAACTCAAATAAATCATTAAAATGATTAAATAAATAATAAACAAAGTTCCAAGGTTTTGGGTCGTGACAAAAAGAATCTTGAAACCGAACATCTCCACGAATCTGTCTTGGCAAGGTTTATTAAACGAGCACAAGAACGTTGCTAAATCATTCTTGTAGCGTTCCACTAACTCTAAGTCCAAGGATAACTCATCAACGATTATTGATTAAGGGACGGACTTGCTTGGGGCCATTGAGAGCAAAAGGTTGAGAATTCCATTCCAAAAGGAAGGTTCCCAGAACTGATTCAAGGCTGCATGGTATTCTAGGACGGACTAGAGGTGTTTATATACAAGTTTGGACACCAAATCCTCGAGGAAAAAGGAGAAGCAGCCACAGATTGAAAGGATGGCTCGTACGAGACATCGATGTCTCGTACGAGACATCTCCCAAGTCAGAACAATAGAGACTCTGCTCAGATTTCAGGTTGCTTGACAAGTCAAAACATGTCTCAATCACCCATGAAATCCATCCAAAACAGTTCATTCACCACATACAAATGACCCAACGCGAATCCACCTCATAAAATTATCCCTCGGTTGACCAACTGGATGTGAGTCAATACATTCACGCAGTCAGAAATAAAACTAAAATTAACTAATGTATTATGTGCTAGAGTTAGGAAATAATTGTTTCATAGGTACAAACCAAAGAAAGGAAAAATTGTCTTCGCCTACGCTGAGGCAATAAATACATCATCAACAAAAGGGGAGAATGGGGGAATCCTATCTAGGACGTGTCACCACTGCCGCACTATCATCCATCAGCCCGAGGCCTCTTCCCGTAAGAAGCTAGCTCCGCCGTCTGCTGAGTCAACCGACCGAGCAGCCCCGCTGTCTCTCTCTTCATCCTCTTGGCGTAGGCCATGAACTGGGCAAGCCGTCCCGCGACCTCTCTGTACTCAGCAATGGGCAACTGTTGAGAAGAAACAAATAGAGATATCAAAATCCTCAGATAAATGATAAGCAGAGATATGAATTGGTAAAATGATGGAAATGACGGAAGAAGGGTCATAAATCATACCATGGTCGCGTCGGCAGGAGGTACAAGTTCCTCAGGCATGTCGTACTGAGCGAGAAGATCCTCGGTACTCTCTACTCCATCAGCCACACTGTAGGTAAAAAAAAGCTAGTCCAAGCTGTGGACGAAAAGGGACATGGACAACCTTCTGGGCCTGAGCCTGATCACCCTCTATAATTAGTCGGGGCATGAGACGAGCAAGGAAATCCTGATAATCAGTCTCTAGATGCATATGCTCAAAAGCATCCTGACCAATGATGAGGTCATCCCTCTCCTCCTCCACGATGGCATAAGAATTAAGCATATGGGCTGGCGGGTCCAAAGGGATGAAGACGTGCCACCACCCTGCTGGCGAGAGACTCTCTCTCCTAAATAGAAGCATCCCCCACCAAGGCCGATCATCAACAGCCTCATACCGGTAAACTCGTAAACATGCTCAATACCCAAACTCCGCCATGGGAAGAAGGCAACAGCGGACTCAGGGATGGCCTCCCATATATCAAAGTATAGCCTCATGCACTCCACCGTCATGTCGGCCCCCTTGGCCTACTCATCATGGGTATCCCTGTTATCCCGGCGCCACCTCCGAGTATCGGGGAACATAACATATTGTCTCGAAGATTGAAAGTAAAAAGACCAAACATGGCGTATCCCCAAGCCTGCAAAATAGGAGAAACATAAAAGAGGTCAATACACAATAGCTCAAATGAGGAATGCTATCAAAATAAACTGGGGCTGAAATAAAAGGGGGAATACAGAAGAAGATGAGTATTATACCTCCCAGGCATGACTATAGCCGCCTAAGCCAGCGTTCGTCCTGTCCCGCGAACTCTCATCCATAGCCACGTAACAGTGGGCTAAGCCGGCTAATCCCCAGCAAGCATCAGTGACATGCTGCATGTCCCTCAACACACTCAGAAGAGTAAATAAGGCTGTCGACGCATGATTAGCAAAAAGCGTCTCAAAAAAGGCCCACCATAGAAAACCGCAGATGGCTACAATGCGAGTACCCACCGATCCCATCTGACCGACGTTAACCGTAAGATAAGCATCAACTTTGGCCCTCAAAGCTGTGAGAGGGACACCCTTGCCTTGGGTACGCACAAAGAAGCCTAGAAGGCGCACCATATCATCCTCGCTAGGACGAAAGTCCGCATCTACCTCAATCGGATCGCCAGCAATGGGAAGCCCGGTAATGGCATGGAAGTCAGTAAGGGTCATGGTGACCTCCCCCCACCGCATATGCATGGTGTGAGTACTATCCCACCAATGCTCCCGAATGGCCTGGAGCAAGTGCACGTTCTTCCTCTCACCGAAAAGGCCGTTAAAGAAGGGTTTCAACCCGAGATTCTCGATCTCTTCCTTCATCTCGCCATTGAGAGTTGCCCACCTCTCAGCGAATGCTCACACACTGCCTCTACAGTTGTTGATCACCCTGAATGACTGCAAACAACAAAGGCAAAAGAGATAAATGTCAGAAAATCGGTAAAATCCTCATTTAAGCATTTTACCCTAAAAGTCGCAGAATCGCCAGAAGCGACAGTCAAAATCATGTACTACCATACTACAATGATTTTCAGCACCAACAAGGGTGAAATTCTATCAAAATATCAGCCATGCATGATAAACCCTAGCAGTGGTAATTCTAGGTGAAAATTGACAAAAGTCCAATTACTAGAATACTAAATTGAGACATGCAACTGTAGATACCCCGGGAAAACCCCACTTGGCTAGAGCGGTGAATTATCCTAGGATGTCTAATTGTGTTTTAAGAGTCGCCACCCACGTTTTAGAGGAACGCGAGAAAACCTAAGAAAAGCCAATTTTATGTACGAAGACCAGAGATTCGAGGAGAGAAGGGTCGGGGGTTAGGTGACGGAGTGGGAAGTACTTAAACACCCACTCCATCCCGCTTACGCGGGTCTTGCTACTTTTGGTGTTCTAATATTAAATGTCCTTCAATTTGTCAATAAAAAGTGCTAATAATTACAATGAAAAGAAAGGGGAAATTAAAAGAGAAATGATTTTATTAATTTAATGCTAAAGATTACAAGTTGAATTATTTTTAAACAATTATATTAAAGAATGAAAAGTAAATTAAAATAGAGTTTGGAATGTTGGAATGTAACCTTGGCCAAACTTCAATAGTGAAGTGCCTTTTGGTTGTATTCCCTTTTATGGAGATTGCATACTAGTAAGACATAAATAAAAGAGAAGGAGAAAACTTGTACCTTTAGAAAAGAGAACTTGAAACCTTGACTTGAAAGTGTTGTTGTTGTAGAGAAATGGTTGTGTAGAAATTTGTGTAGAGTCTTGTTGTTAAAACTCTTGTTGGGAGAATTTGTGGAGAGTTTGTGTATAGTGTATTTGTGTAGAGATTTCAAGTCAAAAAAAGAAGGTCATTTCTAAGGTAGAAGAAGGTGGTTTTTATAGGTAAAAAGGAGAGGGAAAGGTTGGAGGGAAAAGATGATCATCCATGTGAAATGGAATTGACCAATCAAAAATAAGATAAATAAAATAATAAATGAAAGAAATAAAAGAAAATCAAATAAAATAAAAAGGAAATATTTTGTTTTAATGAAAAGGCTAGAAGTGTGGGATTGGGAGTTACAAACCTAAGGGGGATGAATGTAGATGTAAAAAGAGAGTTTTTATGATCAAGAAAAAGGAGGGAAAGAGCTACAATCCGTAACTGCCAAAATGGGAGGCGCGCGACTCCCGCCTTTGGGACGAGAGGCGCGCACGGCCCATTAACAGTGTCAGAGGCGCCCGCGGGTTAAAAAGACAGAATGACAGAATGACTCTAAAAGTTAACTTTGTTATGCAGTTTAGTCCAAAACTAACGGAATCAGTTAGAAACTTAACAGAAGTAACAGAAATTAACCAAAACAAGTTAAATAAAAATACTATGTATGCAATCGGGTTGAGAGGTCCAAGGCGGGGTGTCTACAGAGCCCCTCGGCGACGTGGATTGCGAAGCAAAATGCATCGACGAAAGAAAAACAACCGTCGAGGACATCGACAAGAGAAACAAAGACTCGATAAATTTGAAATTTGCAAGAGATAGAGGTGCGCTCCCTGTGTGAGCGGCTTTACTGAAATTATGAGAGATAAAGGTGCGCTCCCTGTGTGAGCAGCTTTGCAAATAGCGGGATCCGTTTGCTGAAAGCGGGATCCGTTTGCTGGAAGCGGGATCCGTTTACTGAAGCGGGATCTGTTTGCTGATGCGGGATCCGTTTGCTGATGCGGGATCCTTTTGCTGATGTGGGATCCGTTTGCTGATGCGGGATCCGTTTGTTGAAGGCGGGATCCGTTTGCTGATACGGGATCCGTTTGCTGAAGCGGGATCCGTTTGCTGAAGGCAGGATCCATTTGCTGGTGCGGGATCCGTTTGTTGAAGCGAGATCCGTTTGCTGGAGGCGGGATCCATTTACTGAAGCGGGATCTGTTTGCTGATTGTGGGATCCGTTTCCTAATGGCGGGATCCGTTTACTAATTACGGGATTCGTTTTCTGATTGCGAGATCCGTTTGCTGATAGCGAGATCCGTTTGCTTATTACGGGTTCACCATGGACCAGATTGCTGTCTAGAGCTGCAGTTGCTGTTGAGTTTATCGTGGGGATGCGGGAATGGTTGACTGTGGACCATTTCCTGCTGGGGATGAAGTGCCTTGAGTAGCGGACGTTGTTGACTTTGTGGTGGTACCTGTTATGTGTGTGCTTTGCAGGTATACGTGTTTGTGCAAGAAGATGCATGAAGTGTGAAATGAAGAGAGAAATTGTGCTCGTAGTGCAATGTGATTTGAAAGCAGTTTTGCATGAGAGAGATTTCTTATAAGAATGGAGAAAATGATTTTGTGTGCGGTGTGATTTGAGGAAAACCTCGGATGTATTCACACCTTCACTTACCATTGCCGCTTGATTGGAGATGGATTGCTGAAGGATGTTGATGCTTTTCATGAAGAATGTCCATGCTTTGGATGGAGAATGATGATGTTGGTGATGATGAATTGTTCTTGCCTCTGTGTGATGGGTTGGTCGTGCCAAAAGGCTGCCTACGTATCCTTTGAAGAGAATCAGACCAGCGTAGTTCAAGGATGATGGAGAATGCTGGGGGAGAATGCTAGGAGCACAGCAAAAAGGAAACACATAATTTTGCGCAAGAAAAGAGAAAAGAAAATAAAATCTTTTTTTTTTTAACTAGAAAGAAAAGAATATGCACACACGTGAGAAAAAGATTTTTTTTTTTTTTAGTTCGTGGGTGAACCATTTTAACCATTGTGTGTTTGTAAAGCCAACCCAAGATCAAGTCATGTTCAATCGAAGTTCGGATTGCCTTGCTTTAATTATGTCGTCGTTGCCGTTGTGTCCAACGAAAAGTGATTTCTAGCCCCAAGAGATGTGTCAGTTATGGGGCTCCAAAAGACATTCGATGCCGAGATAAGGGGTTGCTGATTGTAAATCCCCTAGAATGCCTTTGATGCCAAACTATGAGAGACTTGCATAGCCCCAAGATGAATCGACTCTTGACCTTTTCAAATAAATCACCTTTTGCCGTTGACGTGGGCAAGCCCCAAGAGAAGATCATTGATACCAAGCTTTGAGAGATTGCTAAGCCCCAAATGTCATGGGCTTATCAAGTTTGTAAATGGCGGGATGTGGAGACCTTTCGGTGTGAAGCCTCAAATTTTCTTGGAATCGGCTTAGCATTATTTTGGGAGCGGATGGCGCTGTTGGGAAGAACTCTTGAAGGTGATCTCCTTCTTTCTCTTGCTTGGAGATGGATGGCCCTTTTTTTGTGGTTGATACCGAAATGGCGGAAGGTCCATGTTGAAAATGTAGTACGGTCTTCGGGAGACGTCTCGTGGGAGATGGTGATGTTGTTGCAGATGATAAGGTATTGGTGTGATAAAGTCTCGAACGGTATGTTTGCTTGAGTCTTCTTGAGTTGAACCGACGGCGGATCTTCGGATGCAGCCTGTGCTTTTGATCTTGGAGAAGGGGGTGCTGTATTGCAGAAACATTGGGATTGGCCGTAACCCTGCTTATAGAGTTAACATATTGGCATTGCCCGCTATAACTCAGCCGGGTGAGTCTAGCATATTAAATCTTTTTCCTTTTCTCTAAGACTTCCTTCATAATCTCGCTGTGAGTTCTAACAAAAATCATCACTTTCATTCATAACATTGGAGCCCTCATTTAAAACCAAGAGACCTTTGACTTGAGGTGTTGAGAGACCCTTGAAGCTTGATCTTTTTCATGGAGACTACTCCCAAATTACTTTTCTCGAGTATTGTTGCCCAAAAGACTGTCGGTTGTGAAGCCCCAATATTGCCCTTCGCTTATATCACTGTAATGTCGTGGCCCAAAAGATTTGTAGATTGCGAAGCCTCTTGAGACCTTTCGGTATGAAGCTTCAAATGTTGCTGAGGACATTGAAGTGAATTGCTTCTTGTCGAGGGAGCCTTTAAGACTTGACCGTATCCCCTAGAGTGCCATCATTGATTGTGAGAACGTTCCATCCTTGATTGGGGGAACGAGCATGGGCACACATGAGAAGAGGGCTTTTTGACATCCCTTTTGGGAGACTTTGAGGATAGTCTCACACATCTTTCTCGAGTATAGCCCCTAGGGCTTATTGATTGTCAAATGAAGCAAAAGAAGCCCTTGTTCTTGAGTCACAGAGCCCCTAGGGCGTCACCATTTGTTGAGCAAAGCAAGAGTGACTCATCCTCGTGCGAGGGAACAAACATGAGAAGACATGGCAAGATCTACTCCATTTCTCGGGAGCCTTTCGCCGTACTTTAGAAGCACATACTTGAAGAAGCTTTGAAAACTGAGACACATGTTGTTTCTATTTGCTGCCCAAGCCAATTGACTAGCTAGGGAAATTTTTTGTGCAACCTCGTGCCCTTTTATGATGGGCTCGTTCTCGGATGGGTCTTGGTTACCACGGGCCTTCTTTTCATGAACCCAAAAATGCACACTGCTGGAGAATGATGCCAATAACCTAAGACAACCTTTGATGGTGCCATATCTTGTCGAGCCTTTTGCAATCCCAAAGTTGACTTGGTGGGGAATTGACTTGCTGAGTAGACCCAATGTTGAACTTGTGCAGTTGTCTTCCTTAGAGGCCGGAGATCTCCATTTCTCTTTCCCTTCTCTCTCTCACTCTCTCATTTTTTTTATGACGCACCCTGTTTTTTGCCTAAACCGCCCTTTCGGGTTTTCAATCTAGCGGGCATCTCTTTTGCGTCTTCACTTTTTTTTTTGACTCGATTAATGAGGAAGTGTGCATTGACTCTGGCTGAGGAGATAAGACATGTGATTTTGCGGTGAAGACCTATTGTCACTAAAGATGAGTGACATTGACTCGACTAGGGAAGTGTCCCTAGTATTGACTTTGCATATATTTGTTGAATGACTCACGAAGGCAAGTAAGTCATTAAGAGAGAAGAGAAGGGAAGCCCCAATTTGATTGCAAGAAATTGGGAGTATGCAGAAAGAATACAATCCCTAGACTCGACAAGGAACGGAAAGTGATTCCAAATCTAGGAAAGTTGTTCAATCTTGAGGTGATTAATTCATTGGCAAATGAATCGTACAAAGATGTCTTGACAAGTTCGAGATGAAGGCCAATCACCATAACGCGCTAGGGCTAAACATATCTTCTTTCTTGCATGAGACCGGACCCGAAGGTTGCCTACGTTCCTCCAGTGTAGAGGCTCAGGTCACCGTAGTTCTTGTGGATGCTCCATTCGTCGTGATGAATTGTTGCTTCGTCGTGATTGTTGTCAATGTTGCTTCGTCCTTCGTTTGGTGGAATGATATTGTTGTTGTGAACTTCTTTGAATGAAGGGGGAATTTTTTTTTTTTTTTAATCCCCTTTTGAAAACTTCGCTTCATGATTGTTGCTCCACCTTTCTTTGTCTTGATTTCATCTTCGTTGTTGATGCCATCGTCGATGTTTAGCCCCTAGGCGTTCAAGCGATGGCCTTCGTTCCAAAACTTGTTCGGACATCTTTTCATCATTTTGCCAAGAATTAGATTGAACAACTTGGAAGAGTGTATGAGGACAAGAACGACTTTTATTTAATGATTGACTCAAAATTTAACATTGGACGAGAGAAAACATTAATGCACACATTCGAGGACTTTTGACTCTTTCTTTTTTTTTTTATATATATCCTATTTCTAGGTAGAGAAAGAGAAACGGAGATTGTTGTCGTTGTCCTCATTGTCGTTGTAGTCTTCATTGTCATTATAGTCTTCCATGTCACTACATTCGTCCATGTCGTTGCTTGGGAACCCTTTGTCTTTGAAGCTTGTGTCATAGGAGGACTCGGCCACTTCTCAGAGCAAATTGTCAATTCTAACCCCCGCATCATACATGCTTGAAAAATCGAAGTGAAAAGCCCCACTAAGATGAGTGCGGTAGTCCATTTCCAAACACTTCAAGAAGATGTCCATTTGTTCCTTCTTGGAAGGCCTATCAACCATCTCGGCTAGCTTGTCATTCCAACGGCGATAGAAGTCCCCAAATGATTCATCACCCATTTGCACGATGCTTTCCAATTCCTTCTTGGTGGGGCGGAATATGGAGTTGCCTTGATATTGTGACTTGAAGGCAAGCATAGCGGCATCCCAATTGAGGCGGGTGGAAACTGGAAGACCCATATACCAATCTTTTGCGACCCACTCGAGAGTAAGCGGGAAGCATTGTGCCATTATTTGAGGAGACACTTTCTTTGGTAGCATGGCCCAAATGTAGGAGTCGACATGAGCGTCGGGGCAAGAGTTGCCATTAAACTTGCCGATGTCGGGCATCTTGAACTTTTCGGGAAGGGCCTCCATAGTATTCATGAGAAGAGAAGCATGATGAAGATAGGTGCTCGGGCCCTTGTGCAAATCTAGCCCACTAAGCCTTTGGTCAATGTAGGACATGAGAGTGTTGACCAAACCAGTATCAATGCTTTGGACATTTCTTTCATTCGTGAGCCCTTTCAATTGGTTCTTGAGTTTGACAACTTCTTTCTTGTGGGGCGTTTTCACATGTTCGTAATGGGCTCGCCATAAATCATCCTTGCGACGGACATTCTCGGCTAGTGTATCGACTTGCCCTTTTAATGCTTTCACCATACAGAATAACCCTTCGTTGGACATGGGAATGCCATTGTCGTTGCCGTTTGAAGTCATTGGACCTATGGAGAGAACACGGTTGATCTTAGGATGGCCTCACAGATACCTTTTGGATAAAATTAATTCACCCACAAACAAAAGTAAAGACCCAAACCACATAAAGAAAAGACTTTTTTTTTATTTATTTACAAAAGTCAGAAGGACGTGGTCCTTTTTGGGGTTTCTAGAAAAATAGTGGAATCGTCACACTAGTATATAGACCTTCTCGCGGTCCCATATACTCATTGGATTCCACCACGCTTGTGAATCTTACATGTGTCGGGATTAAACTAAATTAATGTAGTAAAGCATACATGCGGGGACGGATTTTTTTATTTGCGTCCATTATGACCACTTGGGGACGGATTTTTATTTCGTCCATAACAACGAGTGGCATGTATGATTTGAAGACATTAGTTTAGGGAAATCTCGGCACATGAAAACCGACTTGAGTCACGGAGTGTTAGACCCTAACTAGAGTTGTGTGGTTGGTGCTCGGCTAAAGAGAGGTTTAAAGGTCACCCCCGGCATGTAGTCATGAACTACGCCACGGGCTGAGGTTTACCGCTTCGAAAGATTCAAGGTCGAGTGGAGCTTGAAACATTTTAGGACGGGCCTCGACGGGTTTGGGGTTAGACTTTGTGCGACTCGATAGTGAGCAGTTAATAGGAATTATGTGCGCGTAGTGTGAGGTCCATCACGTGACAAAAATATATATATTAAAATAAATAATAAAAAAAACAAATAAGCACGTATTTACAACTTTCGAATCACCCGTGTGACCGATAAAAATAAAACAGAGAATTAAAATATGGTTTTGTGCAGGCACGGTGCCCACACACTGTCAAAACTGCTTTGTTCTGTGCACTATTCTGTTCTGGAAAGTTGCCCAGACGCGCGCGCTTTATGCTGTGAGGATGGGAGGCGTGCGCCTTAGGCAATAGAGGGCAGAGGCGCCCGCTTCTGGGCAGTACCTGCAAATTCATGGGTTCAAGGGACTTCCTTGACCCTAAATAAAAACAATTTTCCCCTGCAGAAATTGTTAGCACAATAACATGAAATTTGAAGGACAAGATGAGAGGCGTGCGATTCTGGTGGTGAAGGTGGGATGCGCGCGCCTTAGGCCAAGAAGGCCAGAGGCGCACGTGTCTCACCTTTTTCCACCAGAATGCCCAGAAAACTGTAAAAAGAACACCAAAAATGAAAAACGCAAGTTTAATCCTCTACATCCCCAGCGGAGTCGCCACTGTAGATACCCCGGGAAAACCCCACTTGGCTAGAGCGGTGAATTATCCTAGGATGTCTAATTGTGTTTTAAGAGTCGCCACCCACGTTTTAGAGGAACGCGAGAAAACCTAAGAAAAGCCAATTTTATGTACGAAGACCAGAGATTCGAGGAGAGAAGGGTTCGGGGGTTAGGTGACGGAGTGGGAAGTACTTAAACACCCACTCCGCCCCGCTTACACGGGTCTTGTTACTTTTGGTGTTCTAATGCTAAATGTCCTTCAATTTGTTAATAAAAAGTGCTAATAATTACAATGAAAAGAAAGGGAAAATTAAAAGAGAAATGATTTTATTAATTTAATGCTAAAGATTACATGTTGAATTATTGTTAAACAATTATATTAAAGAATGAAAGTAAATTAAAATGGAGCTTGGAATGTTGGAATGTAACCTTGGCCAAACTTCAATAGTGAAGTGGCCTTTTGGTTGTATTCCCTTTTATGGAGATTGCATACTAGTAAGACATAAATAAAAGAGAAGGAGAAAACTTGTACCTTTAGAAAAGAGAACTTGAAACCTTGACTTGAAAGTAGTGTTGTTGTAGAGAAATGGTTGTGTAGAAATTTGTGTAGAGTCTTGTTGTTAAAACTCTTGTTTGGAGAATTTGTGGAGAGTTTGTGTATAGTGTATTTGTGTAGAGATTTCAAGTCAAAAAAAAGAAGGTCCTTTCTAAGGTAGAAGAAGGTGGTTTTTATATGTAAAAAGGAGAGGGAATGGTTGGAGGGAAAAGATGATCATCCATGTGAAATGGAATTGACCAATCAAAAATAAGATAAATAAAATAATAAATAAAATAAATAAATAAAAGAAAATCAAATAAAATCAAATAAAAAGGAAATATTTTGTTTTAATGAAAAGGCTAGAAGTGTGGGATTGGGAGTTACAAACCTAGGGGGGATGAATGTAGATGTAAAAAGAGAGTTTTTATGATCAAGAAAAAGGAGGGAAAGAGCTACAATCCGTAACTGCCAAAATGGGAGGCGCGCGAGTCCCGGCTTTGGGACGAGAGGCGCACGCGGCCCATTGACGGTGTCGGAGGCGCCCGCGGGTTTAAAAGACAGAATGACAGAATGACTCTAAAAGTTAACATGTTATGCAGTTTAGTCCAAAACTAACGGAATCAGTTAGGAACTTAACGGAAGTAACAGAAATTAACAAAATCAAGTTAAATAAAAATACTATGTATGCAATCGGGGAGAGAGGTCCAAGGCGGGGTGTCTACAGCAACAGCGAAATTGACATGGAAACTCAATCAAAGGAAGAGATCCTTACCCGCTTTGTCCGAACGGCGTGAGAAACGTGGTCCTCCGGGAACGGGCACAACTCATCCGTCGCCCACACTTTACCCTTCATATGTCTACCGAAGAGGTTTTCCTTATGCGAACGATGCACACCGGCCATTTGCAAGGGTCGGGAATCGCTAAAACTTGGAGAAATTGGAGATTTTTTTAGTGAGAAAATCGCCTAGGGTCGAAAGCTCCCGAGAATGGAATAGGAAAAGTGATTTGAAAATCACTTCCAGCGCCTAAAAGGCCTCTGTTCTGCGCAAAAACAGGAATAGCTCATACGAGGTATCCCTCCCTCGTACGAGTTATCTCCAGAAAAATATCAGAAAACCATGATTTCTTGAGAAATTCCAAAAAACCCTGCTTTTAACAGAAAGGTCAGAAAAATCCCTGCTTTAGACCAAGAGGTCGAATCTGAACCTGGTTCAAGATGGAACATTGAGTCATCAACAAATGGATATTTTCAGAATTGGAACAAGCAAGGTTGTTTCTCAGTACGAATTTATCCTCACCGCACATCCAAGATCATGGGTGAGCAACAAGAATCTGCATCAGCAAACTCTGAATCCCACGACTGTCATCAAGGTGTAAGCTAATGGCACAGGATTTGCAATCAGTTATCCCACGACTGTCATCAAGGTGTAAGCTAATGGCACAGGTTTTACAACCGGGTATCCCACGACTGTTGTCAAGACGTAAGTTAACAACACAGGATCCCACCATTTGGAATCCCATAATTGTCATCAAGACGTAAGTTAATGGCATAGGATTCACTTTTCTGGCGAAAAGGCAGTCGCGTCAGAAGGAGAAGCAAGGTCCGAGTAATTGGCGTCTCCACATCCGGGTATCTCACGACTGTTGTCAAGACGTAAGTTAACAACACAGTATCCCACCATTTAGAGTCCCATAATTATCATCAAGACGTAAGTTAATGGCATAGGATTCACATTTTCAACGGAAAGGCAGTCGCGTTGAAAGGAGAAGCGAGGTCTGAGTAATTGGCGTCTCCAAACCCAGAGTCCGATAATTTTTATCAAGACGTACGTTAATAACATAGGATTCACATTTTCCAACGTAAGGGACAAACTCGTTGGGAAGGAGAAGCAAGGTCCAGGCAACTGGCATCTCCAAAATCGAAGGCGGTTCGTCATCAACAACAGGGCATGTTTAGAATTGGAGTCAAAGAGATTGATTTCCTCAGTATGGATTGCAACTGGAGATGGTTCGTCATCGGCAAAAAGGAGTATATTCAAAATTGGATCAAGGCTATTGATTCCTCAGTATGGGTACTCTCTAAACTCTAAGCTTTCTTATCGCAAGTTTTGCTTTCAAAAAAATGATTTTCAAAATACCTTAAACCTCATTTTTTGCGTATTTTCGGAGTCGAACTACGTTAGGTCTGATTTCCTTCCGAGGAATATGTAGGCAGCTTTTTAGCACGACCATACCCCTAGTTCAAAATGGTGTCTTTTCTATCGACGACGGTACTTCATCCATAAGTATCGTCGCCGAGGGGCTCTGTAGACACCCCATTTTGGACATTCATTTATAATCACACTACTTCTGTGTCTCGCCTTTGATTTGAGTCAAAACTCGTTAAGTTTGACATGTTTTGTTAAGTTTCTGACTGACTCTGTTAGTTAGGGGCCAAACTGAACATTAAAACTATCGCAGAGGGCAAATAAGTGATTCCAGCACTTAGATGCCTCGTATGAGACATTGATGTCTCGTACGAGGTATCCCCCTCGACAGTAGGGTTTCTGGTCAGTTTCCTTGTTGATCTTAACCCCTTTTCTTGGCAAACACTCATGCAATCCGGGAAAACCTAATGGCCAATCCTAGAGTCCAAAAATACCTCTGTGGAGATCAACTCATTGATTCCCACTTCGACTTACCTTCTTGGCCAAAACCCTAGGTCAAAATCTCCTATAAATATAAGGTTCTGGAACCAAAAAAATGGTAGACTCTATATTCACCAAACAACCACTTAAAATCTGACTAAAGAAGTCCTTCTAATCAGCCCCTCTCTGATACCCACGAAATTTGGAGGATCAAGGCCTTTAGTCAAGGCCATCCATAGGATTCTTGAAGAAAACGCTTAGGTAAATCTTTGCTTTTCTATCTTCTCATCTCCTTCTTTGTGTTTGAAGTAGTGTGATTCCATTAAAGGATCAGCTTAGAGCCTCTCCAACCCATGGAGATGGTCTCAAAGCATATGATCCGACATCCCAAATAAATAAGTCATTATTTATTTGGTTGTTTTTATCTTTTGGTACACGAATGCATGATTTTGAAACGATGATGATGATTTCTTTGCAAGACCAATCCTAGATTGGGTGAATTGGGTACTCCTTGACCTTCCCAATTCATAACTTAACCCCCGAATCGAAGCAAAAATCTCGCGCGCAAACAACATGCCCATTGGTTTTCCTCCCAACGCAAAAGACAAAAAGATCACCAGACTCAACAAACATAGAATCTTGTTGATTTCCAGTAACTTCAATCTCTAATTCACCAATTACTGCCACTAATAGTAATGCAACCTTGCTCTCCTCTAACAGTTCAGCTAATGTCATTCTGAACTTGGTCTCACAAATTCTATTTTTTCTTTTACCAGAAGCAAAAATACTAATATCACATAAAAGTGACTTTGAATTTGATAATTTACCTGAATATGCCACCTCTGAATTCTCAGTATCCCTAGGATTCATTGTCAATCCATGATGCTCTCCTACCTTACTTGTTCTTGAATCACTGAGCTCACATGCTATCAACTGCTCCTGTTCATATGGACCATTTACAAGCCACTGCACAAGACATCTACCATCAATAAGGGAAAAACAATGACTCAAATCCCAATTCATACCCTTCAAAGCATCCAAACTAAGACAAAGTTCTCTGCAGCGTAGGACAACCAATCTTCCTGTCTTGGCAGAAATGAGACATGCTAATTTGATTTTAACCTGTACCAGGTTATTGAGAATGTGTGAGCCATAAGTGGTTGCCCTCAGATTGTAGAACCATTTATTACACCTTACAACAGAAGCTGGATTCTTCACCGCACGATACCTGGGAACATGCTGCATAAATTTTTCCTTCATTTTAACTTTTTTCCTTCCCCAAAAACAAGGCCCCATTCTGAACATAACTCGAAATCAGCATATTCCATGAAACTTCATCTCTCACTATCATTTTATCAAACAGGTGTCTCACATCAACTAACCTCTTCTTCTTCGCATACCCACTTATAGAATAGCTCCAGTAAATTCCCTTCCTAGATGACCTTGAATCAAACAATCGATGAATATCCTCAACCATATTATTATGCACATACGCAGCAAACAATCCCAAATGTCCAATAGGCAGCATAACAAAACTGAAATCTCTACCATCATCAAAAATCATCACGTCCCTTGTTAACCAGCTGGAAGTATACAACTCCCAGAATAACCAATGATCATATTCTGTTAATAACCTTCTCCCATTATTCAGTTTCACTATTTGTTCAATTTCTCCAGTCCTTTTATTAGTATCTTCTTCATCAGTCTCGAATGATTTCTTCATTTTATTTTCTGATTCTGCAAGGGCAATACATCTGAACTCTCCTCTGCTTCCATCTCATTCACTACCCTATCAAATTCCAACGATCCCTTAGTTTCATTTCTCTTCTCATGAGCGCATAAATCAACAAAACCAATATTAATTTCCTTCTCATTAAATTCTGGAATCAGCTCTCTGTCGTTACTAACAATATTAAATTCATTTTCCTCATCGAAAATCTCAATTGAGGACTGAGATAATAGTGGCTTAATAGAATTCTCAACTCCATTTGTTCCCACAAGGCTTGCTATTGTTCCTGCTGTCAGGAGTTGAATTTCTATGTTTTGTTGTCTTTGACAAGCCCAAACCTCAAAACTGCCATTGAACGATCTGCCACCTTCAATGGTCAAGAGAGTAGACTGAACTTGAAGTGGAAATGGAGATAGAGGTGGAGTTGGAGTTAGTGGTGTTGAGAAAGTCAGCTGTTCAACGACAACTCCACCACCTGCAGCTTTTGTGTATATACCCCCTGGATCCCACAACAACTTATACCATAACTTCAAACCCAATAATATATTTTCAACCTGCACATAAAATATAAGAGTTTCCGCTTCCCTTGCATCTACTAAACCAAGCAAACCCTCCAATAACTCATCGAACCCTCTTCCTTGAGTTAAACCCAACATCGTTTAACTCCATACACATTTATAAGACGTACGCATCAATTCAAAAAACTTCTTAGACTCATCCAGAAACCCCACATTAATTAAAGCACAGTTAATCGGCTTCCATTCGAGTATGTTCTTGCCAGGCATATTATCAAACACCTTGTATGCTTCATTCAAACAACCATTTTTTTCATGAACATGACCTGGACAAAAGTGAGGTATAGCTCCCAACATGGATCTATCAATAGTCCTAGTCTGAATATTAGTTTCCCCCAGACAAATTTCCACATCTACCTCATTTTCCTTATTTTGAACCCCAAAATCATTAACAGTCAAACTGTTCACACCATTATCATTAACAACATTGAGAGAACTATCATCATGATCAATTACCTCATTTTCCTTCTGTGCTTGAGCCCTTTGACGACCAAACTCCATTATCATCACCTTCAATTCTTCCATGGAGTTTTCTATTCTGTTAAATCGTTTGTCATGGCTATCCAATATGCTATCAATTCTATCCAGCTTGCTAACGATTCTATCCATCTTCAGGTCAATCTTCTCCAATTTTCCAAGTGATTCCCCTAATCGGTTTTTATTCACCTCGACCTTGCGATCCACTTCTCTCAATCTAGTACCGTCGGCCATCGGAGCAAAAGCGAGTCCGGGGAAAGCCAGGCTCTAGATACCAATTGTCACGGTCCCAACTCAGAATCAATTGCAGAAATGAATTAAAGGAAACAGAGCAATATTTTTTTGGATGATTTTCTATTTAATCCAATGGAATTGAAATTACAGAAGGAAGACAATAAGAACTAAACTGAAATGGAAATGCGAAAATGGAAAAACAGGAATTGAACTACTGAAAATAAGAACGGAAGTAAAGAAAGGAAACGATAATGAAAATGCACAAATCACTCCAGCCATCCCTCACGTCTCCCACGGTAAATTCTATATACAAGGCATATTACATACAAGGCACCAATAATGGCAAAACTACCCTCGCGTGTCGTATGCAAAATGACGACTTGAAGGCTTTGTGTCGTGTGAAAACACACGAGATATACCAAATGTATAAGATGTTAAGTCGTGTTCAATTATACGAGTTATACAATACTCTGTCGTACATAGACACATGAAATAAATGTAAACAAGTCGTGTATATGTAAACAAGTCGTGTATATTTTATAAGACAGGCCGTGTCATACATGTCGTATATAATAACACGATATAAGTCTATATTCTCGTGTGTATGCATACGACATATCAAAATGAAGGTGTTCTTCGATGATTTGCAACACGATGTTAATGATACGCATATGCTATGTTATATTATTGAATTGTGTTGTTAATTGAGCAAAATTTATACACTTATACATGACAAGGAACAAACGTCATATTGGATCATACAATATCATATAACCTATCACATTTAAGTGATACCACTTTATTTATAATCACCTAACAAATGATTGTGGTGTTATGTTTCTAATCAATAATATATTTAAAGAGGTAATTAAACATGTTATAATGCATCATACAATATCATATATAAGCTACCACATTCATTAGGTTAATGTGATACCACTTTATTTATCAACTAACAACCGATGTTATGATGTGCATGTACTATGTTAAATTAATGAATTATGTGTTATATTTCTAATCAAGATTATATATAATGAGTTAATTAAACATGTTATATAACGAGTTAAGTTGTTTCGATGATTTGCCAAACAGGGTTAATGATAAGTTGTACATTAGAGGAATACCAACTACTCAAGATTATATATTTGAAATTATCATATTTGTTAATCAAGATTATATGTTTCTCGTTATAATAAGTTGGAAAACAAACAATGATTACATATAAGATTGAACCAACATCATACAATATCATATAACCTACCACATTTATTTATAATTAATTTTTATTTTATTATATGGTGTGTCGTGTTGAAATACGCGACATTTAGTAAGACATATCGTATGAACAATACACGAAATGAAACATTATATCTCGTGTATTGTTCATACGAGATAATTACCAGAAACAAAGACTATATCGTGTGGTTTTACACGATATGTACCATAGTATCTCGTGTATATACACACGAGATACACCCTGAACCCCTACATAAAACACGATATACACGCAGACAACTTAACCCTACAGAGAAACACCATTGCTGTACACCCATGCAGCATTGATATACTCCACAACATTGTCCAAGTCTTAACACCCATAAATTTATACCCATTATTTTCATTAATTCTCAAATCATCTAACACCATAGTATGGATTCTCCACAACATTCTCCAAGTTTTTATGATCATATTGATCTTGATCTTGTGGAATATATTTTTGAAGAAGAAGGTTTGCCACCAAATTCTCCACATCAAAATCAAAATCCAAGCAGCAATGAAGTAAGTTTTTAAAGTTATATTTGGTGTTTTGATCAAAATCGCAATAAAAATCCAATGTTGAAACGAAATTGTTTTTCAAGATTGGATTTTTAAATTCTGATATTACTCTATTTCGTGTGAGATTATACGAGTTTTATGCTAGTTGTCGTGTGTGTCTACACGAGTGATGGTGTATTACCTCGTATTACGTCACACGAGATAAATGTGTTTTAAGTCGTGTATAGTTACACGAGATGTGCCAGACCATCTCGTATAATGTTACACGAAATGTCATACAGCCTGTTGTTTATTGTGCAATTTTCTAATTGATGGTAATACAATTTGTAGGGACCGGATGTCAGTGATCAATTCGATACATCCCTATTATTTTCAAATAGGGATGATCTTGTTAAACACGTACGGGATATCGCGGCCCGTCAAAATATAAGCCTTTCTATAGGAGATTCGAGGAAGACAAGTGGCAAGATCCTAGGCTACGCGAAGATTGTATGCCATTTTGGTGGCAAGTACAGGTCCGGAAAAACTAAAGATGTGAGGTTGACTAGTACGAAGAAGATTGGGTGCAATTTTGAAATCCGGGCCAAAGATAGGGGTGATGGGGTATGGGGTTACGTTGTGAAGCATGGTTCTCATAATCATGACTTTCCAACGTATCCCGAAGGTCATCCGTTGGGTAAATTGACTAGTTCTGAATATGAGGAGGTGTGTAGCGCATGTCAGTCTTCGGTTCGTCCAAATAACATTCTAACAATGTTAAAGAGGAAGGATGAGAAGAACGTGAGTACTCCGAAACACGTCCACAATGCCCTCACAAAATGCAAGTCACAAGAACGATACGGGAGATCCTCGCTTCAACAGTTCATAAAAGCATTTGAGGATAAGCAATATACCGTCTTCATGAGGAAAGCTAACGAGAGTGACATGATCGGTGACATATTCTTCTCTCACCCACGAGCATCGGATATGCTTAACTGTTTTCCATATGTAGTACAAGGTAAATTTTTGATTTTTTTGAATCTGTTTTTTGACTCTGTTTTCCACAAGTCGTATGCATTTTTTTTTAATTGCAATTTTATTCATTTCTAACTTTATTTCTCTTTAAATGATACAAGGTGACTGCACTTACAAGACCAACTGCTATGGAATGGCATTACTTGAGATTATAGGATTTACTTCAACGGGGAAGAATTTCACAATTGCATATGCGTTCCTCCAAAATGAGAAGACTGAGAATTATACGTGGGCACTCAAGAATTTGCAAAGTCTTTTTCATACTCCCCACATGCCAACTGTTTTCTTAACTGATCGTGACTTGGCTTTCATTAATGCTGTCCAAATGGTATTTCCCAAGACCGCACACCATTTGTGTCGAAGGCATATCGAAGTGAATGTTAAAAGGAGAGCGTTGGCTAAAACTGGTAGCAATGAGTTTGCACTATCATTCATGAGGAGATTTAATAAAGCAATATCAGCCGCTACTCGCGAAGAGTGGGACACCCGTTGGCAATTGTTTTGCGATCGTTACAGATCTTATCCTGATTTATTGACCTACCTCCGCGAGACTTGGATTGCTCCATACTCTACGAATATTTTGTCGATACACACAGATCAGTTACTGCACTTCGGAACCCACACCACGAACAGGGCTGAGAGTGAGCATAACAGGTTGAAGAAGGCCTTGGGGAGTGCTTCTTCTACTTTTGACACATTATTCAAAAAGGCTCATGAGATTATAGAAATCCAAATAACAACAATCAAAGCTACTATGGAGCAATCAAAGAGTAGAATTTCAAATGATATGAAGACATGTGATCTGTATCACGACATATTGGGGCGAGTGTCAAAGACAGCTTTGGACATCATCAAAGAAGAGCGGAGTCGTTGTGGGGATAATGTCATGGATCCTTCAGGCTGTGGGTGTTACTTGAGGCGAACACATGGACTTCCTTGTAGTCACGAGATTGCATGCATACAAAACTCTGGGGGCCGGATTGAGTTGTCCTCGATTCATGATTTTTGGAAGAAGTTGGACATTGAAGTAGAATACTGTCCCACTGGACCTGATTTTGAAGTTGTGTTGAATGAACTGCAGAACGCACCTGGACCGGTAAAGAGAAGGTTATTTCAAACGATAAATGAAGGGCTACATCCACAAACCGGAGATGCTTCTGAGCTGGATCATATTTCAAAGGCAAATAAACCCCGGACCACCAGTTGTAGAGTACTGTCAGATTGGGAGCGTACTGACAGACATTTATTGATGGCTTCACAGATGTGATGGGTGATGGAAATTGTGGATATAGAGCAGTAGCAGCGCAAATATACGGAACAGAGGAGATGTGGCAAAGAGTGCGCTCAGATTGTGCCAAGGAGCTGCTTCATCGCCGCGAGCTTTATGAGAGAGTTATGCCTTGGAGAGATATGGACGAGCTCTATAGTCGCATTACTCACTATGCCTCCCCTTGTTCGGAATATTATTGGTTGATACTCCCAGAGATAGGGCACATCATAGCCACGGTGTATAATGTGGTGTTTGTCTTGTACTCGCAAACCGCTGGCTTCACATGCCTACCAGTGACTGTACCACAAGGAACAGGACCACCCACAGACACACTTGTGTTGGGACATGTGGGAAACCATTTTATATTGGTATGATACTTTAATTCGTTATATTTAACTATCTTATTTAAATTTGTTATATTTAACTATCTTATTTAAATTTGTTATATTTGACAATTTTATTACTTTTGCAGCTGCACATGTCAGATAGTGATTACCCGATACCATCAGTAGCACTATATTGGGAGGAGAAACGTGATCCAAGCGCAAGTAACCTGATCATGCCATACAGAACTCGGATAGAAACATTCAACCGACTCTCAATTATGGCGAACAAAGCACGAATTGCAGGAAATAGGCCATAGTTTATGTGTATAGTGTATTGATGTTTGAATCATCCAGTTTGTATGAAGTTTCGTATTGTTTGGGACGGAGATAGTATATTAAATTTAGTACTATTATTTTTGGATCACTTGATGTAGTATTGAAATTCTTGTTTTGATATTGGTTGTTGTGATGTATGGATACATTAGTTGACTTTAGTATGATTGTGTTATTGGTTTTTGGGTTTTGAATTTCTGGTATTAAATGATGTATGATATTGTGGGTTTTAGGTTATGTAATCATGTTTTTTTTCTGGGTTCTTTGTATCTCGTGTGAACATACACGAGATGTAGTTGTTCTGGTCGTATGAACTTTACACGAGTTGAATTAAACAAGTCGTATATACAAACACGAAATGCTTTGTTTTCTGGGTATAAATGAATTTCGTGTGTGTATACACGACATGAATGAAGACATGTCGTGTATGTTCATACGAGATGATTAATACCATCTCGTGTATTAGCACACGAGATGGTCTCTTTACTGGAAAAAAACAGAAGCTTAAAAGTAACAAAAACATACCCAAAATTTCAATAACACTAAACCAGAATTTCAGCAAAATTTACCCAAAGTGCCAAACATCAAAAGTTTACAAAACATTAATTTACAAAGTGCCAAAATCCAATCAATGTATCCCAACTCATAATAAACTACCAAAGTGCCAAAACAAAAGTACTAAAAACTCCGTCCCAAAACAAAAGTACTAAAACAATACAAAGTGACAAAATCCAATCAATGTATCATACATCATCAGAAAACTACCAAACCAGAATTACAAATCATAAATTCAAGCAGAGCAGTCACGAGTCCATATCCCTGGGGCATACTCCTCTCCAACCTGAAATTAAAAGTTATAAATCATTAATTTACAACCTCCGTCCCAAAACAAAAGTACTAAAACAATACAAAAGGAACATAAGAATTGAAATGTGATAATAAAAATGGAAATAGTACCTAAAAGGGACCTGGTAATAGATCGTGCGTCCGTCTAATCTGATCTATGGCATCCGCGGGTAACCTGTCATCCGTGAGCAGCGGAAGTAGTATATCTCGTGCCTCTTCAACCCTAGGCGGTGGTGGAACGTTAACTAGGGCATCATGATTCGGATTAGTAATCCGAACATGAGTCCTAGCCAGGAACCACTGCATATACGTGGAAGTAACAGGATCAGATGCACTCACGGACGGCCCCCATCTACGCACTGGATCGAAACCCCCCAAGCCGTCCTCTAACCAATCCTCCCATACCTCATCACGCGTTCCATAGGACTTCTTGTACCCCTTTTGACCGGCCATCAATGAACAATCTCGGCCGCAAGATATGGGGTCTCAGGGGATTTTCTGCTGGATCCCAAACTGCCGTGTAACACGGTCAGGCATATACGCTTCCGTGATATCCTGGAAGCGTATAACCCCACGGAAGTATGAGACCGGCAAAAGCGCATCTGGGGTGGTACCGTAGGGAGTCCAACAAACCTAAAAATGAATTTGTTAGACACCGTCAACAGAAATAATAAATTATAACAATTTGTAAAACTTTAAATATAACTAACTCACCCTATCAACCGTCATCGTGTCCAGGGTATACCGGAACTTCAATAGATGGGGCATATCCCTTCTGGCCGTATCAGTACGTACCCATCTACGAGCCCTCGGCTTGCCCTCCGTCCATAACGGGTCAATATCTCTCCGGAAAACCGGAAAGTGCTCTTATATCCAGGCCTGCAAATGTATGAAATAAATAAGTTAACAATGTTATAACCATAAATACATGTTGTAATTATTAAATGATTGTTAAATATTACCTCTAAAAGACTCAAACAACCACCGATCTGCTTGCATCCGTATCTAGATGCCTTCCCCAACTCCCGGTATAGATATGCCTGTTGGTAGTGGTGCCCTAGGCACGTTTAATAAACGTTGTAATTGTTATCATTTATTTCATATCAATAAAGAGATGTTTTGATTATTATTGTTGTTCATGTTTACTTATAATAATCCCCATCCCTAGTACTTGTTAAGCACTAGTATAAAGGCTAAATGATCATGGGATGATCATGTTAGATTTATGGGTACTTGTTTGGAACAAGGTACTGGACATGACCCGCTGTATGAGATTTATGTCATGGTCTATGTCGAACATATATCTCATATTAGTCATGTCATTTGAATCCTTAGACATGAAGTTATTATAGTCTTCCACATGATGAACATTGTGTTTGACATATTCAAACGCTACCTTAACACGGTAGTTATAAAGGGTATGATTGGCATAATCGGATTCCCGTTGGGAAGAATAATAAGCTAAATGGATTTGTCCCTCCAGGGAGAGATGTCAAGCTTGGGCCCCTCGAAGGAATGATGTTGATGAAATGTTCGGCCGGACTCAAATGGATTGATTGGATCAATAGCATTTGAATTATCAACATATTCAGAATCGAGAAAGTATTGAACAAAACAAGTTGACTGTTTGACCATGACTTGTGTTCAATGACATCATGGACAAAGGGATTGTGACATATTCTAAAGGAATGCAAACTTGTATCTAGTTATACTATTTGGGTAGGTATGACGGTTTGCTAGAACCTAATCATATCTTATGGGATCATGTTTGAGCCCATTGCCAACTTAGTATAATCCTAGAGGGTCACACACAATAGAACGAATTTTAAATAAGAAGACTATATTGGAATTTAGGGTCGAAGGACCTCAAGGGAATTTCTGGAATTATTCTGGGCTTCCTGGTCAACCAAGCGGGCGCTTGGGTTGAACCAGGCGGGCGCCTGAATGATTTCTAAATGGCCCGGACCTTCTGGTCATTCAAGCGGGCGCCTGGTCCTTTGCAGGCGGGCGCCTGGTGCTGCCGACAGGAAAATTCCTAATTCGATTAGGAAAGGTTTTTGGCACAAGTTACCAATTTGGAATAGGTCTTAATTGTGTATAAAAACCCCAATTCGGCCAGACCATATTTACTAGTGCTTTTGTGAGTCTCAAAGAGTTTGAGAGAGATTTTATTTTGTTTTAAGATATCATTGATTGAGGAACAAAATAATTCACAAATAAATTCCATATAGTTCTTTATTAAATTGTGAAAGTGTGTTTCATAATATTGGTCTAGCAACCAAGATCGAAGAAGTTCCTTTGATATTCGTTCGAAGTGTGGATACCGCTAGAGGGTGAATTTTATCATCTTACAAAGTTCGTGATTTGTTCGTGATAAAGCTTCAAGATCTCCACCAAGACCAAAGAGATGCCAAGGGGTTGCTGACTGTAAAGCCCCTCGAATGCTGTATTTTGAGTGGCTTATAAATCCCCAAGATGAATCAACTCTTAGCCCATTCAAATAAACTGTCTTTTGTTGTCGACGTGGGCAAGCCCCAAGAGAAGATCATTGATACCAAGCTTTGAGAGATTGCTAAGCCCCAAATATCATGGGCTTATCAAGTTTGTAGATGGTGGGATGTGAGGACCTTTCGAAGCCCCAAATCGGCTTAGCTCTGTATTGAGAGCGGATGTCACGTTGGGTAGGACTCTTGAAGGTGATCTCATTCTTTCTCTTGCTCGAAGATGGATGGCCCTTTTTGTGATTGATACCCCAAATGGCGGAAGGTCCATGTTGAAAGTGTAGTACGGTCTTCGGGAGACGTCTCGTGGGAGATGGTGATGTTGTTGCAGATGATAAGGTCTTGGTGTGATAAAGTCTTGAACGGTATGTTTGCTTGAGTCTTCTTGAGTTGAGCCGACGGCGGATCTTCGGATGCAGCCTGTGCTTTGGATCTTGGAGAAAGGGGGTGCAGTACTTGCAGAAACATTGGGATTGGCCATAACCCTGCTTATAGAGTTAACATATTGGCATTGCCCGCTATAACTCAGCCGGGTGAGTCTAGCATATTGAATTTTTTTCCTTTTCTCTAAGACTTCCTTCAGAATCTCGCTGTGAGTTCTAACAAGAATCATCAAATTCATTCATATCATAAGAGCCCTTCTTTAAAACCAAGAGGCCTTTTGACTAGAAGTGTTGAGGGATCATTGAAGTTTGATCCTTTTCATGGAGCCATAAGACTACTCCCAAATTGCATTGCTCGGGTATTGTTGCCCCAAAAGACTGTCGGTTGTGAAGCCCCAATATTGCCCTTTGCTTGTACCATTGTAATGCCGTAGCCCAAAAGATTTGTAGATTGCGAAGCCCATTGAGAGCTTTTGGTATGAAGCTTCAAATGTTGTTGGGGACATTGAAGTGAATTGCTTCTTGCTGAGGGAGCCTTTAAGACTTGATCGTAGCCCCTAGAGTTCCCTCATTGATTGCGAGAAAGATCCATCCTTGATTAGGGGAACGAGCACGGGTACACATGACAAGAGGGATTTTTGACATCCCTTTTGAGAGACTTTGAGGATAATCTCGCACATCTTTCTAGAGCATGGCCCCTAGGGCTTTATTGATTGTCAAATGAAGCAAAAGAAGCCCTTGTTCTTGAGTCACATAGCCCCTAGGGCATCACCATTTGTTGAGCAAAGCAAGAGTGACTCATCCTCGTGTGAGGGAACAAACATGAGAGGACATGGCAAGAGCTACTTCATTTCTCGGGAGCCTTACGGCGTACTTTAGAAGCACATACTTGAAGAAGCTTTGAAAACTAACACATGTTGTTGCTATTTACTGCCCAAACCAATTGAATAGTTGGGGATTATTTGTGCAACCTCGTGCCCTTTTATGATGGGCTCGTTCTCAGATGAGTCTTGGTCACCACGGGCCTTCTTTTCGTGAACCCAAAAAATGCACACTGCTGGAGAATGATGCCAATAACCCAAGAAAAACTTTGATGGTGCCATATCTTGTCGAGCCTTTTGCAATCCCAAAGTTGACTCAGTGGGGAATTGACTTGCTGAGGAGACCCAATGTAGAGCTCGCGTAGTTGTCTTCTTTTAGAAGCCGGGGATCTCCATTTCTCTTTCCCTTCTCTCTCTCACTCTCTCATATTTTTTTTATGACGCACCCTGTTTTTTGCCTAGATCGCCCTTTCGGGTTTTCAATCTAGCGGGCATCTCTTTTGCGTCTTCATTTTTTTTTGACTCGATTAATGAGGAAGTGTGCATTGACTCTGGCTGAGGAGATAAGACATGTGATTTTGCGGTGAAGACCTCTTGTCACTAAAGATGAGTGACATTGACTCGACTAGGGAAGTGTCCCTAGTATTGACATGTATTTTTATTTATTAAATGACTTATGAAGGCAAGTAAGTCATTAAGGGAGAAGAGAAGGAGAGTCTCCAATTTGATTGCAAGAAACTAGGAGTATGCAGAAAGAATAGAAGCCCTAGACTCGACAAGGAACGGAAAGTGATCCCAAATCTAGGAAAGTTGTTCAATCTCGAGGTGATTAATTCATTGGAAAATGAATCGTACAAAGATGTCATGACAAGTTCGAGAGGAAAGCCGATCACCATAACGCGCTAGGGCTAAACATATCTTCATTCTTGCATGAGACCGGACCCAAAGGTTGCCTACGTTCCTCCAGTGTAGAGGCTCAGGTCACCGTAGTTCTTGTGGATGCTCCTTTCGTCGTGATTTCTGTTGATGTCGCTTCGTCCTTCGTTTGGTGGAATGATGTTGTTGTGAACTTCTTTGAATGAAGGGGGATATATATATATTTTTTTTGTGCTCTAACTTTTGCCTAGGTTGATTTGAGGATTTCAACCTAGCGAGTTTTTTTTTTTTTTTTAAATCCCCTTTTGAAAACATTGCTTCATGATTGTTCCTCCACCTTTCTTTGTCTTGATTTCGTCGTTGTTGATGTCTTCGTTGTTGATGCCGTCGTCGATGTTTAGCCCCTAGGCGTTCAAGTGACGGCTTTCGTTCCAAAACGCGTTTAGACATCTTTTCATCATTTTGCCAAGAATTAGATTGAAAAACTTAGAAGAGTGTATGAGGACAAGAGCGACTTTTATTTGATGATTGACTCAAAATTTAACATTGGACGAGAGAAAACATTAATGCACACATTAGAGGACTTTTGACTCTTTTTTTTTTAATCCTATTTTCTAGGTAGAGAAAGAGAAACGGAGATTGTTGTCGTCATCCCCCATGTCGGTGTAGTCCTCATTGTCGTTGTAGTCTTCCATGTCACTACATTCTTCCAGGTCATTGCTCGGATTGCTCGGGAACCCTTTGCTTGTGTCATAGGAGGATTCGGCCACTTCTCGGAGAAAATTGTCAATTCTCATTCCTGCATCATACATGATTGAAAAATCGGGATGAAAAGCCCCACTAAGATGAGTTCGGTGGTCCAAATTCAAACATTTCAAGAAGATGTCCATTTATTCCTTCATTGAGGGCCTATCAACAATCTCGGCCAACTTGTCATTCCAACGGCGAGAAAAGTCCCCAAATGATTCATTGCCTATTTGCACAGTGCTCTCCAATTCCTTCTTGGTGGGACGGAACATGGAGTTGCCTTGATACTGTGACTTGAAGGCAAGCATTGCGGCATCCCAATTGAGGCGGATGGAAACCGGAAGACCCATATACCAATCTTTTGCGACCCCTTCGAGAGTGAGTGGGAAGCATTGTGCCATTATTTGAGGAGACACTTTCTTTGGTAACATGGCCCAAATGTAGGAGTCGACATGAGCATCGGGACAAGAGGTGCCTTTGAACTTGCCAATATCGGGCATCTTGAATTTTTCGGGAAGGGCCACCATAGTGTTCATGAGAAAAGAAGCATGATGGAGATTGGAGCTTGGGCCTTTGTGCAAATTTAGCCCATTAAGCTTTTGGTCAATGTAGGACATGAGAGTGTTGACCAAACCGGCGTCGATGCTTTGGACCTTTCTTTCATTCGTGAGCCCCTTCAATTGGTTCTCGAGTTTGGCCATTTCTTTCTTATGGGCCATTTCCGCATGCTCGTAACGGGCTCGCCATAAAGCATCCTTGTGGCGGACATTCTCGGCTAGTGTATCAATTTGCCCTTTCAATGCTTCCACCATGTTGAATAACCCTTCGTTGGACACGGAAATGTTCTCACCATTGTTGTTGTTGCCGTTGAAAGCCATTGGACCTATTGAGAGAACACGGTCGATCTTAGGTTGGTCCCACAAATACCTTTTGATTAAAGTAATTAACCCACAAACAAAGGAAAAAAGACTCAACCACATAAAAAAAAACTCTCTTTTTTTAATTTTATTTACAAAAGTCGGAAGGACGTGGTCCTTTTTGGGGTTTCTAGAAAAATAGTGGAATCGTCACACTAGTATATAGACCTTCTCGTGGTCCCATATACTCATCGGATTCCACCACGCTTGTGATACCTACATGTGACGGGATTAAACTAAATTAATGTCATAAAGCATACATGCGGGATGGATCTTTTATTTGTGTCCAGTATGACCACTTGGGGACGGATTTTTATTTAGTCCATAACAACGAGTGGCATGTATGATTTGAAGACATTAGTTTAGGGAAATCTCGGCACATGGAAACCGACTTGAGTCACGGAGTGTTAGACCCTAAAAAGAATTGTGTGGTTTGTGCTCTGCTAAAGAGAGGCTTAAAGGTCACCCCCGGCATGTAGTCATGAACTACGCCACGGGCTGAGGTTTACCGCTTCGAAAGAGTCAAGGTCGAGTGGAGCTTGAAACTTCCTAAGACGGGCCTCGACGGGTTTGGGGTTGGACTTGTGCGACTCGATAGTGAGCAGTTGATAAGAATTGTGCGCGTAGTGTGAGGTCTAACAAGTGACAAAATATATTTTTTTTCAAATGAAATAAAAAAAAACAAATAAGCACGTAATTTACAACTTTCGAATCACCCGTGTGACCGATAAAAATGAATAAACAAAAGTAAAAGGGGGTGTATGCAGGCCCGTTGCCCACACACTGTCAAAACTGCCCATTCTGTTCACTGTTCTGTTTACTATTCTGTTCTGGAAAATGGCCCAGAAGCGTGCGACTCAGGGCAATTACGTGGGAAGCGCGCGCATTTCACCATGAATGTGGGAGGCGCGCGCACCTGGGGTACGTGTCAGAATGTCAGAAGAAACTGCGGACTCAGGGGATTGCCCTGGTCCCAAATCATGTAACTTTCCCCTGCAGAAACTTGTTAGCACAGAAATATGAAATTTGAAGGACAAGATGAGAGGCGGGCGATTCTGGTAGAAGGGGTCGGACGCGCGCGCTTTAGGCCAAGAAGGCCGGAGGCGCGCGCTTCCTACCCTTTTTACCAGAATGCCCAGAAAACATATATAAGAACACCAAAAGAAGAAAATGCAAGTTTAACCCTCTATATCCCCAGCGGAGTCGCCACTGTAGATACCCGGGGAACCACGGCTTGGCTAGAGCGCGTGAATTACCTAGGATGTCTAATTGATTTTAAGAGTCGCCACCCACGTTTTAGAGGAACGCGAGAAAACCTAAGAAAATAGCATTTTTTATTGATTACGAAACCAAAGATTCTTGAGGTGAGGGGTTCGGGGGTTAGGTGACGGAGTGGGAAGTACTTAAACACCCACTCCGCCCCGCTTACGCGGGTCTTGCTACTTTTTGGTGTTCTAATGCTAAATGTCCTTCAATAAAAAGTGCTAACAATTAAAATGAGAAGAAAGGGGAAATAAAAAGATAAATAATTTTATTGATTTAATTTATGCTAAAGATTACATGTTGAATTATCTTAACAATTACATTAATAATGAAATGTGGAGATTAAAGTAGAGATTAAAATGTAGGGAGATAACCTTAACCAACTTTAATGTAGTAAAGTGGTCATTTGGTCATGTCCCATTTGATGGGGATTGCATACATCTAAAAAAGACATAAATAAAATAGAAGAAGAAGAAGTGTACCTTTAGAAAAGAGGACTTCAAACTTTGACTTGGAGTTGTTGTAGAGAAATTGTTGTGTAGAAATTTGTGAAGAGTTTTGTTGCTAGAACTCTTGTTGGGAAAATTTGTGTAGGGAGAATGGTGTAGAGTTTGTGTAGGGAGAAAAGTACAAAGTTCAAGGTCCAAGAACTTGTGTATAGTTTTTGTAGGGAAGATGAAGTTGGTCTTCTTTTCTAAGGTAGAAGGAGGGGGTTTTTATAGGTAGAAAATAGAGGGAAAGGTTGGAGGGAAAATGATCAATCCATATGAGATGGAATTGACCAATAGAAAATAAGATAAATAAAATGATAAATAAAAGAAAATCAAATAATAATAAAAAGAAATATTTTGTTTTTAAGAAATGGCTAGAATAATGGGATTGGGAGGTTACAAATAAAAATGTTTTAATGTTTGTGATCAAGAAGGGGGATTTTGCAATAAAGAATAGATGTTGTAAATAAGAAAAGGAAGGGAAATAAGGTGCAATCCGTTACTGCCATATCGGGAGGCGCGCGCTTCCGGCTTTTGGGGCGAGAGGCGCGCGCGGGTCGTAGACAGTATCGGAGGCGCCCGCGGGTGAAAATAACAGAATGACAGAATGATTCTAAAAGTTAACTCTGTTATGCAGTTTAGTCCAAAACGAACGGAATCAGTTAGGAACTTAACAGAAGTAACATAAATTAACAAAAAACAAGTAAAATAAAAATACTATGTATGCAATCGGGGTGAGAGGTCTAAGCCGGGGTGTCTACAGGGGCTTTTTCACTTTCGGATCTTTATCACTTTCTCCACAATCACAAGGGAAAGAGATCACAATAGCGGGTTTTTCATTGAAATTGCCAAGAGGGTGAAGAGGGGATGACACTACAACATTGTTCATTGGGCTTAATGGATATATCAATAAAATTGTGAACCTCTTTATTATTCCTCTCTTCACCTCCATATAGGGTAAATTCAATTTCATCAATGGCTTGCTCATGCCATGATTTCTCCACATAATTGCTAATGGGTTGAGGGTCTACATTCTCATTCTTAACATCCTCACTTGCCCTCTTCTCATCAACCTCTAGAGCAACCAAAAATTCATCGATGACTTGATCATGCCACGAGTTCTCTAAATTATTAACCACCTCAAACATTTTTTTAATAAAATAAATAAATAAATAAAATAGAAAAAAATTATAAAAAAAAAAAATTTACACTACTAATTAAATTACTAACTATCTAAACAAGTCCCCGGCAACGGCGCCAAAAACTTGATGAACAAATTATAACTTTTGCAAGTGCACAAAATCACCGTAGTAGTATATGCAATAGCAGGGTGTCGAATCCACAGAGACTTGTAGAAGATAGTAATTTAAACAGTAGTAAAATAAAATACATAAAATAAAAGATTGGTATTTTTGGTGATTTAATCTAATTAACTAAAAAGTAAATAAACTAATTACATAAACAAAAATAAATAAATGGATATGAATATGGAGAAAAAGACTATGGGAAGGATTCACAAATATCTCCTACTTATGCTTATGTGATTAAAGATATCAATTATCATGGTGTCACAAATCATTAAAGAATCAATCTCCAAACAAGGGTTCGTTCACTAAAGTAAGAATTGGGACGGTCCGGTCGCCGGATTGCAATCCTATTATTTCTTTTATATTATACTTTCCGCTAGGTCTATACAATATACAAGAAATTCATAAAGATCTCAAGAACACACGAACCTAGATCCTTTTGACTTCCGCTAGGTCCTCAATTGAATCTAATCATCAAAATAGTGGTCAACGTATAATCACCCACGCTAGTGCAGTAATATATACCCAATAACTCTAAAGTCAATTTATATCTTAACATATAATTGAAACTAAAGAATTAATAATGATGATTATTTTAATGAACAAGAATTAAGATTGAATGGAAGAATTAAAACTTGCGACAAACCAACAAATAATTGAACTAAGAATTAAATTAAAGTATAAGTATTTGATACAAGTTACCTCAAATCCATAGATGGTGAAATTAGTTCTTCATAGACAAATAACCAATCCCCAAGAATAATATGGAGGAAGGGTAGAATTATGGATGTCTTAAAACAATTAATCTAAGCTAGTATTTATAGAAAAAATTAACCTAAACCTAAAAGGAGTAATAAAATAAAAATGAATAATAAATTCAAAAGGAAACTAAATAATAAATTAAATCCTAAATTAAAAAGAAAGACTTCAGCATGTCTGTCTTTGCGGCACACGGCTCACATGGGCTCTTCCCAGTTTTCGTTTCAGCCCATGTACTTCTTATATTTTCATTTTGGTCCTCCAACTTTCCGAAAATTACAAAAAAGTCCCTGAACTTTCCAATACTGCAGATTGTTCCTCAAATCTCTGAAATTACAGATTAGTCACTGTATTCTTCAGCATCAGTCAAGAAGTCCTCAGCTTTCTAAAATTTCCACTTAAGTCCCTGGAGTTGTAACTTTTGCCATATCTCCTCTGATTTATGCACTATTCACCTGTTTACCTGTTTTCTAAATAAACACTAAAATAAATATTAAATAACCAAAACTCAAGGATTTTACTAAGAATAAGTCTAGAAAAGTACCCAATAAATGAGTATAAAACTCATCCATGACCTATTCACTTGATCACGAGATCTATTTCAATCTCTGTTTCTTCTTTCAGATTAGTCAATAGCAGTGGAACACTCACTAGAAACTCTAATTAATAAATTAATCTAAGTGGCACAATCTAGATCGCAATATTAATTGATGAACGATTTAATAAACTAAGATCAAGAATGCTTTCTATGATTATTTCACACAGATAATCATTTAATTTCACCCACTTCACAATTTTACCATGGCACATGCACAGTCATAGAAAATTCTAGCAGAGATAAATTAACTAGAGCACTTAGATTGATCAAGTCTAAAAACCCTGACAATAAATCTTGAATAAACACAAGTAAAATTATGAACAGGGATAAAATTATGAAAAGAAAAATACCTCAAATTGATAAAAAGGGATTCAAGATTCAAAGCCAAAGCTTGGATTTTAGTTCCTCATCCAAAGCCTTGAAATCTCCATGAAAAAGAAAATAAAACCTATATCTAAATTTAATTTAATTCTTGACCGACTACTCCATCTTCAATATAAACTAGTTCTACTCCACGTGCGTTGCACGGCGGTAATTGTATTATTTTACCGTAATTTAAATTGTTAGTATAAATAATGTCACAAAGTTACAAAAAAAATATTATTCCCTCCGTCCCTAAATGAGTGTTAATGTTAATGGGAAGACCATCTGTTTACTGGTAATTGGACTTGCACGGTGGTCATTGCACCAACACTACACCTCCTGACACACTATTTCCTCCCTCTCACCGTCATCATTTCTCCTTCTCACATCATTTACAATGAAAAATAATTTACAATGAAAAATAATTAAACGTAAGAAGATCTATTCTATCTTTTAGATCCGCCATGCCTGTTTGTCTCTTCCTCATTCCCCACACTTTCACCTCTTGATCTGTCAGATGTCATAATGCCATGAAAGCTATAACTGAGCTTTAAACAGAGGAATTTAAAATTTGAATATAAAATGAAAATTTTGTTTTTTACATTGATAGACAACATGCTAAAAGTGTTAAAATAATATAAAGTCATTTGTCTGCTCTTTTGATTAAAAGCAATGATTAATTTGGAATGGATTCGGAACAGAGGGAGGGAGTAATCGTGATTCATCAACTAACATAACAAATACTGTATAGTCTTTACGATTCTATTTTTTTAAAATGTAAGATGAAAATTTCCTTTTGTATTAACTCTTTCCGTCTTAACAAAAAAAATAAAAATAAAAATAGGAGCGAATATTTTTTAAGGGGTACCAATCATAATTCTAACTTTTAAAAATCAGTCTAGTTTAATTAAAAAAAAAAAAACTATGTTGTTTAGGTTGCAATGAATATGAATTGGTATGCTTCAACTCAGGCCATTCGTTTGATAAGCAAAATGCTAATATGATAACATCTCTACTAAATTCCAACAGTTCACTGAACCTTCAGTTTCCCCCACTTGTCTTCTTGAATAAAAATTGGCAGAATCAACTACTATACAACGTAGGATTATTTTGAGACATGTAAAACTGAGATGGAAATTTGTACTCAAGATATTCCCAATATTCAAACACTGTACTGAAAAAAAATGTATCGCAAAGGTCTTTTTAACGTACCCAACAACGACCGGAGCTGGAGATAACTGGCAACCGGTAACTTGTATCTTGATCGAAAACCATCAAGAAAGTAAACCAGTTAGAGGTTGACAGTGTCAGAGGAGGAATAAGAGGAAGAGTGCTTGAGAGAGAATCCTAATCTCCCATTTACTGTCTTCTTTCCCAAATTGATTAACTTTCGTGACCCCTGTCAACTAAAGAACCATCTTTGTTGGACCCGAGTGAACGACTCCTTCAACCTGCAAAACAATACAAAAAATGAAAAAGGGGCAGTAATGTAAATTGACAAAAAGAAAATCAAGACAATATGATGATCATGTTGATTAAAAGTACGTGGCCATGAACAAAGGCTGCGATGGTCATATACCAAGCAGCGTAAGTGGTCATCCCAAGGCCAAGAGAAGACCAAATTCTATAGTTGTGGAATGATGGTATGAACACAGTTGTTGCACAACATGCCCCAAATATGTATGTCTAGGGATGGCCAAACCGGACCGGAACCGTCGAACCGGCCCGGACCGGAAAAACCGTAACCGCCATGAACCGCCACGAAAACCGGAACTGTTTTGGATAAGGGCCGGTTAAGGTTCAACCCCCCAAAAAAACCGTGAACCGGCGGTTCCGAACCGCCAACCCAAAACCGCGAAACCGGAACCGTCTGAACCGTCAGTAAAACCGTTAAAAAACCATCAAAATCATTAGATTTCTAACAGGTTCATTAGAATTAACCGTTACTAATGGAAAGTTGACAAGAAAAGTTGTGTTTTGACTGATTTTTTTGCCAAAATCAGTGAATGAAAATAATAAAAATGTGTTTTTGACCGATTTCTAACAGTTTCATCAGAATTAACCGTTAAAAAACATCAAAAAATGAACCGTGGAACCGAACCGGAATCGAACCGGAACCGTATTGTGACAACCGGAACCGGAAACCGGTGTAACCAAGGGCCGGTTAAGGTTCACATAAAAGCCGAACCGGAACCGGCGGTTCCGAACCGGAACCGTAACCGGAACCGTGTTTGGTCATCCCTATGTATGTCCATGTCCTCTTGTGTAAATGGTCATTTATGTAGTATATATTGCTGTAAAATGATTAAAAACCAATGAAATTCAGAGTTCTTAAACAAAAATCCATCTCAAATCGTCTACCAAATTCAAGAAAACTTGGAAAAAATCCCACCTTGCACAAGCTATAAGCTGTATAAGAGAACCAAATAGGAGGAAAGTGCCATTAAAAGCCAGTCTCACTGCTTTCCAACGTGGTCCTAATAACCCATCCAGACCTCAAACCACTGTACATACACATAAGTATACATGTAAGTAAATGCTAGTATTTCCAACTGAGGCTAAAGTCAGTTGTGCAGTTTGCTTCAAAGGTTGTACATTTCTCTGAAAACAAAAGGCTAATTACCTGTATAACATGATTCTTGAAGCTGACATTCTCTCTCTCCTTTCTGGTT